>VZRF01001659.1:503394-629465 GCA_013396875.1 Vireo altiloquus
CTGCCTATGGTTTTCAAAATCCCAGTTTATATCCAGGATGGACTGCTTGGACCTCTGGGTAGAGCGTCTCACAATGGGATGGTGAATTCTGAGATAAGACACTGATGGGCCCATTAACAGGAGATAGTCCAGGAGGGAGTTATCTGTGAGTCATGGGCAAGGCACTGATGGGCCATTAACAGAAGATAATCCAGAGGGGGGGAGGCAGGGAGCACTGCCCCACCTGGTTTCACCAGTTCATGAAGATGGTGATAAATACATGATTTTGGTCACGTCTTACTTTACAACCCAGGACATTAGGATATTTTTGCAGTTGTAGATTTTTAATTTAGACCTCCCTCTTCATGTGTAAATTGATGTGATCTGACCATATTTGCTATTTTAGCAGAGTTATATTTATAACTTGGCTTTAGGGCTGAGCAGCTCAACTTTGTCAAGATTTACGTATGCATGCCTGGAAGCAGAAACAAGAAATAATATACTAATATGCAGGTATCTTAACTAACTCATTAGCTAGCTCATTATTTATACTAGTAGTCATTAGGATGTCCAGGGATCCTTGTAGGGATCAAGTATGAGAAATATATCTTAAAGGTGTATGGCTTAAAGTTCAACAGTCTTTTGTAGGTAAGCTTGTCTTTGTGCTTCAGTCAGGTCTTCGCTACAAGTCTTATTTCCACAGGGCTAACTTGGAAGTGATAAGCTCCATACAATGAACTTGCATTTACCCGTTCCAACTTAAAAAACTGGCATTTTTTAATATAAAATTACTTGAAACATTAGTATATTTGTCCTCACAAACTTTTGATAAAGTACTAACTAGTGTTATTTACTTTATTTATAGAAAATGAAGTCAATAATGATGCTTCTCGTTTGAGAAATGAGAATATGCAGAAATGTTTCCCAGGATGCTAGGCCTTGATTTGTCCAGGTCGGATGCAGATTGAGGCCATCCAGCTCCAGGTCCTTTCACCCTGGAAGTGTTTTTCTCCTCCAGAAAACAGGGGCTTTGCAGGCAACAGAACATCCTTCATGGAGCTGGGGTATGGCTGGGCTCAGAAGCCCTGCTAACCTAATAACTGCCACTGAGACTAACATTTTACCAGTTTTTGTGGTAGAAATAAGGAATTACAACAGTTTTTCTTAAATGCTGGCTAATTCCATTGAATTATTTTTTTCTCTATCACTTTTTAGGAGATGTAATTGTTGCCAGAATCTAAAATTTTCCTGGTAAAGAATATATGTTCTCAAATGAATTATGAGCAAGATATTTGTCAGAAGTTCTTATAATAATCTAACTGAATTAATGAAAGAAGAAAGTAATGTTAAACATTAATTTTGGTAAAATGCAATGTTTCTTTTATACATATAATGGAACTATTATGAGATAAAGTTGTGGTTCATGATGAATCACTGTCTATTCAATTTAAAAGATTTCCGAGATCAAGCAGTACTAGCAAGTTTCCAACTTTGAAATGACCTTATATGATGTACTTTTATTTTTCAACGTTTCATATGAAGAGTATTCTAGTCTTAAACTGTGCCTGTGTATTTATTAAAATTGTGGACACATACAATATACCAAATATGACAATAGATTTCATGTACAAAACTTTCTGTCTAAATGAGAATAAATGGAACCCCTGATAGCCGAGGAAATTCACACATTAAGAGTTCCACAGAAACTATTGTCTATTAAGATCCAGCAAAAATTAAATAGGAGCATAGCAAACATACCACTGAATGATAACCACTTTGTCTCTTACTGAGCACTGGTATGCTCTGCACTTCACAATCCTGATGGCATTAGAAAAGATATTAAATATCATATTTTGTAAAAGAATTTCAATAAAACAACAAGAAAAACCAAAATAAGTTGCAGAAATACTTTTAAAAAGTGTTGCTCTTGTCTACTCTGTCTTTTGATTGTTTATTTGGTTAGTCTCAGCCAGCACCAAAGCATATCCTTTCTACTCCATATTTAATTTACTAGAAACAGCAACATTAAACTTCTTTTGTCCTAGCACAAAGTTTGCTTATTTCTTTAGTCAGAAATGGCTTTCAGGTGCTGGATGTGGCACAATTGCATTCTCACACTCTCCTATAATAAAATTTGAATAAACTGCTGAAAAATTTGGTATAATATTGGTAGTAAAACTTATTTGGTTTGAATCAGATTAGCTATTTCACTGCCTTATAAGCAAAACAAACAAAAAACCAAACAAAGATAAATTATCAATTGCTGACCATCTTCACAAAGCGTTGTACCTCTCTTTTCATCTGAATTATCTCAAGTTTTTCCATCCTAGATTTTAATTACTGGATTGACTTAAAACTTTGTCCTTCAGACTTAGGAGTCCCTTATCAGAGTTGGTTCTGTGTTTGCTGTTTTACTGACTCTGATGAATACATCTTCCTCCTTAATGAAGGAAATGAGCTGAACTCCAAGTCATTCACATTACAGATAAGCAGATTTAGTAACCCTTCTTTATTTCCAGTTACTCAGATTTTTTGGTATCTATACCAAACACTATCCAATTTATAAGACAGTCATTTCATAAGCTGACACAGATTGTATTTGATTTAGTGCTTATCTTTCATTTTGAATAGCAGTGAGCAAATCTATGTCACTGATGAAAAGGAAAGCCTTCAGGTCAAATTCATTTCTGCTGCATATAGTAACTACACCCAGAATTCAAATTGTACTGTTACTTCAGACAGACTAGATGGAGATTTCAGTATTTCTGGGACTGATGGGAAGAAATGTGCCGTTGCTGCTATGAGCAGTTGAGATTGTTTAACTTCTCAGTTTTAGCATCTCTAACTGTATGTACTTTCTCATGGAAAGTGCATTGGAAAAGAAAGAGTTTTAAGATCTTAGAATGAAATCTGAGACACAAACCCTCACTTGATACAAGATGCGTGTTTTAGAATAAGCACAAGAAAAATCTTTGGATCTTCCTCTGATTCAAATGACTTAAGGTTTCACTTTTATTCCTTTATATTTGCATTGAACAAGCAAAATGTTGTGCTGGCTAAAATCCAGGTTTTGGGATTTTTAATCAAGGGAAAAGAATTTTTAAAAATAAATTGATATTTATTTCATACTAATTTGATTCCATAAGTAATGGGGAAGAGCTATTGTGGTATCAGCTGTAGAGAAAGGGGAATTTCTGTAATGATCAGTGAAGAGAGAGTAATAGTATATTTTGAGATATGGAGAGATTTCACCAAAACTCACAATTTAGTGACAGGTTGCAGTGATTAAGGTTTCAGGTTTTCCCCTCCTATTACTTTCTTCTTTTATCTTAAATACCTTTTGGTTGGGTTTTATTTTTTCTCTAATCCAGGAATACTGCTTTTTATGCTGCATGCTGTGCAAAATTTCTCTCAGTCAAATTGTGCTTTAAAATTCAGCATTTAATTTCTCTTCTGAACATTAAAGTACTAAATTCATAATATTACAGCCTCAGTTCCCTATTTCCGATGCTGTACCTTTTTCACTGATTCAAGCTCAAAACACAGTCAAGCCAAATGGGCATGCTGAATAAAGTGGGGAGGTACACAGCACTTCAAATATACTCATATATTGGGATTTCTTATCCCATCCTAGGGCACATAAGTTGGAAAGGGAAGGAGTTTATGTGTCTAGATTTGAAAAATAAATAGAAATAAATTCTGCCAGGAAAATCTTGACATAGTGGAACACCAGACAGCCTTCCAAACTAGGTAACCTCATTTGCAAGATCTTTTTGAGTACCTTGTGTTGTAAGCAGAAAAACACAAATGACAACATGTAACAAATAAGGACCAGCTAAGGACAAATAAGGACATTGGCATAATTTGACTAAAATTAACTTTTAAGATGAGAAAGGAAATCTATAGAGGACTCTGTAATGAAACCAAATCCACAGAAAGTGATTTTATAATTAAGGCATACTTTCTGCTTAGTATAAGGAAAGGCAACAAAAAGTTGAGGCTGAGTTAGCAATACAATACGTTTATTTAATAAATCCTTTAACAAGTTATTTATATTGGCCAATATATATTCCCATGATAACTTTGTGAACAAGTGAAATTAAGATTCGCCTTCTTCAAGTAGAAAGCTAAGGAATATCAGGTATGTTTGTGTTTTGAAGAGGCAAATTAGTTTTTATTCACCTGTTGCAACCCTGTTTATATCTTGGCAGTGGAAGGTAATGGTTTAAATGTGGTTCATCAGCAAAGAGCAAAATGTGGATATGTTGAGCAAATGAAGAATACTTCAGCCTCAAAGGCCTTGACTGAAAGCCATATGAGGAGCATCTAAGGTCACTAGGCTTATTCAGCCTAGAGAATAGGGAACTGAGGGGAGATCTCATCACAGTCCACAACTTCCTCACAAGTGGAAGAGGACAGATCATTCTGATGAACACTGATCTTTGTGTCACCAGCGACAGGATCCAAGGGAATTGTCTGAAATTGTATCAGGGGAGGTTTAGGCTGGATATCAGAAAAAGGTTTTTCACCCAGAGGGTGGTTGGGCACTGGAACAGGCTCCCCAGGGAAGTGGTCACAGCACCAGCCTGACGGAGTTCAAGAAGCGTTTGGACACTGATCTCAGGCACAGGGTGTGACTCTTGGGGTGTCCTGTGCAGGGCCAGGAGCTGGACTCAATGGTCCCCTAGGGTCCCTTCTATTCTGCATATTCTATGATATCTATCATGGCATAACTACTTATCAAAACATATCTGAAACTGTTCTGTAAGGCAGGAAAATACTTCCATGTAAGTCTGCTTTCCTGATATTGCTGTCAGAAGACTTTTGAAACTTTTACGGTTTTCTGGTTGGTTGACTTGTTATTGTAGTCTGGGTTTTGTTGTCTATGTGAGTGTGTGTGTGCATGTGGCTTTTTTTCTGATGCACAAATTTATGTCACTGTTTCTCGGATTAAAACCATATGATACAGAGTAGTCCAAATAAAATTTTATTGATGTTTAAGATTTTATAGTTTTAAGTAGAAGGTTTCTTACCAGCATAATTTCAGAAATACACATTAAGGAAAATTCCCCGTTACTCATAAACATGATATCCAATTCTGAAATTGTCTACACTCATCCTGACTAGTGAAGCATGACAGTAATCCATCACTTGCAGAGGTATTTATTTCCTACTAGATACCAGCTGTGTTTTAGAGAAATTTATTTGTGTTATTGTCGTTGTGATAGTGAAATTAGTTTCCATAAATATATGATATAGAACCACAGAAAGATTTAAGTCAGATTTACAGAAACTTTGTACTTTATAAAATTACCATCTCATGATGTGTAAAATAAAATGGAAAACCCCACAAACTCTGTCTCCTTCTCACCTTACTAATATTTTATATTTCTTTCTGCGTTCTTACTAATTCAGAGATGTAATGTTTAAAATTTCATGGCTGGTACAAGACTGCCATCTACAGGCTATACAGGAAAAAAGTGTTTTAAAAGGCTAGAAATGGACTCACTTGTAATACAGCTTTTAAAGCCGATTCTGACTTTTTTTTTTCCCCGAGTGTTTTGCTAATCTCTCTTGCAGTCTCTAAGAAAGATTTTCGTACTTGATATTTGCACTAGAATCATTGTTTTTAGGGTTTTACTACACAAAAATCCAATAGAAACATTTAGGATATGAGTCACTGTTTACCACGATATATTAAAAATTAAAAAAAAAAAATTAAAAATATAGGGGTAATCAAATAATGTGTGATGTTTCTTTTAGACATACATGCTTAATCAAAAATCTCAGGTCTTTATACATATATATCATAAGTATTTTGCTCATAAAATAAGTATTTATGTACAATATCTGTATTTGACAATTATTTTTATACAGTGAATACCCTTTGTGTTTGTCCATCATAAAGCGAAAGAATCACTGATACTTTCTACTTTAAAAAAAAAAAAAAACACCACCACAAAACTCCCTCAGCTTGTATTTATTTTATTATAAATGATTTGAATCTTACCCATTCATTAAAAAAAAAAAAAATCCCAAGAAACCTAACTGTCAGAGATTGAAATGTTGTAATTAAACATTTTCATGAAGAACTTTTACCTGTTATAGAAAAACTGTATAACAGAAGCCGAAGACCACCACACCCTGAACGGGGCCCTGACTAATGCCCTACACTGCTCGTTGATGGCGATAAGATAAAGTGACTCACGTCTGGGCTGGGGAAAACAATACTTTCACAGGGGATCCAGCTTAGCGCCTTGGGGCTGGAGACCACAGCCCCAGGGCTATCAGCTGCAGGGCTCACACAGGCCATTGAACCAAGGCAGGGCGCAGGAGAGGTTATGGATGCATGTTGAAAAACCTTCTGGTCAAAAGACCAGATGAAGGGTGACATGTTTCTACCGAATCCCTGTCACTTCCTCCCCGTCCCATGCACACGTCTTTTTCCATTTCTTTCTATCTTTCTTTTCTCTTTCTTTCTCTTTGCCCCCTTTAATATATAGGAAAATACATAAAGGGTTTTTTTGGCACCAACATCTAACCTCGTTTGGTTTTAATCAAGCTTTGGGGTATATTTGAACCTTTCTGTGTTCAAAAACTTAGTTTTCTTTGCTTTTCTGTGTTTAAACCTGTTCACACCACCAATCAAAATCAGGGAATGCATAAACTGAATAAACTTGACCATTTAATTGGACCTTTGATTATATTTGCTTGCAAAACTCCTTCTGGAAGCAATGAGAGCTTTGCACAAAAAATAGTAGCAAGTCTGTGCGCAGTAATCAGCTACAAACTTGTAATAGGAAACATTATTCTGTCCTAATAATAGCTACATTTAAGCTGAGTAATAATAAGTTAATCAACAATAGATTGTTTTGTGTTCTTATTTTTAATTATTAGAAAGAGAAGAATAATGTTGTGAGATGAATATTAATTTTTATGGCTGCTGTAATACACATGTTATGGAATGTACAAGGTGCATTGGGCAAACTGAGTCTCTTCACCCTGAAGAAGGAAAAGACAAACTCTAATTGCTTTCTTCCATTATCTGTGGTGAATTTTTAAAGAAAATGCAGCTAGACTCTTGGTTATATTACACAATGAAAGAAGAGACATTTGGCACAACTTACAGGAAAGCATGTTCAAGGCAGAGAAAAATGGGGGGAAAAAACAATGAGGGTTGTGAAGCACTAGAAGAGGTGCATCAAAGGTGTTGCAGAGGTACTAAAATATGACTGGACCTTTTGCAATCTAATCTAACCTCAAAGCTGACCCTGATTTGAAAGCAATGGCAGATTTCCAGATGTACTTGGAATTTAGCAGCTTTAATTTTTCATAAACCTTAGGATTTTTGTGAAGATAATTTTCCCACTAAATTTATGTTGATTTCTGTGAGGTTTGGATCAGGCAGTTACAGAGCAGATGCTAATGTAGTTTGAACCTCACACCTGCGAATATCAAGAATAAAGAAAAAGCACAAACTCAGTGCTAAACAGAAATCCATTTTTGCCTTGTGGAGTTAATTAGCAATTAATTTAAACTAGCTGTAAACACATATTTGCTGTTAATGATTCTGAACAGTGTTCTTTAGAGCTCAGGTGTGAAGATATTAAGTTCAAAAAAACCCCTCAAAACTAAGAAAAGCGCCGACACCATTGTTTTAGATTCTTCTTAACTTATACTTTGAATCTTTTAACGATAATATATTAGAAACACAAGAAAAGAAGTAAACAAAAGTAGGCCCTAAAGTTATCTAAGTTCACTAAAAGGCTTGTGACATCAATTTATTTTGCAATTTAGTAGTAAACACTGTGGGTAAACTGACAAGTTTAATTGATTATACCAAGTAAAAATACACAAAATATATTGGCTGCTAAGACATGCTTGCATAGGACTGTGCTTGTCTTCAAAATGGAATTACAACAAGAAACAAGACTAGAGCTTCCAAAATAGAGTGGTTTTTTTAATATATATACATGGTACAAGGTGAATTAAAGACAAAAGAGAGAGAGAAGACAAAAAAAGTCAATACAGATTTCGCCCTCAGAAAAGACAGAAGCCACTGTGTTAAAGGTAACAAAAATATTTGAAGACTCTTTTGTGTTTTGTTTAAATGCCACTCTACAGAAAAGGAGATCACCCTGTGAATCTCTTTTACTGCACAATAAGTTTATTTTTAAAAAAATCAATGCTTTAGCAAGGCTTGACCAAGAAGTGTTGTGAGTATGGAGGTGGGAGGCAGAGGGGAATGTAACTGTGAGCTCATTGTTATTTCACAGGTCAGAAAGAGAATCCTGTGGAATGTTCGGTCCCTAGGTTTCTAGCCACCATTTTTCCCAAAGATGTGGAAAAACAAGAAGTCCCCTCAAATAACACCTCTGTAACCAACAAAATTAGAAAATGACTTGACTGAAACTGTTATTTGTTTATAATACTTATTACACAAAATAAAATTTTTGTAAAAGAAACCAAACAGTTATGATCTTTTATTTTTTATTTGAAATGCATGAATTTTAGTCACAGAAATATTTTCACAAAAAAAGGTGAAATTACTCTATCTTATTACCAAATTTGTAGTTCAGACTATGTGTAAAATAATGGTAACCAACACGAATTAAGTATATGCTGGATTTACATTGTTCAGATACAATCTGCTAAAATTAGGTGGACGCTGAAGAATCTGAGAGAATTTATAGACCTTTCCAACTATAACATTCTTAGGGCATTATCTTGAATTATATTAAGAAGTAGTGAGTGTATGTTTCAAATGCTTCAATTTGCTCAAATACGTAAATGTAGAATTAAGGACTTGGAAGAACCTCTTAAAAATGGATGCTGCAGATAGTGCCTCATGCCATTTAGGTTTCAGCTCCTGTATATTGCCACTGCTAAAGTCAATGCAGCAATCACAGAATTTCACATAATAGTTATTGTTGGAAGGAATGTCTGGGAATCACCTAATCCAACTGTCCTGCTCAGAGCAGAGTCATTTAGAACAGGTAACTCAGGACAATGTCCAGTCAGATTTCAAATACCTCCAAGGACTGGGACTCCTGTTTGAACACTTTCAGAGTTTAAAAAAAAAAAAAAAAAAAAAAAAATTTGTTTCAATTGTTCATTGAATTTGTTTCGATTATATGGATTTTCTTGTACTATAAATTGGGCCCAGTGCCACTTGTCCTCTCAGTGGGCACAACTGGAGCATGAAGTGCATCTTCTTTGCTACATCCCATCAGGTATTTATATCACTTATATGCTCCCTGAACCTTAGTCAAGATCCCATTATTAAAATTCTTAGAGAGATGCCTCTGCCTGAATTAAGGCACGAATGATGCCATTTGGCACAGTCAGTAATACATAGTTTTGTTTAACAGTAGATAGCCACCACCCCTTGGACCCTTAACAAGACATGGTGGTTGCAATTTCAGTGTTTGTTGATCAAAGTGATGGTCACTCGTCTTGATATATCAGGAGTGAGGGAAGCCCATAAAGCAGAAGCATTCCACAAGTTATATACACTCAGGTTCAAGTGAAAATGTGCCCAGGTGGCTGGTGTGGAGCCGAGAGTTTCACACCGAATGATGTAATGCTGTGAATCACAGGACATTTCAGGAGTTTTTGACACCTTCTAAGATGTTGCAGCTGCCTATTAAGTCAGCACAGGTGAGTCAGGTATGCCCCATCCTGGACTACCAGCAGGAATGAATACATTGAGTTTACCAGGAGTGAATGTCCTGTTACTCCCCAAAAGGGGAGGTGTAACCACTGAGTCACCTGAGTAAGAACGAAGAGATGGTACCCACCTCCCAGGATTTGCCTCTTTCCTTACCTTGGTCAACACCAGCAGTAGCCTGAGGTGTCAGGTGTGCTTGTCCTCTGATCCATTAGCACTCTGGTCTCTTTTCCAGTATCAGCTGTGGATACATTCTTCTCCCCAGACCTGGGATAACTGGACAATAGTACCACCTTTTTCTTATCTCTTGTTCCCATCACAAGACATCCCATCACAACCCATCCAGTTAGGCATACTTGGGAAGGGGTGGGCTTTGGTGGTTGCAGAAGAACAGCTGCTTTTTTACAGTTTGCTACAGTGGATAAAGGTCCACCCAAAATAATGTTTATGCCATTGACAACATCAGTCTCTCACAGCTCTCTCAGCCTTTTCTCATAGGAGAGGTATCCAAACCCTTATTCATTTTCATGCCCTTTGACAGACTTCCTCCAGGACATCCATGTATCCAGTATATGGGGTAGTCTAGGGTTAGACCCAGTACTCCAGATGTGTCTCACTAGGTCAGAGCAGAGGGCAAGGATTACTTCCCTTGATCTGCTGAAAATACTCTCCTAATGCAGCCCAGAAGGCTATTGGTCTTCTTTGCTGCAACAGTACATATTCCACAAAATCTATGTTCATTTTGAACTGACAAATGTGTGGAAATGTCAACAAACCAAATTTCATTCCCCACCCCGCCAAAAAAATCTCATCCTATTGTATTCTATTGGCTGTTTCTATACTGGCAGATGTGCTACAGACTGATTTAGACTGAATTCATATCCTAAAAACCTTTGGACATAAGAACATGTCTGTGAGTATGTGGGTTATTTTGAATCTAGAAATTCAGTATCAATGAATATCATTATTATAGTTCAACTACTCTGAAAAACAACACAGAAGTGTACAAGGTCATTTCAGTTAAACCTGTTTGCTTTGAGTGTAGTTCACCCTGCTGGAAGAACTATCAAAAGTAATTTATGGTATTTTAGTTTCATTTAATCCACTGACGTAATTGGACTTTCTGTATTTAGGTACATTTTACCCTCTGAGAAAATATATCTGCAATATACTTAATAGAAATCTAATTTACAATAGAAATATTCAATTTAAATAATTGTTCCATATTTAAGTAAGTTTTGTATCAGTTTAAATTAATTACACAGCACAATAAGATCTAAATCTGCAAATGAAAGATCTCTGTTTCTACCTAAATAGTCTCAATTTATATACAAATATGTTTTCTTCTACAAAACAAGAGTAAGAAGTTGTGTGTCATGTTCTCCTAGTGTTGACCTCTTTCTGCTACTTTAATAAACTGCAGTGGAACTAATCTGAAGTAGATGTACTACGGTAAAACAGAATAAAACAACATCTGCTATAGAAATATCCATCACTAGCCCCATATTCTCAAAGCCTTCTGCGAGCTAGTAATAAGGAGATATAAATGACTTGGCTCTGCCAATTTCTAGTTGTGCAGCCAGTGTGAAATACAGAGATTATAAAATGTTCCTCTGTCACATATTTTGGTGGTGATTGGACTATCTAGGGAAATATGGGATTTTACTCTTGGTGCTTTAGGATAATAACAATAACTGTAAAACTAATATTGTTCTTTTCTATAATTGCTGCTATTCATCATATAGTGTGAGAATCTCAGGAACAAATACGCACCACTTTGTTTCAATGTAGGATAAAACTCTCTTTACTGAGTCTTTCTCACTTAAAGAATTATTCAAGGAAATCACATAATAATGATTGCTTACATATGAAGACAGGCTTATGAAAAGAAGATCTGGTTAATAGTTTTATGCCTTACACCAGTCCTTCTATCCACCCTTTGAATACAAAGATACTGCACTGAAACTACCAGTATTGTCATTGACATATATGCTGCAGTTAATATATTGCACTAATGTAGTGTCTTGATGCCTTGCTTGGACCACTTGTATTCCACAATCACTCTTGAAAAGTCGAAGGCAAGTTACACTCAAATTTCAAAATTTAAGAAATTTTAACAAGTGATGCTTTAAAGTGGTTGGGAAGCTATGGCTTCATTACACTCACATATTTCCCCACATTTATCACTTTCATGAAGTTTGTCTGACCTTCTATTTATGTAAATTTGTTATTATTTCTGTAGGGCTAGCCAAATTATGTCTCCCTTTTTGAAAAGAATGATTTTTTCCTGTTTCACTCCCCGGTGAAATAAAATCTTACTCATGTAGTGTAAGTGTAATATTTCTTCTTATCTTCATTAATGTTTCAAAGCAGCCAATTAAGGGTTAATGAGTGTTATTTTGTTGTGTGGGGAAATATAAAGTGTATATTAGAAGAAAATTAAAAGGAAGCATCAGAGCAGATTTATTTTAATTTAATTGTATCTCATGTGAATTTAATTAGATGACACTGCACACATTGGTTTTTAAATTTAAAAAAAGCCAAACATACCAGTTACAACTATTTAAGTTGTGCATATATGTATATGCTATAATGACTTTTTTAACACATTGAGGCAAAATCCTCAAATTCTGATAAAGCATTCAAGTCATTAAGAGGCAGCTAATAATTTATAACGTCACAGACAGAACTCATCTATCTAATATATTTATCTTCAACTGGGCTATTCACTATTGGTTTCCAGTATTTTACATGGAAAGAAATAAGGCTTTGAAGGACAGGATTTCTCCTAATATTGGTATCTAAAATAATAAAGTCATAGAATGATTTGTATTGGAAGGGACCTTTAAAGGTCGTACGGAGACCAGGGCGCATAGAACAGAAAGGGGCAACAGGGTAGTTGCCCATAGATACATAACTATGTTTGCTTCTGAATTTTTCAGTCACTATGTTAAAACTTAGCTATAAAACTTCTACTGAATTTCATAACACTTGTTTCTAATACCTATAATGGTAAAAATTAAGAAAATGCTCATAATAGGAGAGGTATTCACATTCTGCAGGTTGAAGCTGAATGGTACAAACCCCAGCAGATAACACTGAAATATAAAGTTTATACACAGATTTAGGTCAACTGTGAAGACTGAAAAGCATAAGAAATAAGAAACTGCTTTTGAAAGTAAGCCCATATGGACTTGTTCGGGAAATATGTTAGACCTCCAGGTCTTTATGCAGTGGTGTGGTTATGGTGATAAATGGAAGCTGGGATAGTATTTCACTTATCTACTATTTCATTTATGTCTAATTTAATTCATTAAAATATAACTGAGAAGCTAGGCAGATAGGCTATTTCCTCTTTCTCCTCTTCAAAACTTTACTAACTCACAAAGTGCACATGAAATTACAGGAGCCATGTTACTATTATGAGAATTTCCCTTTTTTTTGTCCAACTGCACAAGTGAAATTATCAAACAAAGGGCTGACAATTTCTTCCATCCAAAACTCCTCAATTACATTTAGCAGGTGTTGCAAAAAAAATCCCACAAATGTCCAGAAAAAAAGACTATTACTGTCTTCTTGTTTTGATCAAGAAACAGAAGACTATTATATAAATTGTTCATTGTCATCATACTAACTTTGATATAAAAGTGATTTCCTCAGATATTTTTAATATGTATAGAAAAAAACCTAACAAAATCAATAAACCACTGTTATCTTAATCTTTCAATGGTTTTTTTTTTGAAAATTAAAAAGACATTAAAATGATTTTACAAGTGGCATTTGTGATAGTCTTTGTGTGTCAGTAAACTAAGCTGCATAAAAAGGAGTCACTCCCATTTTGTCTTTGGAAGACTGCATTTATTTCTTTTTTCCTATGTGTGTGGGAAGGCAGGAAGGAAGCCACTACTCCTCGGAAGGACTGAGAATCAAAGGAGTTCAATGAATGAGTTGCTGGGGAGAAAAAAAGAAAAGATTTTTTAAAGGAGTGTCTAGCTTGTTTTTAAGCATGGCTGAAAATATGAAAATATGGCAGATACTGGATATCAAATGGAAAAGACAAAAATAATAGAAGTGAACAGAAAAAATAGGTTTTGTAATGAAATTTGGGGTTTCTTTTAATGAAATTTCAAGGTTTAATGTGTTAACACTTTTTTAAATAGTTGACTAAATGTTAAATATGTGACCAGTATTAGAACTGAAATTCAACCTAGCTTCAGATATTATATTAGACGTGATAGGCTTTTTACATCTGCAAATAAGAATCTCACTTTGAAAGCAAGTTCAGGAGAATGCCAGAACACCATCACTCCAAGGTAAAGCTCTTCTTTTATTATATCTAAAATAAAGCTGCCATACTGCAAATAGGGTAAGTGGATTCAGTTAATTTGTTACTTACTTCTAAAGAGAATAGAACTAACCTTAGCCTAATATTTATATCCTGTGATTGATGAAACTAATTTGGTATAATTTTGTAGCCAGTTCTAGAAGTGTGAGAAGTGTAATAATACTTCTACAGCCTCTCAGTTATATGATTTATTTTTATTTTATTTTCTTTGTAATCTTTTAAGTGCATTACTTACCATGATTAAATTCTCTATAACATTATTCTTACACACTTTCTGCATACTCTGGAACTCTCTTTCCCCATGTGACTAAAACAAAATAGATATCTCTCCTAAAATGATGTCATCTGGTAAATTCCCATCTCTTATCTGTCTTATACATTTGATGATGTTAAAAAACCAAACTAAGTTACTAATTGGAATTTCAAGATAGAAGAGCTGCTTTTATTTCACTGAGTTAAAACTTTGAGTCTAGAACTGAGTTAAATAACAAATTAGTGTATATGCATTTTATATGACTTCTGGGTTAAAGCAGATCAAGATTCCTAAATACAGAAAATTGCTTACATACATAGCTTACAATGTTCAACAAATGTATTGAATGTTTCTGTTCTCACCTTCAGCACTGAGATAAGTTAGGAGAAGAATAATGTAGAAAAGGAAAGTAATACGTTACTTTGATTTACCAAAGAAAAATCAAACTGCTCTTCAGTATCTGCTGCTTCTGTGTAGTTCATTTCAGTATATTCCTAATGTTATTCTTTGATTTATCTAATACTAGGAAAAAATGTTTTGCCACGTTTCATGTTTTAAATTCTATCCTTTTACCTGGTGTTTTGTCCATGGTCTCTTGTCATTCTAGGCCATTTGAAATCAATCAAACCTGAAAATTTCTGGAAGAAATGCATAACTTGGTTGCTTTCAATAACACAGGATTCAATTATAATATTTATGAGTTTGTTTCCAGGCCTCTGGAATATTCCTTTCAAATGTCCTGGATCAGACATAAAAATTTTAAACGTTGTCACTGACATTCAGTGTTGATTCTTCTGCCCAAATGTTCATCTTAAATCTGGAAGATATCAAAGACAAGACTCCAGATTAAGTTAATGATTATGAAACTGAAAATTTTATAGCTGGTATTGCAGAGTACCTCTAAGGATGTTAAAGACAGCAATATATTTAGCAGCATGTTCTATTTAACCAGGATCTTGCTTGATTAAGTCAAGGTAGACTCAACTAAGCTAAATCTGTGGTAAACCCCAGTTGCAAAGCTGTGATCTCAGCAGTGTCCCAAAAGGGAAGAGCTGTGTAGGGTCGTATAGGATCATATAGGGTCTAAACACATGAGGCAGAGCTGGTCACAGGGTCCATCCAAAACCCTCAACAATGCCAGAAGAGTCAACATGGCCAGGCCTGGGTGAGTCCATGGAGGTTGGGTCAGGAGAAAAAGGAGACAGAAGGCAGGTGCATCTACAGTGTAGCTTAGAACAGGGTATGAATGGTTTGATTAATTGATTAATTTTGGACATTACGTCTTTAAGCTAGACTGGATTCCGAGCCATTTTTTGTCTTTCCACATTAAGTGGAAATAACATACAGTAACAGACACACATAAGAGTACATAAAGATCACATCTGCAATGGATATTATGCTGTGCTGATAGAACAAAAAAGGTTACGTTCTGATGTCACATGAAGATTAACTATGTACTTGTGGCTGTTCTCACAGCACTCAGGTTTAGTATGAAAGAGTGGAAAAAAGGCCCTGTATATGTGAAAATTTCCCTACTTAAAATAAATTGTCCTGAAATGAATGCAAATTTGGATTGTTAAAAGCTACTCAAAATAAATGTTATTCATATCTCAAAGGCCTACTGCTCAAACAATTTTTCAATAAAGAGCGTAAGATAATTATTTTAGTGTATTTTGTCTTTAAGATCTAATGTCTCAACAGGATTTTTAATATTAGAAATTCATACATTCACCATACAGCATGTTTCTGTGCTATAGATAAAAAATTCTGCAGTAAGTTCATTTTTTCAGAATTCATAAATAATTCAGAGTAACTTGCTGATTGTCTTAAGGTTTCTTTTTTCATGTTTTTTTTTCCTTGTCCTTCTTTTTCTTATTCTTCTGAAATAATCCACCAATACTCATGGTTTTTGAGTTTTGTTTGGTGTTTTGTGTTGAGTTCAGGTTTTTTTTTACTTTTAATTGCATTTTACGTGGGAAGTCTGCAATGGAGCACTTTGCTTTTCTACTTTTTCACAAATAAAATTATTTAAAGACTCGAGAAAATGGAAAAAAAAAATCACATGGCAATAAAATGAAAAATTGCTTCAGCACAGAAGAAAAATAGTGAAGCTATTAATTCAGTGACATTCCAGAATAAACTAAGAATTAGCAAAGTACTCCATAGTTTTACATTTTTCACCTTTCTTTTAATTGTAATGATTAGGGATTAAACACAGTATCTGAATTTGTCTTGAACCCTGAACTTCATGCTACTGCTTGCTTTGCTAAATAAACTCAAACTTCTACAGATTTCATGCCGTTTTCTGTATCTTTCTCTTCATTCAGCAGATAGATGGATTTCTATGAAGAGATATATATCTACATATATAAATGTTATATAAGATCCTTAAACTAAGATATTACTTGTTCATCTCCTTGTACAATGGTCACATTTTACTGGTTTATTCCTACTATTCATTGAATCAGGGAGTCCATCGAATCACTCTTCTTCCTCACTGAAACCTCAGAGCATTGTTTTGCTCTGACAAATGCACATGGAGTTACCCCACATAAAGTACTATTCTTCATCCTGCAATCCAGTTACGCAGAGACCCAACGTGGAATTGGAGAGCTCCTGAGATTTGGGAAAAAGGTGCCACACCTGTCAGACACATTTTGTGGAGAGATTACTCTTATATTATAAGCAGGTTGTTTTTGTGACTACAGGATGGGATTTTCTTGCGAAACCAACTATATGTTAAAAGAAGCCTGTAAGTGCTGAGCTGATCAGCGCTGCCAAGCAGGTCTGTCCCTGGCCATGTAAAGACAAATAGCATGAATTTCTAATGAAATGTCATAGGGGAAACTTCAGCTTCCAAGAATAAATGGAAACTTTGACAATCCGAATTAAGCAGTTGTATTGCAATTACTTAAACCTTTCCTTTAACTCTGACTCCAGTTAGGGGTTATAATGCCAGGTAGAAGATAGCTCTTTAGATTCATGATGAGGCAGATATGTATGGTAACTATTAGCCTCTAAGGTGGGTAGCTATCAGAGAAATACAGTTTGGAGAAACAGAAAATCTTTCTCCAGTCCTCACATTGCACATGATTGAGCAGCAAGGAACTACCTTATGAGCCTTCTGATGAAACCATAGCTGTTGGAAGAGCAGTGTGACTAGGGAAGGCAGAACACTTGCTTACAATTCATAGGAAAGCATTTTGTCTTGCTTTGGGCACAGGTCTTTATATATTCAAGACTGCCATTTCAAAACAGCACACAAGGTTCTTTCATTTGCTGTCATTGTTAGAGGAAGTAAAATTTTGGAAATTGTCCATGGATCTCTACCTTGTTTACTGGCAGATTTTCTTTCAAAAGTATGCATGAAGACCTCTGAAAATATGACAAAATGGGCACAGGGAAAGAGAAGGGAGTTTTCCACTGGTTGACTTGTTAATTTATACTTTCAAAACTAGTCAACTAAGAAAAAAGTCTTTCCTGTATAATTTTTTAAAGTATTCTATTATTCAAAATAGCATATGCAGAATCAGCTATGTTAATACATAGGTAGAGGCAAAAATCAGAAAAAGTAATTTAGGCAAGAGAATGTGAGTGGGATAATGTCTGAAAATAATCATAAAATATCCTGAGCAAGTCTGCTTTATTGTTAGCAATTGAGATAACAACTATTCTCTTTATAGTGAAGGTGATGTTTAGTGACACCCAAGGAGAGAAGAAATAGATTCTTTAGTACTCGCAAATGACTTCAAAATGTTAATTGTGTTTCTCTCACCCATCTTACCTGCAGAATTACGATAATTATATATCTCTATATATATATACAGAATTGATGGATTAATTTTGAAACTTTTTTTTTTTTTGGAAGGTGAAACTCAAAGCAAAGACAAGGAAAACTACAAAGGAAAAAGGACCATTATCTGAGGCTTCATAAAATAAATGCTAGCTTGTTCCTTATTGAGCTGTTTTCTTCACTAAAAAAAAAAAAATTTTCTCTCAAAACATGGTTTTAAAGAGTGCTCTATGCCTTTTCACAGGAATAAGCTTGCATTTAAGTCAATATCTCTCTTTCTGGAATCTACAACTCCCAAGAAATAGTGCTGTTCCACAGAGGCGTACCAATAATTAGAATTACTGATATTTCACCAAAAAGCAATTCAGCAGTAATATGCATGGGTAGCTCCTTTTGTGTCCCTGCAATTTCATGAGCACAGATGGGCTGTTGTCAAAAGCAGAGAACAAGTGTTTACACTTTCTCCACTTAGGAAATGGAAGAGTCTTGCTTACACCTATGAAAGGATGTTGGGAGAAGCAAGGGCCCATGTCTGGGATGACTATTTAGCCTATCCTTGTTAGTGTGCTCTGTTGGCTTAATACAACCTGGTTTTAGTGTGCGGGAGGAGCTGCTCAAAGCTTCTACTATGTGCAGCACAGAGCCAATTGCTGAAGGCTCTAACAATGGGCAAATTAGTAGCCCAATCAGAGAAGTTGGTAACCCCTCTTTGATGACATATTTAAGAAAGAGAAAAAATCGTGGGAAGCTCTCTTTCTTCTCCCAAGGGGCAGTGAGGGGGCTGCCAGGGGCCCATCCCAGGGGGGCTGCTGGGGCCCATCCCAGCACAGCTGCCAGGGCCCTCTTGAGGCTGGGGCCGGTGGGGACCACGTGTCCAGCAACAAAAACACGGCGAACAATTAATTCCCCAACACGGAACACAGAAGAGATCAACCTTTTCAACCCAGCGAAGCTCTATAAGAATTTTTCAATTGATAGAACTTGAGAACAATAATACCTATGGACAGCAATTTTCTTCAGAGTCAAAGAAAAAAAACCACTAAGGACATGTGAGGAGAACAAACATGGTAGCAGTGAGGTCAGAGAATAAAAGGAGAGGGAGGAGGTGCTCCAGGCATCAGAGCTGAGATTTTTCTACAAGCCATGGTGAGGACTATAACAAACTATTTCCCTGTAATTCATGAGATGCATGGGGGGTGTAGAGATCCACTCACAGACCATGAAGAAAAGTGCCCACGCTGGACTGAGTGGATGCTGAAAAGCTGTAACCTAGTGAGGAACTCGAACAGAGAGAGATGACCTTTGTTTACAGAGATAGAGAACCCCTGCTTCCAAACTAGAACAGCTTATCCCTAAAAGACCAAACCCCATTAACTCGAATGACCCACACTGGGCAGGTTTGGGAAGACTGTTTGGCCTGTGGGAGGGACTCACGTTACAGTAGGTCTGGGGAGCTGCTGTCTGTGAAAATTAGAACCACTCTACAGATACTCATAGAGAACTGTCTCCAATGAGAAGGACTCCAAGGCATAACAGAAGAAAGATCTCCTTTCTCTGAACAAACTGAAGAAAGATTCTTAGAAACTAAAAGACTTTCAAAATCTATCTTTCAAAACCCCATGTTTTGTCTCCTTGCACTGTCAGTGGGAAAGAGGGAGAGGCTGGGAAGAAAATAAATGTTCTAAAGGTGTATTTTGGTTCTCATTACCCTTTTCACTTTTAATTCTGTTAATAATAAATTTTCTTTATACTGTTCAAATTTTGAACCTGTTTTTCCTTAAAGTGTTTTTCTCCTAACCCTTATTTCAGCTCATTAAGTTTTCATTTTAATTTCCTCTCCTCTGCTTGGCTATTGCCCAGGAAAATAAGTGGATAGTTTTTTGTGGGTACCTGGTTTCTAGTCAGTGTAAAACCCTGACATGTGCCTCCATCACATAGCAGATTCCAGGTACTTTAGTTCCTTTAATTGAAGCATACAGACATCTTGATTAAGAGTTCTTGATATTCCAAAAGTAATCAGGGGAGCATGAGGATTTTGTTCTTTGGAATCTAGGCAGGCTGGAAAGTATAATAGAGGCTATTTATGTTGGACCCAATATCTTAACTGTACTCAGGGGATTGATAGACTAGACAAAATATAGTATTCCTTCAAAAGTTTTTTCTTAGTTAGAATGTATTCAATGTGTCATTTCTGTTCAACTTAGAAACCAGAAAAGAATACTGAATTGGGTTTCTTGAAACACTCGTTTGAAAATAGGATATTATGCGTGGGTTTATGAAATTATGATCTGGCTATAAAAGATTCAGAAATAAGTCAAAAAAAGGCAACTGCAGATCTCTGACATGAAGCAAACCATTTCATAGAAGTGATCATTATCGAAACATTTCAGTAGTGAATATTAAAGACCTAGTTCTGCTCCTACTGCAATAAATATCATCACCAGCTATATTCAGTAGGTGATGATATGTCTCCAAATGTCTTTATTTTTCACCCTTTTACAGTAAAATGAAAGCCTTTTTAGTAAAATGGTTTGCAAGAATTCATAATCTGCATGCATATTCTGTAATTGTTTCTATGACATCAGGAACAAGAGACACCATGATGTATATTCACTGCTGAAAAAAATAACCAAACTCTATGGTGTCAAAAGACCCTGTAATCGATGTATCCATCTGAACTAGTTTTGTTATCTGGAAAAAAAGGAGCAAGAGAAAAAAAAACTCTGTCCTTCATATTGTCAAATATATCTTTCCAAAGGAAGCTTTGCATAAACCAGTCCTGTTTAGAGGACTTCCACTAGGTGCATTTAAAACAAGAAATCCAGACAACTCTGCATAGCAGAGATGCAGTATAACAACAAAACTTAAAGAAGCAAGACTTTTAATTGGCTCAAAGACTCTGTCTTTATCTACCTTCAAAATATATGAAAACTTATGGACAGAGAAGACCAAATATACTCTTATGTTACAGAAGCAAAGAGCAGGAAAGAAAGTGTGTTCTTTACAGCAGTTATGATAATAAGTGAGGATAGGTGAGGTAGAATTTTTTTTAAAGAAAACTGTAATTCTAATTCTTGTTTCTAAAAAAGCTCACCCCCCGCCCAACCTCCCCAAGACTGAAAAAACAAAAGAGCTACTTAAACCCAAGTCAAATTCAGGACTGTGATTTACAGCCTTCCCCTGTATAGAGAATAAGAAGATAAATGGAAAAAGACTTTGAATTCAATCACTATTTAGAATTTCTGGAGTCAGATGAGTAATCATTATCACAGGAAATTACACTGGAAAAGTGTTGACTCTTTTTGTGGAGAAAGTTGGAATTATTTTCAGGAGTTCTAGTCTTTCCATATGAATGAGCAGTAATGTAACAGAAAAAAAAAAATTTATCCCTTTGCTATAATATTTGAAAGTAGGCCATCTGGGAAAAGCTTCCATAATGGAAAGCTTAAACCACCAACAAAAAACCCCTCATAATGACATTTTCACTGATTTCTAAAATCCAGTAAAATTTTAAACAATTAAAAGAAGGCAAAATTTGCTTCACTTTCTCTTCCTATGAGGTAATACATATTGTAAATATCCAATTGCCTACGATTTGCCAAAGAAAAATTAAAAGTAATAGTAAAACAGTAGACATAAGCTAACATATTTAAATTCCATTTAAACCAAACAAAAGTAATTTGAAATGAGCACTCAGGAAAATTTTCACTGCAACCTTACTTTGAAAATAGCAATTTACATGCATGCATTTGTCATTTGCAGTCAAATCATCTTAAAAAATGACTTAATGCAGTTTTCTTTTTAAAATTTAATCTTCTTTTTTCAAAAAAAGTACTAATGTGAAAATTTTTACTTGATGAAGACGCCTTTTAAAGTTTCAGTAGAAAATAGGTCTCCTCCTGTTTTTACTTCCCACTCTTGGGGATGAAATATCCAGGACTTTGCCTTCTGTGGGGTAGTTATCAGAAAAGTTGTACTAGAATACAGTTTCTAGTTTGTTTTAAAAAGAACAATATTGTATTTATGATTAAGATTCCCCTTTTGTTGGACCATTTGTACCTGTCGGCCCTGTACTGACAATCCCAGCCATGACTGAAACACTGTCTTCTCAAAACAGCAATAGAGTAAATCAGGTCTGCACTAGGAAGTATGGATACATCCAACAACTGATAAACACACCTAATCATATCACAGCTGGTGTCATGGATAATGTCAAAGTAAACTGTCTGAGTTTATACTATCATATTTCTGACCAAATCCTTTTTAATAGACGTATTTTGTTTTAGAGAAATAAACAATGGATATAATTTCTAAGTAAGCCTCAGAATAACTCTACAGTATAATCTGAAGACCAGTCACACTTGGGTCATAAAACAGTTGCTAATTTAGGACAAGTTTTGTTTTGCTTAGAGTAAAGCCTAGCATTCTATTTTAATGAATGACATGCTTTTCAGTTTCACAAATGAACCTATTTAAAATTTGAGCCAAATATGTAAAACGGGTAGAATCAACAGCCCCTTGAATTGACAGAAAATTAGCAAGGTTTATTAAGCTTCATGCATGACTCATTATTCCAGTGGTACATCAAAAGGAAGATGAACAAATAATTCAATTTCTCTTTAAATGGTATCAAGTTGAAAAAAGCGATTAAAACACACATTATTAAAGTTTCGATGTAAATATGGTTGTCACTATTAATAGCATAGTTACTATGGGCTTGCTTTAAAATTGTTTTACTGATCTAATTTATTCTGTGTATTCATAAGTGCTGCTTCAGCTTCAGCTTATTTTTGCATTAAGATTTTTCTGATATTTTGTATCTTTCTAACCTGCAGTCTTGAATGTATTTCCTAAGACATCAATACAGCAGTGGTCTTGGTATATTACATTTCTGAGAAATGGACATACTTCTAAAAAGGAAAGACAAATGTATACTTTTATTTACTTATTTTGACTTGAGTGTACTCTAAACTGTCTGTCTTTCTCCATAAGCTCTGCACAACAAAAACTGTAGACTATAGCAATGACTGCTGTCAACTGAAGATCTGCATACATCGATCCACATGTGTGTAAATATTTGCACCAGCTTTGAAAATGCCATATGCCTCTAACAGCTGTTAACACATGCACTCACTCTCCTGTTGTTGTATATCCAAATAGCATACAAAGCAGTGAAAACTCCATGACTCTGTCTGAAGGGAAGAAGCTGGCAGATCATGCTGTAAATATTTGAGCAATCAGTAAAAACAAATGGCTTAAATTTATGCATTGTGCAAATCCCCTACCATGGCTGTTATGCAAGGAAAATATGTTGAAAAGATCAGTTCGTGGTTTAAGAGTTGGTGCTGCCCAGTTTTAATCATCACTATCCCACAAGCTAATTATAGCCTGATAATTGATAAAAATGACCTGAATTAGCAGCAGTCTCAATTTCTTACTTCAGACCACTCAGTCTTTATTGATGCTGCTATATTGCCAAAGCCCTAGAATTCCCTCAGCAAAAAATTATTTCCCTCTAGGCTCCAGTCAGAAGAGAACCACAGTGCCTCAGTCGCTTTTCTTGTCTGCTTGGATCTTTGCCATAACTTCCCTGACTGAATCAATGTGCTTTAAAATAGCAGAATTGATTCTCTGATTTCAATGCCATTGCTTTATTTTTGCAACACACAAGAGTACTTGACTCTTTATTCTTTGCTTCTATTTCTTCTCTCTTCTTTTGCCTCTTCAGATTTTTTTTTAAACCTACAAAACAGTTCTGCTTAATTGATGAAATATACATTGTGGGTGGCTCTCTCTATGTACTTTGACCACATAAGCATATAAAACATCTTGTAGAGGAAGCTTCTGTCACTAGGCATTATCAATGCTAACTGGTTTCTTCATCCATGCATATATGAAATTGCAGTAGTTTAGTGGTAGCTGTTGCCACACACTTGCTGCTACAGATGTATGCTGGATCAGTGCTCTCTGTTACCCATGATGTGGGTAATCCCTTCCCTGAGTAAATGTGAAACCTCCAAGGGATATTTCTCAGTGCATATCCCATAGGATTAAACATTGCTATTCTTTCTGTTTGACAGTTTACTGTTACTAAGAGATGTATGTTCAATATATTAATGCCAGCATGCTGATGGTAGTCATGACTCATTGTGGGTTTTTTATCGTAAGTCCACACCAACTTTAACTTGGGGTTCTGCCATTGATGGTCAAAGTAAGAAAATCCAAACATATGCCAGGCCATCTGGAAGGGCAGAAGGAGTTATATTTCACTGGTGCTGAAGTGTCAGTGGCAGATGCAAATGTTAAGCCAGATAACATAGAGGGAAGAGAAAATATTAGGTTATTTCAAACAGCTGAAACAGAGTATGAGCCATAATGAGACATTTTCTTGCTTTGACATTAAATACAGCAGAGGAATTAAGAACTTAGAAGTTATGTACTTAATGTACTTAATTATTTTAATTTTCCCACTTATCCCTGTTTTCTTAAAGTGAAACAAATATACATTTATCTTCTGAAGCTTGGCTGTCTTAGGAGAAGATCCTCATGAGTACACTGACTTTTTCTAATCTTTTTTAAAAAATGAGTATAAGGTAGGGCTCCTATCATTGTCACTTGGGCTGGAAAGAGCCCAGATCAGCTGAAAGGAATTAAATGCAATGAAGTACATCTGGCTTGTTTAAAGTTCTGGCTGTTCAGCAGCATTTTTTTTTTCTCATCTACTAAGGAGATTGATGGAAAACATTCCAAATGGTAAATACTCTCAATGCTGGTCCAAATCCTAACTCTGTGCTATGTAGCCAGAAATTATAAAGGTAAAGAGAGCTTTTTTTAAAGAAAGTTACTTTTCTGTCTCCCTGCTTGATTTCAGAGTTTGCATGAGTGTTTCCACAGTCTTCTGCAGCAATAGCGCATTTCATCTCAGTTTTTCATTATTAAATATGTAACACATAGAGCTATACTAGGTATCTTGGAGATGTAGATTTCTATCTTTTCTCTGGATATTATCTCTGCACAGCATTTTGCAAACATCAAAAAGGTGAACTCTGCATGCTTCCACATACTCTACATGGCATAACTTAAATGTTTGTGGGCTTGGTTTTAAAGCAATTACTTTTATCTTGATGTGATGCTGTCGCTTTTTAAAGTAGAGGAGTCATTTAAACTCTGCACTCTCTAGGTTATAATGGGTGTGTATTTCCATTGCCTTCAAAACACAATCTTCATTTTACCAATCTCAACGGAAACATGTTAAACTTCAAACCCGCTTACATCCTGAAATTTACCTGGAGCCCATAACATTAATGAGACCTGAGGATCAAGGAATGCATGAGAACTAGAAGTGAAGGAAAAGGAACATTTTACCCTGGCAAACAACTGAACTCTATAGTTGTTAAGAACATTTGTTTTCTTTCTTCATCTCGGTTTTTTTTTCTTTAATTGATGGAAAGACAGTATATGCTTTGATATAACTCACTGTAAAACCATCCTGGCTATTTTGTTTGTAAGAAAATGCTTAGTCCCTCTGTCATAAGGTGATTATTAAGAGACAGTATATGAGCAGTCTCCTAACATTTAGAATCTTTGAAATCACCAGATTTTGTGCCACATTTCTGTTAAAGAGATTCTACCTCATGAGTCTGGGTTTTTTTCCACAAAACCAAAATTGCAGTTTACTCTTGTCAGTCCTTTGTAGGATTGAAGTTATGCCACTGACTGAATATCTGATTAACTACAAAAAAGCATACTTTCTTGAAAGTTTGACCTGTAACTCTGGACTCTTTTATGTATTCTTTTTCCAAGTATACTTATTTTAAGAAAAGTCATTTAGGCCACTCTCACATTTATCAGTGTTAAGGTACAAGGCTGTAGGTGTTCTGGCATCTAAATCACATACCTAAATTAATCATCATAAATCTTCTCCAAAGAAAATGGAAGCTATACACCTGAACCTATGTAAAGTAAAATGCAGAAACTTTTTACTTAGTATAGTAGAATCAGCAGCTCAGTCTGTGAACATGGATGTTGTTGCACCATGAACTTGCAATATAGTGCTTTATATTCATGATAACAGGAAGATGTAATCAAATAAATTTTTATATATTTACTTAAATTTACCTCCTGATTTCAAATGTGCATATTCACCCATTAGGATTTAAAAGAATGAAAGGAACAAGATAATGCAGATTCAGGGAAGTTAGAGACATCTGAGCAATAATGAAACGTGGTTCAGAATAGAAGATGTAAGATAATATATCTTGTAGAAAATACTCTCAAATACAATTCAAAGGGAGGTAGAGCCTTGGAAAGCTGTAATGCTAAAAAAGATCTAAAGATGATGGATAGTAGACAGTAAATTAGATATTGAGCTTGCAATGTAATAGCAAGGCATAAATAGACCACCTAAGCTTAGGCTGCACCTACAAGAAATGTATGTCATAATCTGTATGAGCACTTCTGAAACTGCTACAAGAATAGTAGGTACATTCCTGAGGTTTTGCTACTGAAATGGCACAGAAGTTGAAATAAAGATGAGGAAAAATCACACACACACAACTGAAAAGATGGTGAGACTGATTTTACATTCTCAGTGAACAACCCCTAAACAGAATACACCTCTGGAAATATTTTCTTGATATAAATACCAAGAGATGAAATGTTTTGGAATTGTCGTGAAAATTTGCTCAAAAATGAAATAAGGAGATGAAGAAGAAATAAAATGGTTTTGAAGGAACAGGTAAGTAAAGAAATGGTCAGCATCTGTTGGAAGATATTATCAGGAAAAAGATTGGCTTCCAAGTTCCTGTTCACATATCATATGCAGAATGCAGCCTGCTGGAATTTATTACCCCTTCCCTAAGCACCTCAAAGATAAATGTTTTTATGTGAGCTAACTAGCCAAGACTCCCCTTGGAGAAAGATGTAGACATACCCAGAGGATGTTTCTTCTCATGCCTAATTATATATCCATGATAGGCCAGATTAATCACGTTCAGGAAGAGACTATGATGGAGATGTCCACAGTAAGCCGCTTCACTAGACAACTCAGTAATTATGTTTAAAGATAAGTGAGAGGAATCCTATCCAAGGTAGCTTTGCATGAATATTTAATGTAAATTTATTAATATAAACATTACTAAAACTTGAATAGAAAATTTATCAATAAAATATTGTATTCACAGCTTTGCTAAAATGTAGGGTTTTTAGATCTGTTCTTTCATCCTAATCCTTCTATATCATCATTTGTCATCTATCTCTATTTAGCATTTAGAAATCCTTTGTAGGGATCATATTTAAAGTACTATGTGCTAGTACTTACATTATTGATGTTGTAAATTTAACTAATCCTAGTTAATTCACAATAGTGCAGAAAAAGCTAGATAATGGGGCAAAAGTATCTCATGCTGAAGTTCAGTTGAAATCTTAGCTCCAAAAGAAACAGCAGAATATTTATCTGCATGAGAAGCACTTTGCAGTACATGATAGGGGTTACTGTGAATTCTGCAGCAAGATCTTAGAAGATGAAAGCTTGTAGCTTGCTGTGAATAAACATGTGTTACTGAGACACTATTACTTATTTTACGTCTCAGTATTCTGTGTTACTACCTCTAAAGCTGGATGTCCACTAGCAAAAGGGATGTGTTTCTGTTTTGCTGTAGATAACTGTCAGCTGCATTAGTAAGTAGTGTAACATATTTTCATAGTGATTCATCACATAGTTGCCTACCATTCCTGACCAGGACTACAAAAATTATGTCTTCAAATATGCATAAAATATCTTACACCATGTGGAAGTAAAGGTAGCACTGGATTGATTATTTTTTATTATTTTAAAATATTATAAGAATTCTGAGACTACTCAAAGTAACTCTATATGTTTCTCCAACACATTCCAACACTCCCTCAGTGTGGGTTGTGACATTCCTTGCGCTAGCTTGGCATATTTGAAGAGGTAACATATATCCTCTTGAAAAATGGTACAATTACAGTCCTCTGTTTCTGAATGCTTTCATCAGAGTTGAGGAAGATAGGAATATATAAAATAGGGGGTAGGAGTATATAAAAGAGGAAATGTTATATGAAATATTTTCTTTAAAATTATATCTCTTTTTACTTTTGCTACATTTCCATCGGTATAAAATACTCACTCTTGTTTTATGCTCCAGTGATGAGACCACCTCGCATATTTTGGAACATCTGCCAATTCATAGGTATTCATCCCATCAGGTTCCATGGATTTATGTATATCCAGAGTGCTTAAGTATTTCCTGACCTGATCCTCCTCCACCAAGTTCATATCTTAGTAGCACAGAATCATGGAACGGTTTGTGTTGGAAGGGGCCTTTAAAGGCCATCTTGTCCAAACCACCTGCAATTAGCAAGAATGTCTTCAGCTAGACCAAGTTGCTCAGAGCTCAGCCCAGCCTAACCTTGAATGTTTCCAGGCATAGGGCCTGGAATACCTTATTTATATCTCATCTGACTCCATCCTCTTTTAATTGAAAACCTTAACCCCTTGTCCTATTGCTTCAGATTTCCACCTTGGTCTCTCTCTTGTGGGGGTTCTTGTTAACAAAGACTAACACAGGTGCTAAAAAATGGCAAATCTAAAACTTGCTTTTTCTAAATGAGGTCAGTACTGCCGTAGTTTAATTTTAGCCTATTTCTATTCATGAAAGGGATTTTTCAGAATGATGGTCATATCCAAGATCCTTACTGGTAGATGTTTATAGTCATTGGAGAAAAATGACTATTGGAGAAAAATGACTTCTATTATTGGTGAAGAGTTCTCTTAAACTCCACAGCTGAAGTGTAGGTTCATAATTCAAGATAAGGAAAATAATATTAGAGTAGAATGATCTATGCCTCCTGATGATGAGGAGAGCCCGTGTGGCAAGAAACATGAAACTTTAATATATAAACTCTAGATTGTCCCATTCTCCACCTGGGCCTGCCTGTAGGCACACCCAGGATGTTTAGTCACTTGTTCCCTGTGTGGTCACATTCCCTATCTAGTAATCAGCATAGATGGTGTAATGGGTCAGTTTGAAATAGTGGAGGGCCTGAGACATGGTTATTGATCAAATTCCTAACCAGTTTCCCTTTTAGGTGTTTGACTAATTGTTACAGCAACTTTCCAGTTGGGAACTTCAGAGTGTTCAGGATATCCCCCTACGCAGTTCTGGATGTACATACACTAATCTATACACTTACATGTTTTAATTAGTGTTCTGAAAGGTTAATCTGGCCATTGTAGAGACTCCCCAGGCTTGCAAAATTGACCTCCACAGAAAGATTAGCTCTTTTTGGAATCAAAAAGATAAGAGTTTTCAGGAAAAGTAGAAACTGTTCCCAAACATGTAGATATGATTGTGTCAGACAGTCTTGTACGTAGGTATGATAGTGAAAGGTATTTTTAATAGAATTTTAAATAAAATATAGCAATAGATCATGGAAGTGCTGGACTACATTGATCAACCAGATATCATAATTCAGCAAAATAGTGCTTTTGGGACTCTAACTGAGCCAACTGACAATGCCATTGTAAAGACCCTTGTCTTGTCTGATATCCAGGCTGTGACCAACCATCTCTTTTTGATTTGCTGCACAAACATTGACGAAACTGCGACAAGACTGCAAGATTTAAGCATTGATTAGATGAATCCCACTGCCATGGCAGATAGTACAGTCAGAGACTCTCAAGATCACTACTTGAGTTCAGGACTTAGGGCAGCAGCAAAAAATCCATTCCATTGCCCAAAACACAGGAAACTGAATTTTGAGAAATCCTCTGGAGGGTGTCTTCTCAAATACATAGCCATCAGTCTTGGGTGAGATTGCTTGACATGCACCGGTCTGGAAAGAACAACTCTTACTACAGAAATTACTGCAATACTACTTTTGCTTGAGGAATGCTGAGTAGCATGTCAATGAGAGATGGACTCTAAGTATCTGAGATCAGGTGCAATATGGTCTTCTTTGAGCCCAATGTATTCATTAGATCACTGATAGAATACAAGGACTGAAAGCATCTAATTCAGAGCACTATATCATAAAGACTTTCACCTCAATGGTAAAAGTCAATTGATTGCCGACTCTTGCCTGCAGCTAAATGAAGTGATGAAAGTTTTAGAAGAATCTGAGTAAACATGCAAATTTCAGAGCACTCAGAATGGTTGACTTAAACAGAAAGGTGTTCTCAATCATAGCAAAAGCAAAGCTAATGCCCTATATAATTCTGAAATATCATTAACAGTTAGAAAGGCACTCACAATATGTCAAGAGTAGAGCAGCTCAATCAAGAAAAAGTGCTTCTAAAAATTACTGGTGCTTCTTAAAAGTTTTGGCTTATACATCTTGGTAGCCCTTGGAGACATGCCTTCCACATTAAGATTTGACCCACAAGGTATCTCTTATTTTAAAGAAACTGCAAGGAGAAATACTTCAGAGAATGAATTCTGTTTGTTATTTTTATGTACTGTGAGCTGTACATCTTTGAGGGCTGTGGGGCATTGCAAATGGCATAGGGATTTTCTTGAAATTTTCATCAATAGCTTGCTTCTCCCAGCAACAGATGGTTTCATATTGAGATTATACCAGAGAAATTCAGCAGGATGTAACAGCAAAGAAAAGTTTACCCACCAAAAACAGTAAAAAACCCTTGATCTTAAAACCATACATTAGAGTAAAACCTAGTAACATGCAAATTGTTCTGATTATTTTGTAAAGTAAATAAAATACCTCAGACATTAAAGCAGCATCATACTGAGACAATAGCTTACACCCAGGTTTAGAGAAACCACTAATAGTATGTTTAACAGCACAAGAAAGGATGTGAACTGTTGATATGCAGCTAAGTTTTTCTGCTTACACCTAGATAACTTATTATACAAATATAAGGAGCCTTTTATTAGTTCCCGTCCATTTTATCTTCTCAAATTTCTGAGGAAAGAAAGGTATGTATGGAAAGAAACAAGGGGTAGGGATTTATTTGGTTTTACCTCAGTATATTCCAGTACAGTTATAATATGGACAAAGAGCATAAAGAATTGCAGGTATTGAGAAAAGCTGAGCTTACTGTAGCAGTGATAGATGCACAACAAAAACTTAGCACTGATTAAATATGACCTTAGTCAAATGTTTTGCATTGCTATTCAATTAATAAGACTGTGTCACAGAACTGAACCAAAAAAAAAAAAATCTAGATTGCTAAGCAGGGAACTAATTTAAGACACTCTCAGCACAGAGCTGCCTGAAGCTAAGCAACAGAGAAAAGTTGGAGAAAAGTCTGAGACAATTTTAAAGCTGCTTTCAGAATTCTCAAAGAGCAGTGTAAAATGTTGCATTTTGCTCAAAATTTTCTCATAAAGGTAGTAAATTAACTTCCAGGAAAATGAGTAGAAAATGAGGAAGTTTTCTTTGAAAACATTAGAGCTAGCTGCTATAGCTCAGATCTATTATGTTTGAGGGTGTTACATGCCTTTATTTCTACATTTGTTTTACTCTAGTGTAAAGAATTGCCTTTTTATTTCTGATCACTTTATTGTAATGGTTGCCATTCAGTAAGAACTGGCAAATCCTTGACCTCGGATGCTCCTTTCCATGACTTTTAAATGTAGGTTATAAGATTATTTCCCAGTAGACAAAAAAGGCCCTTTTACCACTTGAAAAGGGCTGCCCCTTACTCCTTCAAGGGTCAGACATCAGTATGTTTTGAAGCCATGTTTTATTCTTGTGTTTTTCTTTTTTTTTTCTCTTAGCCTGATTCTGTAACCTCTCTTTGCATATGAACATTGAGCTCAGTGATCTTTGTAGGTGAGCTTGTTCTCAGTTAATTTTTCTTGCAGAGAGGTGATAGCAGCTGAATGGTTTACACTGCTGGACTTGGTTACTTGCATTGATGGTCTCACATGAAAAACATCTTTCAGAAGATTTCATTCTTAAAGCCTTGAGGGATTTAGGTCCTTCTCTTGCATTGATCCCTACTGAAGTTACAGGCTTAAGTAACGCTGGGAATCCGAGCCTAAGCCCTCCAAACTGTTGGGGCTTAATCTGTACTCCTCTCCTGGGAACTTCATGTTGCCTAGCTTAAGCACTGACTATTGTAAGGCTTCTTCATGTAGTTTAAAGTTCCTGTTTTACCACTAAGGAGCCTACAGATTTTATTTGGAAAACAAACAGCTGCCAAAATATTTAAATTTGAGCTCCACAACATAGTGTAAGCAGTTTCCTTAGTTATTGTGTAAGAGCACTAGACCCTAGTCCTGCATGGGAAAGAGAAAGACTTCCTGTATGTGTAAGTAACTACTAAAGAAAAGAACTACTGGTGATAAGGAATTCAATGGAAATGTCCAACAATAAAATCAAAAAGTACAGAATTAGTGAATTTAAAGGTGTGGCTTTTTATTTAGAAATCTGAAAACAAACCATTAATTTTGAAACTCTTTTGTACCTATTTTAAAGGTAAAAATAATGAAACCCATAACAAAAGAAAAAAGTTACCAAAGAAAAAATAACCAGGGGAAATACATTTTTTTATTTCCTGAAAAATTAATTGCCGAGAAGTTTAAATTGGAAGTGTATTTTAAAATTGCTAATGATGCATAATGTATCCGTATCCCAGTGTTCTTTATATTGTGAAAGTATTTAGCTGAATCCTCAAGGTTCTACAATACAGTTTTTATAGTTCAGTATCCCTAAATTAGATTAAGTGTAGATTAATAAAATAAGTACATAAGAAAGATTATTTCTAGTTTGCATGGTGTTGTATAACTGAACTTGCTACATAACTTCTTCCTAGTTTTATTCTTCCTAGTGAAAATTTTTCTTTTTTCTTTCATCTAGTGTTCTTGTCTTTCACACATTTCCTTTTAGAAACTTCTGTGAACTAAATTTTTACTGTATCTGAAAAATTCCCAGAGTAAATTAACTGTGAATCTTAGGCATATCTCTCAATTACATGCACCTGTACTGGATCAATTAGCTTGACTAATTTTTAGCAACAATAAATGGCCCACAAGTGATCTCCATTAATTCAAATGCTATCAGCCTTTTGTGAATGTACTCCTAATATATTCTGTCTACAGTAGATTTGAGGACAGTTACTTTTGGATGGATCTTACAGTGTTAATTTGTGTTTTGAACTCATTGTCCCTCCCTGAAAACTAATGCTGGATTTGTAATTTCTTTTTTCTTGTGAAGAACAACTCTTGTTTTATTAGTTACTGTGAGTACTGCATGCTGTAAAACTAAATCAGATCTTGTACTGTACCAATTTTTATTTTAAATGAAAGGGTTTTGTTGCTGCTGCTCTTTAATTTTGGTTGTAAAGCCAGATTGGACCTCTCCCTAATGGCTTTATTTGACGTCAGTCTATCCAGAAAATAATTTCCTAGCGTGACAGAAATGCATAGGCTACTGTAGAATAGTAATTCTTCTAGGTGTTAGAAAAGCATGTTTAAATCATACTTATGTGCTCATGACCTTTCTAAGGCAATGATTTAAGAGAGTTTTGCAGATTAACTGCTTTGTTCTGCACTCCTTGAAAACTCGCTGCTTAAAAAGCACCCTGACCACTCTCAATGATTCTGTTTAATGATGCAATTCAACTTTTTTGCAAGGGCCATTTTTAAAAAGCCATACTGCTAAGTATGGCTTTATAAATTATTTATAGAGAATTGCTGGGACAATATCTTTCCTGGTGAGTTACTGGTGCCAGTAACACTGAATTAACCACAGAAATTAAGTCAACAAAGATTATTCCTTTCTTTTTCTCTGTCAGCATCAAACTTAAGTATAAATTCATGCCAGAAGCCATTTTAGATTTTATACAGAAATATTTTTCATTGCTTCACTGAGTATTTCAAAGAGGAAGAAAACTCTTCCATTACTAGCCTGCTTCCAATCCTAATTAGCAGTTTTAAACCAGTCAGTTAAATTATATATATAGGTATTTGGTAGACATTTTTATAAGACATAGTCAGCCTAGAGTTAAAAAAAACCCTGAGTATAATTATGAAAATTATCACATAATAAGTACATTGATAAAGTTAACCTACAGCTAAATAAGTATTAACTGAAACAATAAATTGGTAATGTAGATCTCCTTATTCTATTTTAAATTATGTATTTCTGTTGTCCCTTTATTGATCTACTTTATGATCTTTCCCAGAGACTTTAGTCCAATATGCTACTGATGTAAAGGAGAAATTCAGTGGGAGCATCTTGGATACAGTTTTCCTGAAATCCCTATCTGTTGCCATGACAACACAACCATTCTTTCTGGAGAGAATGTTTTCTCTATTCCCAAAAAAATAATTTCACAGCTTTACTGTTGCAAATATTGAAGTGGGAAAAAGAAAAGAAAACCCAGAAAACAACCTGAAAAACAATGCATTCTAAGTGGACTTTCTGAACAAAGGAAGGACCCCTAGGATTTTAGGCTAGTAGTCACTTTCCATAACAGTTTTAACTTTCTGCACACATAAGCATTTGTATGGAATGTTTTAACTACATCCACAAAAGATAGAAAAGGTGGCACTCCTGCTTTTTTGTTTTGAAAAAAAGTAGGGTTCCTGCAAGGTTTTTTTTATGACTGTGTGTTAGAGGCACAGACTGAGAATACTACTTGAATCATGTCTTAAGCTACTAAGCCTATGCAAAATCTACCTGTACCTAGTTGCTAGCCACCTAACTTCTGTTAAATTCCATCGGGAACAGAAATTACATGGAAGAGCATTTCTTTGCCTCTTCAAAGCATAGCTAGCAGAAACCAATAGAATTATGTTTCTCTCAATATGTAATTGCATTATGAAGATAACAGTAGTTAAAAAAAAAACCAAAAAAAGTCTTCATTATTCTAGCACAAAAAAAAAATCAAGACTGCATCAGGGAGCACAGAATACTTTTCAAGAATAGGAGTGCAGGTCCTACCTTTTTTTTTTTTCTTTTATGCTGAACCGTTTTAGCGTAACTAGACTTTTACCTGAAAATAGAAATAACCTGACATAAACTGAATACGATCTGGAAATCTGTACTGGTAAGTAACACAAAGGTAGTGTTAGATGGAGTAATTTTTAAAGATGGTCTGATATTCCTTTCAAGCGTATGAATTGCAAACTTGCTATCGGTTTTGTATCATACATCGACAAAGATTCGTATTCTTTCTTCACTGCCCCTTTTACTTAAATTTTAGAGCTGAATTGGAAGTAAAGAATACATGTATTATGCCTTTTTCCTTTTAGTTAAGTCTCTAAAATCAGCAGTTCCCATATAAGTGATTAAGTCTTGTGGGAAGAAAACTAGTAATAAATTATGACAAAGTTTCAGGAATATATGGAAGGTAAAATAATATTCTTGAAATAGTAAACAAAAGCATTATCAATTTCTTAATGAAAAACATGGAGAAGATAAGCATTAGAAAATTTTCAGACTCTAAAGAGGATTCTGCTGAATTATATAAATTAGTATTATCATTTATCTTTATTGTGGAAACATCTATCTTTCTGCATCAAAATCTGCTCCGGTTTCTGTCCTGACTCTGTGTATGAACCAGAGTAAATTTGATTTCATTTTAAAATATGCATGCTAACAAGGACTGGTTTTGTCTTAAATAGTTGTTATGAAGTCCCTTACTTAATACATTTCTTGAAAGTGAATTAGTAAAATATATTTCCCATTTACCAAATAAACACTACCTGCGGATGGCCAAGAGAACATACTTGACACAGTCAACATTTAGATGGGAAACGACGTCAAAATAATCGGCTGGATAAATGCTTGGCACACTGTGGAATTGTACATGGTTCTGTGGCTACAAAAAAACCTTGAGTATTCTGAAATATGAAAAAGACTTGGAATGAACATCAATAAAGACAAGAAAATAGAAATTCTCTGAATCTTTTTTAATGGTATTCTGTAACCTCTTTTATCACTTGAAAACTACGCAGTACTAAGAAAAAAAGTGTTTAATTAAACTATTTAGAACAATTTACATTATATCTTATTCTAGTTTTATTCTGTTCTAACTGAATTCAAAGAAAAGCTACAGTATAATAGCAGATCAAAAGGTAAGGAACTATTTTATAAATACTGGAATACAGTTTTAAATATAATATAGCCATCATATTTGTCTCCAAAAGATCTTTTTATGTTTCTGTATGTTGAATTTTTTAGCTTGTTTAGAGTACAACATAGCAGCAATGACAGCATAATAGCAAAGAAAATTAAGAAATCCTACTAGATTTTATAGTCAGACAGATTGCTAGAGTATTTTTTAAATAAACCTGAACATGTTTTACCCAATTTGTGTGCAGCACTTCAAAAGATACAGTTCTGTTCCCTTTTTTAGAGTGTAATTGTTCTATATTTCCTTACCATTTATTGTGACAAAATGTGAAAGCGTTAAACATAATGATTCTGTTTGCTTATGCGTTTGTACCCTCTTCCTTCACAGCTTAAATAAGGTCATCATATTCAGCTTATCTCTGTTTTATTACACTGACTGCTTCTTTGACAGGAAGAGATATTTTTGTAGGTTCCTAGAGACGGTTAAAAAATGAACTTTTAACTTAAAAATTTCTTACAGTGTTTGTGCCACTAAAAATGTTATTTACCTTCTTGGTTTCTTTCTTTCTGCTTTGAAACAAGGTCCTACAACAATTACACACAGCAGATTTGTGATGGATTGGCCATTTCGAAGTCATGAAAAATCTGGCTCACATCACAAGGCATCTCTCCATATATACACTGTCTCCAGAACACAGGGCACTGTAGCACGTGGTAATGGTTTAATGCCAACTGGAAATTAAACTCCAAATAAGCCACTCAACTTCCCCCAGCTCCCTGTGCATGAGTGGGACAAAGAGTGCAGACAATGGGTTGAGATAATTTACGAAAAGCAAACAGCAATGGAATAAGAAATGCACAGTAACAGCAGCAGTATTAATAACAAAAGTGTACAAAAAGAGAAGTTCTTTACCCACAATAAAGGTGTTCACCACCTCAGCTTAGTTCCACATGGCTCCTGGGCCAAAGACAAGGTGGCCCCTGCACCACACAGCTTCCCAGACAAAGACAAGCCAGTAGTTGCACCCCACACCTGGCTTTCCTCATCTGCAAGCTCAAGACAAGAGAAAACATATTTGTATCATGCAGAAATGGGTTATTTTACATATGTGATCAGGTTGTTCTTAACATTGCCCAGACTGTTTTGCTAATTAAAAAGACCTCAAAAACAGGCAGACAAAAAATCCAAACATAGCATGATAATCCCTTAAATAGCTACCTAGAGACAGAGACTAGAATGGAATAAAGGAAAAAAAGAGGTATTTACTTGAAAGGCCTTCAGATATACTCTTTTGGGCTCCAGAGGGTCCTGCCTCAGTGGATCTCAAAATGGACAACAGGTCACAAGTTCTTCACACTTTTATATCAGCATAAGTTCACCAACCAGAACCCAGCCAATGATGGAATTTCCCCAAGCTTTCCCCCCTCTCCCCAAGATGATGGTTTACAGTTCTTGTTCTGGGTGTCCTTGGAGAGCAAGCTAGAGAGGCTTTTTTATGTCTGTCTTTGCATAAGAGAACAGCATTTAACAAGCTACAGGAAACTTCAGAGTTACACTAGGCAGTACAGGATTTGAAAAATATAAAAGTTAAAACCTAAGGCATCAATGACAACAGAGATTTGTAATGTAATGCTTTAGTATAAAGACAGTAAAATTCACTTTTAATTTCTCCTCTTAATTTTATCTATTTAAAAGCTGCTCTTTTTTATGTGAAACATGCATCTTTTAAACATTCTACAAGTTGCCATGCTATACAATTTAATTCTTGCCATAAGTGTAAACAAGATTTTCTGTCATAAAGAGGATATTTTGCTGAAATATTTTAGACTTCTCCACACAGGTATTTGCATCTTTAAGGAAGTTGGCAAAGCAACTCAACAAATTCTGTAATGCCCAGAGGTGCTGGTGTTCCCTGAGATTTGATTTATAACCAAGAGAAGAAGTAGATGTCAAGGAAGACAAAGTTGGACTATCTGGCAACATTTGGATGGCTAAAAGAAAGCCAAAACTTTTACTAGAGCAGCTTAATGGTTTGGCCTGGCAAAATGCATACAAGATATAAATCTATCTATCTGTTTATCTATCTGATAATGTTTTCTGTCCCAGCATAAGGTCTATCTCAACTGACAGGCTCCTTTCTAGCCTATGACAGAATCATAAAATGGGGAAAATACAAGTCACTGATGCTATATAGTTATACATAGTTGCAATCTTGTGGTTTTTATCAGTTTCTGTGAACTAGTACACTATTTTCTTGTCTCAGATAATTAATGTTGTACCTTAGGGGTTGCTTAGTAGTAAGTGTTGTGTCTGAGATACCCAACTGGTTCAGCAGCCTGCTGAGAGAGTAAATTATATAATAAATTGCCTTAATTTCAAACTTGCTGGTATCACAGGCTGTGAGGCTTAGATATACAGAAACTTCCTTTTCATCATATCAGGAGGGTGTTTAACATGAGCAAGTCCTATTCAAGGTTTTCCATTTGTCTTCTGAGGACATATTGACGTCAGCCATTGACATTTGAGGAGCTTCTTTCAGCAAAAATAAATAGATTAAAAACTTATTCTAACATGTTAGAGCTCAGAACTGCCTTAGGAAAATGATGTGTCTAGCTAAATAAGTTATAAGGTCCACATAGTTTTAGACATACAAGAAGTTAAGATTGGTCTGGATCACAAGAAAATGAGAAAATGGGAAAACATCCTGAAATAACAAAGATACAATTCATATATTCACAGCTGAAGACTGAATGTTATCCCACACAGCAGTGCTGACTTCCTAATTTTTTTTTCCTGTAGTTTAATTTTCAACAGCACCTTAAAGACAAAATTTTATGAAACTTCTTCTCATGTAAAATCATAAAATATGTTTGTTCCTTGTTTTGACCTGCCTCATAATCTGGAATTTGGAGTTGTATTTGATGGACAAAGTGAAATGGATGAACAGCACAGTTTTGAGCAAGATTTAATGTTCTCTCCATTTTTCTTGGAGAGACAGATACTGTAACAACATAATCCATTATGATTTGTTGTAGCAAAAGTAGAGGTTTATTGTGATATTAAAGCAAAGATGACCATTATCTCTCAAGAAAGGAAATAGAATCCCTTTAATGATTGAGCTGACAATCTTCACAGTCATTAAGGACACTGCTAGGAACATTCTCACCATGGTATACAGAAACCAGCTGTCATATATTAGTATTACCAAATGTCAAATTCCCAATCACCATACTAAAAATACAGCCTTTGTAGAGACTACATTCACTTCACACAAACATAGGATATTAGTCTTGTGCAGTGTTTCATTGAAAGGGATAAACCTCTGTTTATAGTCTCTGATTCCCTTATTTTCAGAAGTAGGAAGTATAAAACAATTTACAAGACTGGGCAGACCACAGGCACACAGGCCTACAGACCCTCAGGGATGTACCTGGGAGAGCCCTAGAGCTTCTGGTCCAGCAGCAGAACCCTGCCAGGACATGAAACAGAGCTATGGGAAGTGCTGTGCTAGGAGAGAGGATGGTGTGGTACTCTCTGGATAGGTCTGTGAGTGGGACAGTGCTAGGTTACCTATTAAAAGCTCACAAACTCATCTTCACACCCACAGCAGGGTTCAGATAAACAATGGCAGGAGGAAGATCCCAAATAATGCACTCACCTGGCTCCACACAGGTCTTTTATTATGGGAAAGCCATCAAAGGTCCATCTCTACAAGCTCAGAGGAGCTCAGCAATGCACAGTGGCAGGCAGGATCCCATATTAAGGATTCATAAAGGATTAACAAACACCTTGTCCAGACCCATCCCAGAACCATCCCATGAGAGCCACCAGCCTAGCTGTCCACATCTGAAACCCATCAAGTCATCAGGAGCAACACTGGATCATCTATCAGACTAAGTATGGGATGTCTAAGGGTGTAGGACACTTTATGGAATGCAGGGGAAGAGCAGCTCATGGTTGCAGAGAACTTCTTGTGGGATATTTAGGGGAAGAATAAAAAGCAGGAAAAGGGAGGGGCTTAGGTGAGTTGGAGAAGAAAAGTGAGGGAAAATTAAGAGCTATGTGGGGAAAAAAGGCCAGCTGAATGCAAATACTTTTCTGGTTAGTACATTTGTCTGGCTGTCGGGACCTCGGAAGCGAGAAACTGGGGAAACTGGAAACCATGGATACTCACTGGGCAGACTGAGGATCTGAACTCAACAGACAAAGGGATCCAATTTGTGTATATGTGTATATATATGTGCATATACATACACATATATACACATATACACAAACACATAAATATATATGTATATAAACACATATACACTTTTCCCCCTCACTATTTTATCTTCATCCTACTCAGGCAGAGAGGGGAGCAGGATGAGGTCATTCATGCAGTCATCAGTTGATTGTGTGACTGATGTGTGTGATCTGTGCCACCACCTGAGTGTATCTGCAAATATGTGTTGTATATGTGCCCTGTGTACATGTAGCTATTGGAAATACATCTTCAGTCTCACGACTGGTTTGAAATTGAGTGGAGTCACAGAAGCCTCACCTCTCTCTCAGAATGTTAGATATATGTAAATTTTCATCTAACATAATGTTCTTAAAAAAGATATTTTAGTGGCTTATGGGTCACTATAGCATGAAACTATTTTAACTACATGTTGTTATTGAGCATAAAACATGTTTACTGAAATATTTAGTATTAGTCTATAGCAACTTTCTAGAATCATGAAAAAAGCCCATGATTCAAATACCACAAATATTTTTTTTCTCTTTTTCTAAAGGGTTAGAATTGCATCAACTCTTGCAAATTCCCTCTGCTTTTTAGCTTAATTCGAAAGGAAAATCCACAAACTGGTTGGGTTTTTTTTCCCTGTTCTCCTCACATATATATTTTTGTTTGCTGGTTCTTCATGTAGTCAAAGATTTTTCTTGGGAACAGAAGCATAAAGAAGATGAGCAGCAAGTCAGAAAAGGTTTTGCAGTTTAATGAGCAACCTCATTTCCTGTTCATAAACCTTTACAAGGTTTTAATATGCTCCTAACTTTATATCTGCATCTTAGTTTAAGACACTTTTTAGGATCCTACAAACAATTTTTACAGTCTACGTTTTTAATGTCTATGTATCTGAAGGACTAATATCAACTTTAAATGTTCAGAGTAAGTCTGAAAATATATATCATTAATTCTGCTTTTCTCATAGGAAACAGGTCAGAAATGGACATCCAGAATCTTTGCTATACTGGGAAAAATATGCCTTATAGAAAATGTTGAATATTACTCAAGAACAATACCGTTTTACTTACATGTTTCTCTCTGAGAAAGAGAAATTCCTAAACATGTAACAATGTCTTAACCTTAAACTATATTATTAAAAGATAAAAAGAAGGGGAAGTAAAAAAATAAATACGGGGAAAAAATTGTAATAATATGGGAAATATTGAATTTTTCTCTTTAATTATGTTTTTGTTGTTGAAACTTCCATTTTATCAGCTCTCTATTTTTTGTTTGGTTTTTTTGTATTGGGAAATCCTTTTCCTCATGTGATAGATGACATAATAGGATAAGCAAACTATAACAGGAAGCCTTATGGCTCCCACACCAATTGCTGAAAATCTAATGCCAGCAGATTTTTTAGATTTGATCCTAGATGTAGAGCTCAATTTTCAAACACATTGTTTGTGAGAAGAACTCATGAAGCTTCAATGCCACATTTGTGCCATGCAACTGTTCCTATTTTGTAATTTGAATATATATTAAGACATCAACCGCCCCTAAAAGCAGCAATAGGAGGATATATTAATCTGTGCTATAGACAGCAGACAGTGTATGTCCTCAGTTGATTCTGGAATGGGTGTGGACTGGCCAAGGGCAACTTTATGTTGCTGGTTGGAGTGCAAGAGAGTAGATTATTTCTAATTTCACATCGTTGTTTGATCTCTAGTCTGATCATTCTTTTAACCAGAGTGCAGTTTCAGTTATTCTCATTCATACCACTTTATCAAATTAGGTTAAACTTGACTAATGTGCTCAAAAGCCTTTGAACACAGGAGACAGACAGATGTACAGATGTAATTGAAAGTCTGTCTTAAAAAGAAACAAGCTAAAATTATCCCTTCATTGCAGTAGCTAACACAATTCGTTGTATTCTTTGAAGAGTCAAATTCACAAACGACAAAAGTTCAATAAACTTCAATTTATGTGCAATTAGGTTTGGGTCATAGAAATAAAGGACATCACCCCCAACCTCCCATACTGTTCATGTGAAGATTTGATTGCTAGAATAGGACTTAAAACAATCAGCATACTGATCGCATAACAGTCCTAATTCATTTCAATGAAGTGACTGGGAGCAAGGATGTGGTTTGAATCATTGTCTGTATAAAATCCCCCTATACTTTGTTTTTCTGAAGCCAAGTAATTTCCCGGGTTTTTTTTTCTATATGAGCAAAAAACCACCAGAATTTTTTCTTGGGCAAATGTGTTTCAACCCTACCTCTTTCAAAAACCAGGAAGAGGATTGCACACTATTTCATTGCTTCATTGTGCCAGTAACGTGTTTGTCTAATGGCACACACATACATGTGCACATGTGATGTGCATGCACAAGTGCATGTGCATATAAAGTTCTGCGATGTCTGTGTAAAGTCTGCGTAGAGTTAAATATTAATAATAAAAATAAAAATAATTAAGAAATATTAATATAAATTAATTCTCTAATTCTCTAATATCCTCTGAGCTATATAAAAATCTGTGCTAGTCCTCTTTGTCTTTTCTTGTTTTGTGTTTAGTTTTTACTGACACTATTTTTAATGCTTTCTTTTTTTCCAGAAAAAAAAGTAAATCAGAGGATAAAATATACCATTTGTGGCATGTCTACTTAGGTGAAAGAGTCTTAGTGTTTATTGCAAATACAGAGCAGTTCAGCACTTGTAAATATGTCTCACTATATAATTATTCCTAAAATAAAATGGATTCCCACAGCACTTTAAAGCAGACCGGACAACCCAGATTTAATGATAATTTCTTACAAGGTTCATCTGAAAATAATGATGGATTTCAGCTAGTCCACTGATATGAATAATTGTTTTGTACAAAACATTTAACTTATGAGGAAAACTGGTGCCAGTATGACCAGCTTCTAACTGGAGGATATCGAAAGCTAAGAAATGTCAGCGTTCTGAATTTACTTCTCCATTTTAAAACTTAGATACTGAGCCAGAATGAAAATGTTTTCCTTTTCTTTTTCTCTCATTAAATGGAAATTCAGTAAAGCCTTGAAACTATGACTGAAATCAGCCTAAACCAAGTAATTTGGCAATTTTTTGCAGATTATACAGTTTCTGACCAAAAATTTCTCAGAGCAAAAAGAAAGGTGTGTCTCAGGATACCCAGTCTGAACTAATATCAGAGGTAGAGAAAGAATTACAAGGCTATCAGCAGAAGAAGTAAGACTGGATGCAGTGGTGTCTCTTGCTCGTTTCAGCAGACAAGACTTTTGTTATGAGTGAAAGATTAGCTAAAATGAGAATTTGTCAATCTTAGATTGTTTACTAAAGTACAAGGTAAAATTAGATAGTAATTATGAATTCATAAAATATCTAATTACACTATGTAATAATGAAATACTAGTGCAATGATTTAAAAAAAAGGAAAAGGACAGTAGCTAAACTCAATTGAGATCAAAATATAAGAATTTTTCTCTTTGGGAACAGAAAAGGTGAAATGCAGACAGTGATGTCTCCTTGACAGCTTCATGAAAGAATAACACTGAGTAAACTGTAAAATTGATGGCTCTCGCAGAACTCCATCTATTGTACTATAATCCATTTGGATGGAGAAAGGAAAAAAATCTACATGGCCACATATTCTTGTCCTTATTGGGGCTTAGAAAGCATTCATTGTTCTTATTTAAATGGTATAGTATTAGTAGTTTCCCAGCTCACCTGACTTTCCGTGCAGTCAACTGTATGCCAGTCAATTCTTTGCCAAACTAGTCTTGAAAGGACACGTGATCAGACAGCAGTAACATGGAAATCAGTGATGAAACCTGGTTATACTTCTCAGTAATACCAACTAGATGAATTAATTATCTGCTTACTCTTTCCCATGTGAATTGTTGTAGTTTTCCATTTAACAGTTGAGGGTTGTAAATTTGTGCATAGAGATTAACAGGGGAAGCCACAAGTATTCAGTTATTAACAAAACAATAAATTCTAACAAAAGTCTTGAGCATATGTGGGCACACTCCAGCAGAAAATCTAGACATAGATTTACTAATTTTTTTTCCTATGTTACAATTTAAAAATACCTGACAAAAATTACTACTATTTAAAAAATTATTTTTTACTTATTTTTGAACTTATTTTTGTGCTACCATATTCATGCATTGTTACATTATTTTTGAAATTACTCCTTTAATCCACAGGAAGAAACTTTTTCAATGTGTATTACCAATATGCTGAACCTATATAATATTTTCTGCAATCTTCAGTCATACCTTGCAAGCAATGTCAAAATGTAAAATTTATTTACAGAGTAAAAATAACTTCTTTTCTCATTTAAAAACAATTTATTTTTTTCTATCTATATTCAGAATAATATCTCAGGAATAAAATCTCCATTTAATACTTCCTTTCGTGTGTTCATCAAGGACAGGGAAAATGTATCCATATTGTTATCTTTTATTGGTGGTCTGCAACTTTTTCTTTTAGATATCCTCTAAAAGAAAAGCATGTCTCTGATGTATTTCTGCTAGATGGAGAAGAATGCTTATATTCAGTCCCAATATTTTTATCAGTCAATTCAGATCTCTGATATGGGTGTTATATTTCCCTTAAAATTTTTCAATCATACCTGAGCAATACCTGTTTCTATTTAGAACTGTTTCCTCCAAGCCTCTGACAAATCTGTGGAAGAAAATGCATTGAGCTTTTTATTCCATTCTTACTTTTGACATGGAGCAATAATGACTACAGAAAATATCTTGATTATGAAAACATTTAAATTAAAATATAGCAGTACCCTAGAACTCCTATATTACCTGTTCTATTGCAGAAGTTCTGGTTTTTTTTCTCTGACTTTCATGTTTATTTTGGTTTTGGTTGGGTATGGTTTTTTTGTTGGGGTATTTTTTTGTCATCACAGGAAAATATTAGAATAACTTCCCTTGGGTTTTGTAGTTTTCCTTCAAATTTTCCCTTCCCGATTTTGTTAACCCACTTATCTCTCATTACATCCACTGCCCTCTGATATGAAGCAGTTCACAGAGCAGGATAATTTTTCACCCACACATAAATCCTTGCATTCATTCAGTAACAGAATAATATTTGACAGTGGCTATCAGGTCACTCGAAGTTAAGGAAGAAATTTAGCTGGTTATCTACATCTTTCTACCAGGTTCATCACAAATACTTTTTTTATTTAAAAGCTGCTTATTGATCCACTACCATGAGAGCCTTGGGCCTACATAGAATCTGCAGATCTTTACATTTCTATCCGGTGTAGCAATATGTCCTATGGATTAAATAAGAACCTCACATCTATGATTAGATCACCTGTTTTTATGGTTATGTTAATGTGATGAGACATGTCCTACACATTTTCTGTATCACACAGATCTGTGAAGAGATATAAACACCTTCTTTATAAAGGACTCCTGTTTGCAAGCATACCTCCCTCCCACCCTTTCTCTTCTTTTCCCCATGGTTTAGTAATTCTCAATTGTAAACACCAAAGTCTTCCTAAACAACCCAAAATGCACCAGGGAATATACGAGTGATATGTTATCTTTTATCACAAGACATGCATCTCTGCCTCATGAGAAATGTAGCTCTTGTCTACATTGTATTCATTTATTTCTTTTTGCTCCTTTGAGACCTTGTAATCCAGGACAGGATTTAACCTCTTAGTATTCATGGCTGCATTCTCTATATTGCACTATTACATTGTGCAATTCCCCATTTCAATAAAGCACTGCAGTACAGTTATCCTGATATGTTGTCTTGTTTTTTACAGTTTCTCTCTTGCTAATCCATTCCTTCTTAAATTTGGCATTATTAACCTAGCATGTTTCTTCACTAAAGATGCAAACTATAAAAATGTATCTATATATTTTCCTGTTGAAATTTTTTGGCTTGTAACCCTAATTTAACTTATTTTCCATTTTATTTGTGTAAAAGAGCTCTTTAGATATTTGTTTGTGTTACAAAAGTCCTTTTTGTTTTTGTTTTTTACTTAATTAACATTGAAAGTGCCCATATTGTTATATAAAGATACATTATCTTTACTATCTATTTTACTATTATATTTACTATCTAAATTTACTATCATTTGCCCCCAAAGGCTTTTCCCATAAAAAAGCTATTAAAAAAAGGTAGAAACTTTGCCATTAAAAAATCAACTGCATAAAAATCAACTATTTACTAAAAATTCCTTATCACAAAAATCACACAACAAAAATCAGTTTAATCAGTCCCATTGTCAGAAGTTTAAATCACATCTTGATAGTACATTCCCTCAGAATCCTTTCATACAATTTAAAAAAAAGGCTGTCTTGAAATTCAAGATGTTCTTAGTAACAGGAAGGAGGAAATTTTTTTATTGCTTTTGTCTCTCTTTTGTTGTCTCAGTAATCACAGAGGCTACGGAGGAATGTTGTGGAGGAAATCAAGTAGTTTACACCGATAAATACTGTGAATACAGCTAAGACTAGAAAACAAAGCCTCACAGTATTTTGAAATACATTTCTTAGAAGAAAACCTCACAGCAGATTAGTTCAGCCATGGTTACATTGTTCTTTACACTTGGTATTAACTTGAAGGTTCAACCAAGAATGGTTTGAAGATTCATGTCTGCATCCTCTCAAAGCAACTAGACAATTATCACTAAATGTACTGGAAAGCAATTTCAGGTGGGTTTTTTCATGAAGAAGCTGGACCCGCAGTATTTAACATCAACAATGTATCTAAAGAGGGACTATAAAAATCATGAATTTTAAAATAATCCTAACTTCTTTGTATCGTTCACTTCATAAATACTTCAACGGTAGATAGATGTCACAGAGCACCCACACGACCACACGCATACATACCATACTCATAAAAGAAAATAAACCAAGTATGTGCAAATTCCTACAAGTATTTCTCAAGAAGTAGAGAAAAGAGTGAAACAGATTAAATCAGCTCTAGAAGGTCACAGACAAAGACGGCTCAAATGGACGGAAAGATGGGCACTCACCTGATCAAAACCTCTGTTGCACAGTTAAATCAAGGAAACCATTCAAACTCAGACTTTTTCAGCAATACCTTGTCTAGATCAAACAGACAGTATAACTGTTGTGTACAACAGAACTAGGTCCGGTGTAGACATCCAAGTGCAGTTTTATACACAAACCTTTCATAACTGACATTATCATTAGATTAGCTCCTGTTGTTTCTGGCACGTTTCCAGACAAGGTTGCAAAAGATGATAGAAACAACACCAAAAAAAAAAAAAAAAGAAGCAAAGAGGACAGAAAAATAAAAGCTAAGGACAAAGTAAACGAAAACAAAACCATGTATAAAACCAAGAAAGATTAAAAAAAATAGGAATAAGAAAATGAAGTGTAAGTAAAAAAGGAAACTAACTATCATGAAATGGGTTTAGACATCAAATATAATGAAGTTTTTAGATGGTATTGAATTTATGAATAGTGTAATCATGGCATTTCTCTTTCTGTTTGTTTCCTTGTAATATTCTACCTATGGTACTATTACAGATGACAAGCAAAAAGAGAATGCAAAATACTCTTTCCTGATTATGATCCAGGGAAGGCTGAAATCAAGACATCAGAGACAGATATACACAATAGATTGAATTTTTTTTTCACTTATTATCAAAGATGTCCTAAGAATATGCAGCACAATTATAATTTTGGAAGAGGAATGGTAAGCATTCAATCTGTGTGCTGACTACTTTGTATAAAAGAAATCTCAAGAGACGTAGTAATTCAAGAGCCAAATCCTTGCATGAAGTAAAAACAAAACAAAACAAAATATATTGAGCATGGGAAAAATCTCTAGTAAGTATTTCTTTAAAATACAGAAGGCATTACATTAGTTCAAACAGTGTGGCAAGAATATATAACAAAATAACAGTCATTTTCAACAAAAAACTTGGTTGATATAATGAGAAATTAAGTAGGATTTTTATGTTGACAGTACCATAAGTGGTCACTGCATAATTTGATTTGAAGGATTGGGACCATAGCAACATCTAAAGGAAGACAGAGGTGCCATGTTATCTTCTGCTGGGTATAGTTAGCTTGTTTTTGGGGTTTTTTTTGTCATTGTTTTGACCACGAAATTCACCCTGAATCTATACCATACTATTCTATTAATCACATTCAAAATCAGCAAATACAGGAAGTTGTAATTTTGAAGATCTCATGTCCGTGCAAGCAATGGAAAAGAATTTTCTAGCAAGTTTTTTATAATGAAATCCGTGATACAAAGCTGTAGACTTGGCTTCCTATCAGAGTATGGAGACACTGATTATAATAACTTAGAATACTTCTGATTTTTAAAAAAGATTTAATAGATTCTAGATTATCATAATATTTTTAATGCATGTGTGCAAAAAAATCCATAAATACTCTTTGCTACCAGAATACCAGGAAGTATTTGACTTCATAAGGGAAAAATCCAGACTACTTTGAAAAAGAACAAGTATGGTTGCCAGGTAAGTGTGTGTTCATACATGTTTTTGGGAATATCTCTCTGAGAAGCTGGAAAGATTAGAAAGACAAGACAAGCTTTTAAAGCTGTGTCTCTGCTGGGACTGAGGACATTACTCTTGGCCTTCCTCAACACTCCAACACACATGAAGTAGATTTATTCATGTGAACTCTCAGCGTACTTCTGCTACATAATTACACTGCTTGAGAAGTGAATATTTTCTTGTCTTGCTTGATATCCTCTGTAAGTTGTAATACACTTCACTAATTATATGCTTATTCCAAAGACAAAAAAAAAAAAAACAAAAACAAAAAAAAAAAAAAAAAAACAAAAAAAAAAAAAAAAAACAATAAAAACCAAACGAAACCAAGCAAAAAAATCCCAACCAACCAAAAATTACACTCCAACACCCAAAAAAGCAAACCCCACCCCAAACCTTGAAATAAGAGCAGAGTTTAGTTCCTTTCTCACAGTAGATGCACACAAATGTTAGCAGAGGTTTTGGAGCTGTAAAGGTGTGTTCAGGGTCTTAGCATTCCTTTAAAAATGCAATGCTGGAAAGAAGGAAAAACCCCACAATTCCTTTGTTTCAATAAAAATCCAGTCATCTTCATCAATGCCTCCATTATTTTCTAATAAATTTTATAAAAATTACTTATAAAATATAAGATCAGCCAAGCCATTAGAATATCTTAAAAATATATGATAAATTGTATTTTGTAATAGGTGAAACTAAGAAAAAAAGCTATCCGTGATAAACCCAGAAACTAGATCATGATAGTGAGAAAAATAAACTAAAAATTAACAAGAAACAAGCATGAGAGATGAAGAAAGAGCCATGAAAGCCAGCTCCTGAATTTGGAAAATAACTGCCCTCTCCCCAGAGAAAATGTGGAGTAAAAAGTCAAGCAGAGAGAGAAAATGTATTGAAATAAATGCTTAGCAGGGTGCCACATTATGGAGTATTCAAAGGTAACATACTGTATGCTAGTTTAGAAATCAGAGGGACTTAATAGATACCTGTCCATAAGTCTCTTTTTGCCCAGAAAATGGCTAGGTTTTGAGCCTGGGAGGTTCAGCAAGTACATTTCCTTTAGCTTCAAGAATGCATCATATTAATTCAGTAGAAAAAATCTGTTGTTCATTTACATTCAAATTTCCAGAAACTGAAAATAGCTTTAAGGCTTAATGTAAAAAGCAAATCAAGGCCAATACTTCTAACATTGAAAAAGAGAATATTAGAGTAAGAAATCAGATTAAGTAGTCTTTTTTTTTTCCTTCTTTTTTTTTTTTTCCTTTAGAAATACCATCGGGTATTATCTTAGTTCTAAAAAGTACTTAGAGTTTATCTTTCAACAAATTACCCAAATATTCATTTTGAACCTGATGTTCTTCCTATTGAGTTTAGTGGCAAAATTCACACAGATCTCAAAGTAGGCAGAACCAGGCCTGTTATACATTATTGATATGTAAAATCATGATAGAAATATTAGTGAAGTATTTTTCAATGCATTTTTGCACGTTTTCAAATAAATATATTAACTATCTTGATTATTTCCATGGAGAATAATTATACACATCTCTGAAGCTCTTATCAGTGTAAATATTAAAAAGAGGGAATATATAAAAAGATTACACTAACAAAATATCTTTGGGCAATTTGAATAATTATTGTCCATACTGCTGCTGGAGAACTGCCTACTTAGAGAGTTCTACACCTGCTACCTTAAACTCACTTTTGGCTCTGAACTTCCTTAAAAAATTCTTTATTACATACAAAGAAGATCAAGACTCTAGTCCACATTGCAGGATTTGAAGTATTTTCCAGGGAAAATCATTAAAAATGCATCATACAAATAATGGATACTAGTATGTCTCTATAAATTAGCAAAAGGGAATAATAATTAAATTTCTAAACTTAAGAGGATAACCTTTTTCAGCTTCGTAGAAAATGTTTAAACCTAATTTCATTCTGACTCTTTGTTATGCCAGAGAAGACAAATCTGTAGCTACCTATTAAAGATATCCATATTAGCTTTGCACCTCTTGAGACTTGAATTTCAGTTTGAGACTGAAGGTGCAAGTTCAGTTAAAAGTACTCAGAACTTCATAAATCATATCTGTCAGCTTATAGAGATTTTATGGATATCTCATTTTAGGTGATACTCAATATATATTTTAGACATTTTTTTTTGGTCTAGCCTCCAGAAACTTAATGAGACATTTCAGTGTGAATATCACTATTTAAGTCTTACATTCCGTGATGATTTCTAAACAGTGCAGTCAAAGTAGTATGAGCAGTGATTCAACTGAAAATTCACAAAGCATTTAAAATAATTTGCTTAAACTAAGGTGTCTAGTGTCATTTAGGATGTTTTATGGTGCTCTAAATTCCTGAATAGGCCATACAGATATGATGCAAGTTGCACAGAAAGCATGTGTCCACTTGATTTGGCTGATGCTAGCAGCACTGGTCAAACCTCAAATCCAAAAGATGCACACAGTCTGTCTGTCAGGTGTTCAAGCAGTTGAATGGAGCTATACCATTGCCTGCCCTGAACTGATCCTTCAGGGTAAACTGAATTTCCCCTTCAGTGTGATGACCTGAATTTTTCTACATATATGTACATCCAGGTTGGCTAATCTGGAGCTCAATACCATCTGGAGCTCAATATAATCAATATGTCTCCAAAAAAGATGAAAAATTTATACACACATGTACCAGCGTCAGGTTAGGCATTTGCCACTGAGATCTTGTCTAACATCTCTTGCATAATCAGTTTCTGCAGCTCAAATGATTTACAGTAGTTGGTTACACTAACAGTTTATGAAAATTCCTGAATTAAGAGTACTAAATCCTTAAATGATCAATAGGCTTTACATGCTAACTAATACTAATTAACACCTTTAATTTATTCCTTTACAGACTTAGAAATCAATTTTGCATGTGACGATACTGATGGAGAGACATCCTTCTTATACAGCTTGGAGTTTTAGTTTTCACAAGCAGGAAGAGGTTAGATACGTAAGTATTTTGTTTCACAAGAGAACTTTTCAAATCAGAGCAATATTTGAATAGATTCTTTCATTTATTAAACATTATTTAGGACCTAGATAACTTCTAGAAACTGATGACACTGCTTGAAAAGATGTTAAGTCTAAAACATCCAATCTCTTCTTCTCTACGAACTAGGGTAATGTCCCTAGCTCAATGACTTCAGTGATCTACTCTGCAGCTATAAAAAGGCTTGTTTTTCGAAAGCTGATTAAAGGATTAGTACCTAATTTTGAAACATGTTTGATTTAGGACAGTATCTAGCTCTCTGTCTGTCTGTCTGTCTATCTATTTATCTATCCATCCATCCATCCATCCATCCATCCATCCATTCATCTATCTATCTCTCTATAAAATGAATTAAGGAATTAAAAGCCTAGGATAAAGGCAAAGATGTGAAAGGGTTGTTTTATTGCAGGACTGTGTTTTGAGGAACATTTATCAAAGTCTTTTGTGGTTTTGTTAGCTGAGATATTTTTGTATCAATCAGAAATGTTACACAGACATGCCTTGATAATACTTCTACATTTCTCAGACTAGATGCATGTCTTTAGGGGTAGGCAAAACCCCAAGGAAGCCACGTGAAAAGAAAAACAAGGAAACCAGAAGGACAGTTGTTTCTCTCATGCTCCTTGATCTCCTTAGGCCTCCAGATATATTTATACTGAAACAACATGGGTATGGAAATACCAATTCAGATAATGAAGGAGACCAAGAGGGATGAACATGCACAGAAGCCAGTTCTACTGAGGATATGTTAAAATTGCACCTTTTGGGGGACTGCAGGGCTTTAGGCTGCATGAGAAAATTTTGTAGTTTGAAAATGTTTTCAATCACTGTCTCATATTTCGCTAATTTTTTTATGCATGAAAAATGTGTAGCAATATTCATGAATTATATTTTCTTTCCAGTATTAAATGTTAAAATTAACTGCTGCTTAGCCCATTCTCCATATTTCAGTAATTTAGTCTCTTTTCTTTCCCACATCAGCAGTGTCAATGAATGTCAAAGAAATGAAGATTAGCTTGTTTTGGGACTGAGATACCACATTAATGGTCTTTTTCAGAAAATACTGTCATTTTCCATTAGGTTGGTTTGATTTCAGTTCACCAACCTAAAAGTAAAAAGTTCATACCCCTTTATTCATTCTTCCAAAGTAGTTTGCATTAGCTATTCACTTTAAGGCCAGAATAACTGTAACAGACTGATGGAAGATTATGTCTTTATATTATGGATGAAATAAATTAGGTTGTGTCATCTTTGGAAACTAAAGTGGAAAGAGACAATAGTGAAAAAGATGGCAATATCTAGTAAATGGGAAAAGAGCAAATACTTGTGTGTGCAGTCTCACCTTTTGATAGCTATTGAAGCACTGGCTAGCTCGCTGCCTTCCAAAGCTGTAAACTTGGTTTACCCAGCACCCCGTGTGAGGCAAAGCTCCTCCCATTTCTAGCAATAGAAGCAATAGAAGATGGAAGAAGAGCTCAGTTGCCCATCACATGGAGCACAAGGTTCATGGACTAAAAGCATCATGGATCTTGTAAGCATATTAAAAATAAAATTCTCCCACTTCATTTAAATTGCCCTTCCAGGAAGATACCTAATCCTTTGGTGTATCAACTGATACAGACTATGACACGATTAAGCACTGTTTGTAAACCATATTTTATTGCTTCTCTCAGCTACATCAACTGTTCTGTCCAGTCTACTTGGACTGCTGAGACTTGAGCTATACTTACCTTTACAGGAGTATAGTGGGTGGTTTAGGCTAATCTTGATGAAAGCTCTAGAAAGACCTGCGATACAAAGGAGTGTGTAATGAAAAGGAAACAGTATTTAGTATCATTAAAAATCATTTTTTTCACTTTTGGTCCACGTCTTTTGTCTTTTAGCCATTCTACATGTGTATCTAAGGTTTGTATTATTTTTGCATGCTTCAGCATAAATGATTAACACTATTATTCCCCAAACCATAAACTATTGCTCCTACCACAGTAGGTTACACAATCTCTTCGCTTTTCTTGATAATAGAAGTATTTACTTCTAAATAATTATACCATATTATGATCCAGGCTAAAAAACAATTCTTACAAGCTCACACTCAAAGGCATACTAAAGATATGTTAAGCAAAGAAAGACAAGAAAGAACAGCATGGTTCCCACATAGCCTGAAGGAATTAATTTCTTATTTTCCCTTTCCAGCCTCCATGGAAATCTTTAACATTAATTCTGTCAAGATGTAGCTTAAACACAGAAATCAGCACGTGAAGCTGCCTGAACACGGAATTAAGCAAAAGTGCATGGCTCTATAGGTATAAATCCCAGAGAACACAGTTAAAAAACAAATCAAGAACAACAAGTGGTTCCAGTTCATCTCACACTATTAAATAGGTCAGTGGTTTCTGTCCACAGAGCCATGGCCAGCTTATCTCTTCCAGCTCAAAGAAAGATGTGTTAATTGCAAAGTGAACTGTACATGATGTTTTGCCATTCACTAAGAATTCTCTGGCCTGAATTTCACCTCTGTCTTAGATCACTGCAGCTTGAGCTGAAATGTCTGAAATTAACTGAGCTACAGAGAATTACAGCAGAATTTCAGCAGCTAACCATATAATAAATGTATTTCAGCATCAGCACACACTGAGTATATACATTTAATTTTAAAAAACGTATATGGGTTACGGCTTAGAAATCACATTAATATTTATGCAACCTCTTCACTAGGACAAGCTGTTGCATTAAGGTCAGGTACAATTGCCATTAAATCAGTGGGTGACCACATATCTGTCATGTAGAAGCAGTAGCTGCTCTACACTGCACCATCTCCCTTGGCCAACCTTCTATTGATTAAATGGAGCCTGGGGTGAGTTCACTCATCTCGCATTTCTGAAGTAGAATAAACAGCACTGCAGCAGCCATTTGGTTAACACAAATGTTCTTTTGCAGGCAGGCTGAGTAACAAAGCATGCAAACATGGGCTGCCTGCTCTTGCCTGGTTGTCAGTGAATGAATACAGAGAGGAACTCTGCAATGAAGATTGTTTCTGGGTTAAAAATAAACAATCCATGAACCACATACAAAATTATAGGTTAATGATAGAGCTACCTTGATTGAGTAACTCCCCATGCTCCATATCTAAGAATTCCTCCTATTTAATGAGTACTATATTGAGTTGTATGCTTAGAAATGAACTTTTCAGGTGGTTGAAGATGCTAATCATGGCACTCTCCACCTTCTGAGAAAAGCTTAGAGACACTGAATTGTTGAAGGATCTCACTTTGGTCCTGTTTCATAGCTTCTGGTAAATGCAAGTTCTTGTGACTTAAAGGAACACAATATGAAAAAAAGTGATAGAGTGTTTCTTTTATCACTTAGTATATGAGAGGTGATCAGGGTGTGTTCTGAGATGCTATGTCATAAGAATTTTTGTCCAATATAAATTGGACAAGTGATGGGTTGAGAGATGAGGGACACAAAAATGCTTAGTTACCAGACTTCCTATTCTTACCAAAACTGTTGACCTATACTTTCATACTGGAGATATTTCACCTAGTAAAGATGTGACTTCCTATACTAGTCATAGTGTGATTTCCTCATAACAGACACCAGTTATTAAAAGATAAATCATAATCATGTGACCACATGTTGAAAACATGAGCAGGTGTTAAACCATGACAGTGATCCATTTAGCAAGATCAGCCTGAAGAAGTGAGTCAAAGGGGGATTTTAACATGCAGAAATGAGACAGCAGTGGAACTGATTGGTCTGTAACACTGAAAATCAGTTTTGAATCAGTGTGTTGCCACTGAGAATGCTATTTCTCTGATTTCTAAACAAGTACATAATCACAAGCAATTAGCATAAATTTCCATCTCTGTATGTATTTGGATATAAATAAATGACTGGGTTGTTCTCAGACATTTTGGGAAAAAAGAAAAAAACACACAAAAATAGACAAAAATATAAATATAGAACACACTGATTTTTGTAAAAATAAACCCTGCAGTTTTATGCCTATCTTAGCTCAAATACTGTAAAAACTAAAAAGTAGGAAATGGTATACTGTTTATTCTCATGTTAAGTCTTACCCATACATAGGTAGGTGTGCGAGTCGACACTTACAGGTAACCAAAGGTAACCATCAAACCACAGCTGAAATGCAAAGAGTAGATTTATTTCAGTACCTCCCTGACAACTGCAGGCAGCAGAGACACACAGGGACACACAGGCTCAGTTAGGCTCAGCTCAGGGAGGCTCCAGCATGGGATGTGAGAGTGTGTTATCTCTACACAGGAATTCTACTTCTCAAAACAGGCAGAGGATTGGCAACAGTAGGAATAATAAACGGAGTTTCCCCACACTGACAGTGTTTAATCTCTAATTAATTTGTTCTGTTTTTAAATACATAATATTTTGTATACAATCACCTAACAGCACAAAAATACTTGGCAGTTAATGTTGTGTCCCTTTGTTAACTTCAATTATGAAAAACTCCACATTTGTTACATTACATCAGGAGGCCAACTAATTAACCCTGATTCATTTATCCTTAAATGTATTTGATTCAGTTGTAAAATCAGTACATGAAACTGCTTATTATTTTCTGATATTGCAAAGAGAAACTAAATCTAAATATAGCACATTACTACTATATACTAGATAAGAATGTAAAGATAGGTGGACATTTGACTTGACAAAATAATTTATTAGTCTTGTCTTATCTTGAAAGGCTGTCCTTGGGGATATGATACATTATCAGTTGTCCTCAATTTAATTTTTTTGTGTCCCCATAAATTAAGTATGCTAATTTATGCTGCATAATGAAAGATTAAATTAAAAACTGTAGTCCTGACCTATAATACCCTTCTTATTTGCATGAATTTAATATATAATTCCCTGCTCTGTAAAGACTCATGAACATGTGTAACTTTCTTCACCTCAGTGATCTTTAATGCAACATAAACCTAAACATCTAAATAAATCTCATTTAAGAATAAGATCCTAAGAAAATACAAAAGAGACATCTCCTATATACAGTAAGTGGTTCTGTATTTCCTTAGATATTAAATAGAAACTATTGAGCATAATGGGATTTACAAACCAGCAAATTTACTAAACTTACTGGAAAACTCTTGACTTACCTCAATGAATTTTAAATCAGACTCTTTACACATTGATAACTCATTTTCCCTGTCATTCAATAACACATTGCACAATTTTAACATTTCTCTCAGTAGGAGGAGGAATATCCCCTCAGATTTCAAATCTTTCAAACTCATTTTAGAAAATCCCTAAATTAAGAATGAGTAGATCATTAATGACTCTTAAATGATGAAAAGTTATGATTTCCACACATACTCCTAGCATAAAAATAAATGATACATTGGAAAAAAGAATATTTCATTTTCTTTTTGAGGTTGACGGAATTGAAACCAACGCAAGTTCTGGATTTCTCTAACGGCTTCATCTGTATGTTGTCCAGAGAGACTGGACCTTGGCAGTAGTGGTGTCGGACTTCAAAAACCTTAAATTCTTCATCCAAGTAGAAGCTGGTATTTGTGCCAGTGGTTTAGTATCTCAGATGTAGTCTCGTAACATTTCTCAGATTCTGATTTATCTCAGTATTTGGTTTCCAGGATTTACTTCAGTTCAAACAACTACTGTAGTAGGTTTCAGCAGTAATCCCTTTGCAGAACTGATACATTTTTTTACTGTGATCTCTGAGTGTTTTATTATGCACCTCTTGGGTTAGCAATTGCACTGAAATTTTAAAATCTTTGTGCAGTCCCTCATCTGTGAATCTCATTTCTCAATTTGAGAATCAAAATTGCCAAGAATTTCTTTAGCTGACAGCCAGAGCCTTATTTCCCTACTGCTTTAAATCTGCTGTAGCACATGGCTTACTTGATTTTCTTTGTGTCTTTGGGGCTGTACAGAGTTCCTGCTGAGGTTCTGATATGAGTGCAAAGCGAAGTCGGTTCCTAAAAGAAATTAACAGCCCTCTTATTGCTAATTAAAAGCTCTTTACTTTCTCTCCACATGGCCATTGCAGCTGCTTCACATCCTCTCAATATTTCGAAAACACATAAATTCAAAGACAATATTGTGAACAGCACCTGGCACTTGCTACACCTGCCGTGATGAGACTATATTTCATTCTGTCAGTAAATTAAAATTCTCCAGAGCTGAAAAGGATGTTTTTCTTCTCATTCAACTTTTTCCATTGTCCCCAGTGGTAAAGAGACAGTAGTTTTTCTTCCATTTTCGATACTAAATATATCATATTGTTGTTTGCTTCAGTGGTGCAGACACCTGCCTCCTGCTGTAAATGTTGTGTTCCACTTTGGAAAGATTTCCCCAGGGCTCCACATTCAAGTATTGGCTTGTAACTATGGCTTAATATCATGTCAAAATCTCTTAAGGAAAATGCAGCTTGTCATGTCATCCCAGGATTGAACCTCCATCTAGTGAAATTCTGAAAATATCCTTTGAGTGTTTGAAGCATAAGAAGACAAATAAAAGGCTAGCAAGTCATTTGTAAAGATAATAGCTAACAGCATGCATTTTCCCTTTCCCTCCCCCGCTTTCCATTAATGTTGATAAAGGGAGAAGAGCAGACTACAGGTCAGTGATCTTTGTTATTTATATTCAGGTCAAAGAAAGTTCCAAACTTTTGTGTTTTGGGCATGGCAGCAAGATGGAAACAAAGAGAAAAAAAACTTCAATCAAACTGTGGTAGATTAAAGCTCTGATAGTCTGATCTCATAGTTATTTTCAGAAAAGTAATGGCCAGCAGGAAGTTTTTCACTATAAAGAGTTTAACAGACAGCAACAGAATTTGGCTGGATCCTTGTGACATAATGCTGCTGTGTTTGCTACAGTACAGGGGTATTTTTTTTTAATAAGTCCATAATGATTGCATTAGAAGTGGGACTACACTAGAAATTATTCTGGATTTTAATGTACAATAGGAGAGAATTTCCCAGTAACATTTATTAGGGGGTACATGAAAAAAGTATTCACATATTCCCAAAGGGAATGTGTCCCTTTTATTTGTTTCTTTTTCAGATTGAGGAAATTATTCTCTAGAGAAATACTAGCATCTTCCCAAATTTCTATATACTTCAAAAGTTTGGACTAATATTCCCCAAAAAAGGGAGAAAGCCAAAAACCAGCAACAAATCCTGACACTTTGGATAAAAAACTAATAGGGACAAGGGCCTTTATTTTAGTGTTCTTTTTCTCCCTAATAGTATCTCTTTAATAAAATAAGTATAAAAACATCAAGAGCAGCAAAAGAACTTTAATACATTACGGTTCCTTTCCTTTCCCAAACTCCTCACTTTCAGTTCTCAACTGGATTCCTCATAGTAGAGCCAAACATGTAAATCTGCAGGCTTGAGGGAGTGTGGGCATGCTTAGCACAAATGCAAAATCTCACAGATAACACATATCATGGCAAACTCTTTATGGAAGAAGCCAAGGAAAACTCACAGTTCCCACTTAGCAAAAAACATGATACAGAGAAAAGGAATTTTTTGCTACTAACTGAAGAGTTGTTGCAGATAGAAGGGAAATAGCTTTTAAGCTGTTGAAACCTTAAAAAAATATATTTTTCATGTAATGCCTGTTATGCTCACATAACCTCTAACCCTAACAGACCGTCACTAACAGGTCTAACTGAATTTTACTGAAGGTTGATCAAATCTATGTGAATTCATAGTACCATCATTCAGAAGATACACATGAGAACTGAGTATTTGATGGATTACTTTGTGAGGTTACTTTGTGAGCCTCCCTATCCTAAGACACAATTTATGAAATCCCTAGGAAAGAAAGTGAAAGGTGTATATGTTACCTCTACCAAGCAAAATCTTCGTGAGCTTGTTTTGAAACATAGAACAATTGAGAAAATGCAATGAAATAAAGCCAGTCAGAGGAACTTCTAAAACAACACAAAATATAATTAATACTCTGTTGTGCTCTCATATCTCGTAATGCCATTACACTGAATTAAAAGATGACATTTTCGAAAGTCTATTAAAATCATTAGATAAATAAATCTTTTCAATGTTTAGATATTTCTAACATTTTCTCTTTTTTAAAAAAAAAAGATAAATTCTTTGAGTACATGCATTCCTAATCATCTCTTGTTAAATAATTTTAGGCAGTATTAGTGCATCTGGGTAACATGACAGATTTTACTATTTAGAAGTAATCACATTTCCTTCTTTTTAACCACTTTCCCCAAATTTCTTTTGAAAAGCCTAAGGCTTTTTATGGGATATTTCAAGGACTTATACTATTATGATGTCATCATTTAAATATATTTTTAAAGGCATATAGTTTTAGAAACAATATCTGTTGAATAAGTTTTTGTTTTTCTCTCCATGTGTCTCAGAACAATATTTATCATATCCTTGATACTCATTAACTTTTCTCCATCAGTATGTTTTTCAACCTCTTTTGATAATACCAATCATGTAGTTTTCCTTGCATCATGTAACTTTTTTTTTTGCTAACAATTTGAAGCAGTGTGTTTGTTTTATTTCCACTTCATTAAAAACCCTTACCAACATCACGAAAATTTACTTTGAAATAATTGAGAGTCTATCAAAGATTTTCTAAGATGCATTTTCTTTCTAGGTGTGTCAAGACACTTTTCTCGTTACAAACACAGATCTAGCAAACACAAATTCTTTCTTTATCAATTTTGGTGGAGTTTTTTTAATTGTTTCATAAAATACTGGAATATTTTTAACTTGGAAAAACTAATCTTACTTTTCTTCCTAATCCAACCTATTCAATTTTGTCTCTTAGAAATTATTTACTCATGAATAATTTATTTGAATATTTTTTTTGGTTTTATACTTAATAACACATGAAAGTGTTCAAAATTTAGAAAAACACATTAACTTAACTATAAAATATCTTCGTTTTAAAAACACTCTATTTAGTCAAGTTTAAGACAGTTTTTGATTAACAAATTTTGGGAAAGCTGATAGGCTTTCTTCACAAAAGAAGTCAACTTATAATGAATACCGTTCATGGACAATAACATCTTTATTCACAGTTTCTGCTTCCTTCCCCATTCCTATGATAGTCCATTTTTCACAGAGTGTAAATATTATTTTTTTAATCTCCTATAATCCTGTGTTGGTTTATTGTCCATTTGGCATGGTATACAACTAATTAACTGTGAACACCAGTCCTTCTGAAAACACTCCCCTGAACACTAATAGCCTGTTCAGAGTAGGTGTGAATACCATAACAGCTGCAAGTTACAATGTGAATATTGTTTGAATACAGAAAAATTGCTTGCATGTCAAATAAAAACATCATTGAAGAAAATGAAATTTTCAAGCTCAAAAGATCTATTCTTTTCAGTATGTATTAAGTGTTTTTTACAACTAAGAATGACCTATCAGTCACATAATCAGACATAGAAGGAAAAACACTTGGGACTCCTGGCTCCCATTGTTATACCCCAAGTTTTCCTTGGTGTTTCCTTTTCTTGTTGTTTTTTTTGCTACACCATTAAAATTCATATATAAGTAATAGGAGAGGTGCTGAGTTGAGAAGTGCTGTCTATAAATTATTGATATTAAATAATGGAATGACAGAAATTGGACTAAGTAAAGAATTAAGTGATGCAAACATCACCTAATCAATGTGAGTTAATCAAACACTTTATGTTTGCTTTGATATTTAAAGTTAATTTAGATAATATCACTCGTGTAGTACACCTAATTTTTTTTTGCAAGTCATTTAACTTGATAAAAAGCATTAATTTAATGAATAAATTTGACTGAGAAATCTTCATGTAATGTAAACTAAATGGATTAAAGAACAGGCATCAGACAAATCTCAGAAGGTCATTCCAAATAGGCTATCATTATTAAAATATTTAAAACATTTATTGGTGTCATGCCATAATCAATTCTTGCCTTACTCTATGTCATTGGTTATTTGTAAGAAAATAACAAATCATCAATGGCAAAGTTAACAGTATGTGAAAAGTCACTGGTAGAGAAATACCTGGATTGAATAGTAGGCTGGGAAGATGTAACAATAACATTTTACAATGATGAAATATAAGGGACAAAGAATTAAGATACACTTTCCGTGTCAGATCTCTGTCTATGGAGAATCAGATTCTAGAAAGGCCAGGTTGATCACAGTGATAATGATTAAAAGATGAACTTTCACTGTCTTCTAATGGCCGATAGAACAAACACAAACCTTGTTATCCATTTTTCTTGGATCCTGAATTTAGATCAACAGAGTTGGTGTCCACCATTCAAGATGGGAGATTTGAAGAGAACTGCAAGTATGAAGAAAGAAGTTTCAAGTAAGGTGATTGCAATGTTTAAACCACTGTCAGAAGCAGAGATGGACTGTGAGTTCATCTGTATAACAAAGATTTGATGCAATCCAAGTTCTGGAAGATAAAGATTAATAAATTAGACATAAAGCCCTTTTTTTTAAGAATGAAGATATTTAGTTAACAGAAAAAATTAAATACTTTGTGGCAGATGGAACAACAAATCAATATAATAGACAGCAAAATCACAAAAAGTCCTAATGTAAAAGAATATTATATTTAGGACCAGAAGCAAGTCAAAGGAGTACTGTGGTTTATATTATGTAAGCATAATTAAAATAATAGCCTTTTCAGTGGATTAATATTTTGAAATCTGTACACATCAAAGAAAAATAGAAGTTCAGGTTTCAATAATAACATTGAGTTTGTATCTGGCAATCAGGCTACAGCATTTTAACATGACTTAAAATCTAGCAAGTGCAATGCAGACACAAGAATTAATAGATCTTTTTTGAGATGTTTTATTTTATAGGTTTATAACTCCCAGTCACTTTTGAAAATCTTCTTGTAATAAAAAGACATGTTGAGGAAAACACTAGCTTCCATGTTTCGTAAATGTTGTAACAAAAGAGGTTAGTTATTATACTTGCACTAAATTTAGTGAAACTGCAGAGTAAATTGATTTTTATTTTACATGGCTTAATTTTAATCCTTGTGTGTTTTTTCTGTTGCAAAATTAAAACAAACTATTTTTGTCCATTAACAAATATAATTTGAATATTATTAAATTAATAGACTTCTCTTCCCTCTAGGTGTTGGGCCAGGATTTTGGGGGCCCTGGGGGGCCCCATTCAGTTGTCTGTGCCCGGTGTTCTTTCTTCTCAGTTTCTCATGTCAGGAAAAATGAAGTGGGAAAACTTTCTTCTGCTTCAGGATTTGTTTATTTTGTCTTACCAAGGTTTTAAGAACACAGCCTCTCATCTGCTTCCAGGTACACAATGGCTGCTGCTACCCAGAGTGGAAAGTTTATATAGTTTTTATCACAAATAGAAAGATTCTACGTATTTTATTTTGTNTGTGCTGCACTAAACAACTATCTCTTCATTTGTTTGGTGCTTTCAGCTCACCCAGAAGTGGGGGGAGTTTGTCCCACAGACTTAGTTCATAGGCTTAGCCTTTTTTGGGGGCTCTAGGGATAAAATGTGTCCCTAGAAGGTCAGGAGAAGTTTTCTGGCTTCCCTGGGTTCCAACAAGTATTTATAAATATTCTTCCAGGGAGTTGGGAAAATTATCTTTTCTGCTTTTCTCCTTTTTTTGGCATAATTTTCTTTAAAACTCAATGCTATGCAAAAGCTTTCTGTTTTGTCCCTGTCATAATGACCCAATACTATTTCGTGCTTAAATTGTCAATGTATGTATTCTTATTGCACAAATACCTTTGAAAAATTAATTTCCTTAATTGTCACAGTAAGACGAAGAAATCCAATTTTATATAGTAGCTGAGTGGTCGATGGGATTTTTCTAAGCATGGTTTCCCAGGGCTCTTTCTAAGGCCTACCAAAGACAATAGAAGATTTAAACTAATTTCAGTAAGCACCAGGAGAGAAAACATTCAGGATATTCTCTCATGAATTGTACAGGACAAGATATGTTCAACATCTTAGCATAACAAAACAAAGAAGAATCATATTGATACCATGAACCAAAATGAACCCCTGTCATCAGAGGTCATTTTCTGCTACTAAAGGATATTTTATTCCCTTAGACATAGAAAACAAAGTGCATTCAGACCATCTCCTTTGGTAACATGGTTTAGATACTGCCTTTACTGAAAAGCAAGCTCTCAGTTCATTAAATACCAAGTACGCTGATTCACAGGGGAGAGGAAGATAAATAACCTTCTCTCTGATTATATCAGAATAGGCATCTCTTTTGGGATGATAAGGACTTGAGTGGATCAGACAGGAGCTTAGAAGCTAAGCAACAGCAATATACTTTAGACCGTTTCAAGACTGAATGTTTTTCCGTTTGGGAGTCCAAATACAACATCATCTTTGATGTGGCGTATGAAATTACTGCTATGATGTTTGAAAATGGAACTGTATGAGTGATTAGAGGTCTGGAGAACCTGCCATGAGAGAAAAACCTGAAAGAGTTAGGTCTCTTCTCCCTGGAGAAAAAAAGACTCAGGGGAGGACTTAATCACAGTATTCCCTTACTTAAGGCAGCTAGAAAGAGAAGGATCATTCTGTCTCTTCATAAGAAGCCACAGAGAGATGGAAAGGGACAGCAGCTACAAGTTGCACTGGGAGAGGTTTCATTTTGATATAAGAAAGGAATTTTTTAAAGTGAGAACAATCAATCCCTGGAACCACCTCCTCAGGGGCACTGTAGGGTTCTCACTGCTGGAGAGTTTCAACATGAAGTTGCACAGGGGTCTGGGTAATCTCATCTAGACTCCATTTCACACCAAAGGTTGAACCAGATGAGCTGTTGAGGTCCCTTCCATCCTAGGCTGCTCTCCAATTCTATGAAAAGTGGCTGCTATACTCCCCCATCAATTTAACAACCAAATCATTGCAATATAGATGTTGAAAGGAATTTCCAGAGGACACCTAGTCATCTCTTCTTCTGAAAGAAAGGTCTATGGTCTAATTACATTAGATTACTCAAGAACTCTTTCAATCAACTTTTGAACATCTCCAGGAATGGACACTCCACAATGTCTTCAGGTAACTTTTTCCAGGGTTCAACCACCTTCTATTTTGTTCTTACAGTGACTCAGACCTTCCCATCTTCAGTCTTATTTCCATCACCTTCATTGTGCAAATCTAGGGAGTCTGACTCCATCTTTATATCCTCTAATCTCACGCAGGCAAAAAGCCTTATTCTTTCAAAGATGAACAACCCAAATTTTCTCACTCTCCCCTCACACCCACATCCCCCTTCCAAAATCTTTCTTCCATGGAAATCCCAAAATGGAGCACAGTAGTCCAGATTCGACCTCACAATTGACAAATAGAGTGGAAGAATCATTACCTAGGGCCTGGTGGCTGCATTCTTGGTAGTACAGTCCAATATGTCATTGGCCTTCTTAGATGCAAGGCTGCTCTGCTGATACATGTTCAACACATTGTCCACCAGGATCCCTTTTGTGCAAATCTGCATTCTTCCCACTGAGCCTCCTACTTTGTCAGCTAAATCCAATCCTCAGCTTCTAGAGAAGCAAACAGAACTTCTGTCCTTTACTGTAGTTTTAAGAATGCTTAATGCAAACAAAATTTTGGAGAGTTTAGCAGGCATTTCTGCTGACTTTGTCCACACTTAAATTAGGTTTTGGGTTTTTTTTCAAAAATATATTTCTGACAGGATGTGCTTAAGCGGATTTACAATGGGTTAGCAAAATTGTGTTCTGACACAAAACCTAAAGTTCTTGCAATCAGAGAGCAGTTTTAAGTGTACCTTTCAAAAAATTGCTAACTTTTTCTGTACCACTTGGTTTAAAAGTGAAGATTTGGATTAAATATTGTTTTGTTGGTGGCTCAAATATTACTTTAGTTCAAAACACTTTTACATATTCTCCTAATTAGGACTGTATTACTCCTTTTGTAAAATCTTTCCTTTGTCAGGAAAAAAAAAGAAAAAGAAAAAATCCAGTTCACTGTCAAAAGTTTATCATTTTCCTTTTGGGCTATTCTAGTAGTAATGAAAATTAAGTGCAAGTGTTATATCTTCAACCAGATTACCAGTTAACATTTAACATTACAGCTCAAGTAATGTATTTCTGCCTGAAGAATTTACAATGGGACCCAAAAGGAGATGACAATTGTGCGGGAATTAAAATGTTAGCACTCTTTTTTCTAAATGTGGATTGTCATAAGTACGGAGACCAAACTATTAATGTTGGAGGGAGGGTCACTGACATTTGAAAATGAGATATGTCAAAAAATATTAATGAAGCAGCCTAAGAGAAAGAGCCATGTCGTATTGTCAGAACTATTTTAAATGTTGCTTAATAGTTGTAAAAAAAAAAGAAATGTCCTGACCTACATTTTTCTTTTTTTCACAAGCAGGTTGCCTTTTGCATCTTTTAGAACTGTATTGCCACCCACCATAATGATTACTTCCAAAATACAAAGTACTGCATGAATAGGGATCTTTTAATGCATGGCATGAGAATTTCCTAAAGAATGGGTGGCCTGAAGAGATATGAACTTCATCAAACTATGCAACTGTTTGCTTTTTGAGGCATGCAGGTAAATTGAGTGTCAGTGCTTTTTTACCAATAGCCTCTAAAAAACCTTTTTGCAAGCTGTTACTGTGAAAACAGTAAAAAACATAAAAAACATAAAAATCTTCAGAAAAACCATAAAGACACACTTTCCAAAAAGAACAAAAACCATAATACCAGTTCACATTTATTAATAGTAAGCTTCTGAAACAAGTTTCTAGTTGTGTTTCCAGCCCTTTTGGGAGATTATCACAGTTAAAGAAGCAAAGAAGATGTTCTTTTCTGTTCTGCAGCTATTAAGGGCATACTTTTACATACTGGTCCCTGTTGTTCTTGTCTTCAGAGAAGGACAGGTCAGGTTCCTATGGCACAGAGAGGAAAAAGATGATAAAAAGCAGCAAAGAAAAAGTGGAATTGTACCTGAATATCTGTTGCGCAACCAAGCTAAGTACATGCTAAGTACAGCAGGGTTCCTCCTGATGTCAATTTTAAGGCCTGTGAAAAAGTCAAATGCCATATGAGATTCTTTAGATGGAGTGCTAGCTATTTCTTGTTGACTTATGGTTCTCCATTATTACCCTAATTGCAGTGTCAAAGGTGTTCCCCAGGTTGTTTCAAGGAAGGCTGCTTGAGGCAGCTGGTTATGAAGACCGACCTTTTCTCTCAGGCTAAAAGCATGTTAACATTGTGTCACCATTTATGCCAGCATAAAGTTATTGCTTTAAATTTCCCGGTTTTCTGTGATGTCCATCTTGTACAGCCTGAAAATTCCACCTATGTCAGGAGTACAGTCTGCAAACTTATAAGAAATTTCTTTTCACATTTCAAACCATCTGATCTAACAGACAATTCAGATTTATGCCAGGCATAGAGAAAATTACGAGGTAAATTCTTAGAAAATATACAAAGGAAAAATGAGGAATAGAGAGGAATGGTAAATCCTGCTAGATAAACCTTATTTCTTTCTGTGATAAAATGACTACCTAAAGGGAGTAGTGTATGCCATTAACCTTGATTTAGTAAGGTTTTGACACAGTAACCTACTAAAACTGAAGAAATGTGGATTGCATGGGTGGACTACAAGGTGAATGAAAAACTCACAGAACTACTCTTTAACCCTGCACTCAAAGGGCAGAGATCATGATTTTGAAGTCTTTACTGGTACTGAGCCATGAATGTCATGCTTGGGACAGTACTGGAACTGACACTCTTTAATCTCTTCATCAGCGATTTGGAATATGGGACAAAACATATCATCATTACATCTTTGAACAAAGACAAGCTAGGGGGATGCCTAGTGCGCTGGATATCAGGGCTGCCATTCAGAGGTACATCAAAAAGATGGATGTTAACAGGAACATCGTGAATTTCAGCACGGACAAATGTGAAATCTCGCTGTTCAGGCAGAGCATTCCCTGACATCAGTGCAAATTGGTAGCAGGCTTTTGGAGAAAGGAACTGGGGGTCCAGTGAATGCCAATTTGAAACTTAGTGTGAACAGGTTGAGAGAACAGCTAAGTCACCCCTCCTCAGCCCCGGTGAAGTTGCATTTGTAATGCTGCCTCCAGGTATCAGCTTCCCTGTACAATGTAGAGATTGACAAGCCTGAGAAAGCCTAAAAGTAAACCATTAATGCAGTGAGGGCTCCAGACCAAATAAGGTACAAAGCAAGGCTGAGGAAATTTGATTTGTTTGACTTTGAGAAGGGAAAGCTCAGAGAAAATACTATTGCAGCCTTCCTCTGTCTAACAAAGTGATTACAGAGAGAATAGAAGCTGGCTTAGTTCAGGTTTTCATAGTGGAAGCAACAGGCTGCAACAAAAGAAATTCTTACAGCATATTGGGAAAAAAATCAGAGCAAGAGGAACAATAACATATTCAGAGAGGCTGATCATTCTTGAAAATTTAAAAAGTTCATTTGGAAAAGTTCGCAAGGATCTTGATCTAACTTGGAATCTAATTTTGATTTCAGAAGGATGTTGAAATAAATCAGGTCATGCCTTTTAATCTTCATTTTCCATAATTCTGTCATCCAAACACCACAGAACTGAACTCCCAGAGTTGCTCTTTCTTTTTTATTTGATGGAGATTTTTTCTCCAGCTGGGACTACTCAGACTGTAATCTTAATTTCGGACTACTTAGCTTCCTCCCTAAAGTTAGATATGGTCCATATTATGCCGATTCTCTTTGTCTTACTTTCAGTTGTGTATGTCTTAGCTTTCTGCACGCACTTGCTGAGGAGTTTCCCTTCAAGGCTTTTCAAGTTTTTAACTCTCTCGAAAGGTCTGTAAAGACAGATTTGATCTTTGACCTCTAGCTTGACATCTCAAAACATCCAATCTTGCACAAGTACTAGCTCTGATTTATTAAAGTATTTGCATAATTCCATGAAATAATAGCAACTCTTTATTTAAAGGTCTTCAGCTTCTTCCTGCCATGACATGGCTTTTCCTTCAAAGTCAAACCTCTATTGTCTTATGAGCCACTGTGCAGCGTTCTGCCAATAAGGTGCTGGTTCTTAGCTTTAAATTCCTCGCTGCTTCATCCTTCCTATTCATCTCAAGGTAAAGAAATACATGTTGGTAAAGTTAAAGGTTTTGAATGCTAAGTTTTAAAAAAATATTACATACAAAGAAAGTGCTAAATTTAGAAGCAAGCAAAACTGTTGTTAGTACTATGCACAATCACATGTGAGGTGATTTTTTGAGCTGGTTCTGGTTCTCTCCTTATCTTTGTGCTGCTACAAAAGTAACTTGGCGCATAAGGTTATCTATGAAGATTATCATGCCCATTATCTTAACCAACCAGTTATTGAATCCATTGACAGATAAAATAAAGTTCGAAATTCCTCCAAAAAAACCCCCAAAAACCAAAAAAACAAAGAAAACCCCCAAAAAAACAAACCAAAACAAAAATTGGAAAAAATCAAATAAACCTTTAAATATTTTGATGTGATATTTTCAGGCAACTGCATTTTTCAGTCAGCAAATACAACTCAGTCCTAAAATCCATCACATCAAATTACCATCAGGCCAATAGACGTTTCTGAATAACTGTATGGTAAGCCTAGTAAAGGTTACAAGAGTAGTTAGAATATCAGTTACTCATGAAAGCTAAGTGCCACAGAGAAATTAGCAATAAATTGATTAATTATTAAAGGCATTAAGGCTAAAGAGTTAATGACAATTTATATTCCAGCACGTTGTACAATTTAATAAGGGCCACGTCCTATAAACTTTCCTATGCACAAGAAATCATTACTCATGTAGAAAAAACCTGATCCCTCTTCAGGTACTTGCATCTGTATTTGATGTTGCTGCATTTACATGAAGGCCATAAGGAGAAAATGAATTGTAGAAAAGCTTCTTTTTGGAGACCTTAGCTAGAGGAGTATTTTACCCCAAAATAGATAAAACTTATTTGAATGAGACAATGCATGAGAGTAAGGATTTTTCAAGAGTTTTTAGCCCTGGGCATTGAAGATCTACATTATGATTTCATACAACTTTATCTCTTACTGCAAGAAAAGATTATTGAAAGTCTGGAAATACAAAAATCTCCTATACTTTTTGGTCTCAAGAAACTATGTTAAACCATCACAGGGGCCATAAATTTCTCTAAGTAAAAGATTGTTGCAAATCACCTGAGAAATATTACAGCATCTTTTGAGCTCCTTTGCTTGTTTGTTTTCTTACACGCTTTCATTTGTATTTTGGTTTCATTTGGAGAGAGAGAGGTTGGAAGCAGGAATAAAAAGTTAAAGAATATTTTCTTTTCTTAGTAGCTTAAGAGCTGTCATGAAGGACTTGCCCATAAACTACCCCCCAGCAAGTGGAGATGATCTGAAAACACTAAAGGAGACAATACATTTCTTGTTATAGAAATTTCTTCAAGGAAAAGAGAAATATAAATTATTCACAAAGTTCCTTAGGTTTGGAACAAGTTTTTTATGAAACACTCATGACCATGAGACAACAAATGTGAATGCAGCAATTCTCAAACACTATTTGTACTACAATAAGAGAAAGGTCTAGGTTGAATGGTGGTCGACTGAGCAGATAAGTGGTTGAGGCCATTTGTCAAGGTAAAAAGTGCGTAAAGCCACATTTTCTTTGTAGTTAAGGAGAAATCACTTCAGTTGAAAGAGGAACTATTTTGCTATATATTTTTAAAATTAATTTTATTTGCTATTGTAAAGATTTAATGTCAAATATACCCCATCTTCTATAATAATGAACCGAAAATTTTCTCGGAAAAAGCATAAAAAAAAAATACTTCACTAAATTTAATACAGAAAGTTATGCTTAAAAATATTAATGTCGTGCTTCAACCAAGTAAAAAATATGAACTTTTATGTAGGTCCCCTGAATACTGTACCTATTGTCAAAGATACTAAATCTATGATGCATTCATTAATAGCTAGTCTATCTTGCTTCACATTTCATCCAAAATTATTATCTGTTTAATCACAATATATATTAAAATTTTCAAAATGGCTACATGAGAAGGAAATAGAGGTTTGTGAATTGTCTGAATTGAAGGCTGCCTTGATTCTGAGAATTGTTTTGACTCAATTATTTTAAGCATTGTCTAATTTTTATTCATTTAATATAATATTTAGAGGTCTAATTTTTCTGTGGAAGAAAATTGTGTAAAGAGGGGGGTCCTTTTCTTGGGTGTAGACTGTGAGCTTAGTGAATTCTATATACCATTTATTATATGTTATTTCTACTTACTAAAGTAAAATGAATGGACAGCATGCAACTGTTCAGTGGAAAACCAGTGGTACAGATATAATAAATGTTTGTTGAAAAATAGCAATCAATACTATAAAGCAACTGTTTATTAAAAAAAGTTAATGTTTGCAACACACACTATTAAGTTTAGGGAACCAAAAAACAATAACTTGTCACCTTGAGAGAGGGTTGTAATATGATAAATTGTCAAGAAAAAAAGCAGCTCGATCATCACTGTTGTCTGCCAAGGACATGGTTTATCAATGTCACTACTATAATCACAAAGTGACTAAAGAAATTATATTCACACTTGTTCCAAAATAACTTGTATGTGATGGCAAATAATGGAAGCTTCTCTTGAGGGTTGTCTAACAAATTATCCAGAAAATATTCTAAAAGATTTTAAATCAAAGGTCCCATATTAGAATCATGCTGCCATTCTTCCTTCTTTACCTTTTTAGCTTTCATAACATTCTTCAAAAAACAAGATTTTGGGTTGTGTTTAGAACATAAATCTAAACATGTATATGTTCTACCCCTTCTGTTTTTCCCCAGTTTGTCTTTTTCTGTGATATGTATCCCCAAGGTAACTAAGATAAGATAGACCAAATCAAACTTTAAAAAATTTCACAAAAAAAAAAAACAAAAACAAAAACAAAAAAATCACTTCTTTTAGTTTGGACTGCCTATATAATGTACTCTGTCCAGTGCTTGGATAAAAAGAATGTGGAATTTTCTTTCAGCTTTTTCCATAGATTCAGATTCTGAGTGCTGTCCTCTGATATTTTCAGTAAGACTTAAGAAATGCAAAATAATATTCACCATCATTTGAATGTAATAGTTTAAATGTTTTCTTTCAGCTGTTGTTAGATAGCTGAAGACTGAGTCAGAAGAATGTTATACTTACTTCGACATTCCAGTCCTAACTTTATCTCAGAACAGTGCCTGATGGCATAGTACATTGGCAGATAAATTGCTTAAATGAAAGTTTTGGATTCTTTAAAAATAGAAATTATTTTAAATTTTATATTTATAATATGTATTTAAACCATAATAGCATAGTAAATTGCATGTGTCTTACATCTTAAAATACAGATTAAATTGTTCATCATACTAACTTCTCTATACCTGCAAAATTGTTAAAATGCAAAGGGATGGTGAGAATAGTTTATAGTTGAAGAGAAAGAACAATCCCAAAAACATTTGATAGCATTCAATATAAGCAGTAAGATAGCTAATACATCACTGGGACCGTAAATCAATTTTATAAAGTTTCTTTTCTTTAGCTTTTGTCGTATTTGTTCACCAATAGTTGAGTTCCTGGATATTCTAAGACATTTCAAATGGTAGTAAATACCTGTGTTCAGGCCAAATCGTGTTCTGAGGTGCCGAGCTGACATGCTTTTTCACTTTTGTTAGCTGTCTTGTCCAGTGACTAGAGCAGTTACTTGAATACCTAGCTCCCACAGAAACACTCAGGTTTAGGCCTGAAGACAGATGGAGAACTGGCAAGGTAATTAACAGCGACTAAAATTTTGTTGAACATCCAGCTTTAAGAAAATATAAAATTTCACCCAGGGGATTAGGAGTGCAATTCTATTGCTCACATTGGTGCCCTGTGGGTTTTGAGATGACAAGGAATACTCCAACTCATCTCCATCTTCATACCAGAAAGCATGTCCTTTGTCAAATCCACTAGTTAGCAGATATTTTTGCTATCCCAAAGCATCTTTTGTGATGCTGGATATCTAGGTATTGACTCAAACACTCCAAGCACTGCTGATAAGGTGTGTCATGTATTCCACAAACAGAATACGTGTTTCATGATCAAAACAAGATCACATCTGTGTTTTGGGTATTTTTTAGGTTTTCTGCATGAGAAGTAGTCCTCCAGTCATCAGCTGGTATGGAAAAACATGCAACAACAGATATTAGAATAGAGAATAAATAAGAGAAGGAAAAGTACTTCTCACTCAAATGATCTTTCCCTTTCCATTTTCTTTCCCTCATTAATACCATCATGAAATTCTAATTGTTTTGTATCCACAGGGATTTTGTCAACTTTGTGTTTTGAATAAACTTTATAGAAATAGTTTGCAGATCAAAAATGTCTGCTACATTGCCCAGAGGGCAAAACTTACACTAAATATAGCATGTCTTTATTTTTTTTTCCTCAGTAAAATGTCTGCAGGGAGGGCTGTAATGCTTGGCATTTAGATGCTTGGGTCAGAATAAGAGCAGTAAGTACCATAACAGTTTTTACTTTAGAAATGTCACTACTAAAACAGCTATTATGATGGAAAATTATGTCAATGGAAAACAATTTTCTGAGGCATCTATTGTTAGTTGAGGCTCCTTACGGTGTCCCTCTAATCTTTTTTTTGCCTCTTTGGAAGGACATGCTTCTCCAATCGGTCTTTTGTCACATTGCTGTTTGAATGTCTCAGCCTATAATGTCACTGTTGGTTAGGTAAGACAATGAAACAGCTTACTTGTCTGAGTCTGTTCTTAAAAGGTTAATAACACATCACTGTTCTCAGTAGGTATTTCTTTTGGTTACTTGCCATTAGCTTCCCTTACTTGTTGGGGTATTTATTAATAGAATGTTATTTTTAAGGTCATCATGAAACAGATTTGTATTTTAACGTGCATCATGGAAACTATAGTAACTTTCTGAGTATGAAAACCATAATGCAATACGATATGGAATCTAGTTAGTTGGTTTGTAATAGCTGCTGAATCCTGTAAGCAATAACAAAAATAGTTCAAGAAAAAATAGCTAGAAAATATATTCAACAAACTCTTCAGGTTGGAAACAGCATGGCACTGATTTTCAGCAAGTGCTCAAAGATCATGGCTTTCCGTCTAGCAGGCTTACTAAGGTGGTTGCAACACACTGTAATTACGTGATTGATATGATCTTCAAAAGACGTATCAGAATTTGGAATGACTCCAGGGTCATAACCATTATACAAGAGATAAAGAGAACAAAATAAACCTCTGCAGATTACACCTGAGGCTTTTTTCATTAGTAAGCTAATCAATACCAGCTTGCAGAATCAGCACAGGAACAAAAACACAAAAAACTTCACTTGCCCTAGAGAGAGGAGGATCCTCCAAAAGTCAGGGCTTGGGAAATAAAATGATAACATTGTAACTGGAAAAAAACAAAACAAAACAAAACAAACTCTCACATCAAAGTATTCTTTTCTAAAACCTGATTTCATTTTGTTCTGTCCATTACTCCTTGTATTGCTTTCCAATTCTACCTTGCCCCAGCACTAAAGAGGAAATTTCCCCTCTGGAAGGTTTTAATCTTTTATGAACAACATCAGAACTCCTTTTGGTATTTTTCCTCTGAGGGTAAGAAGTATATAAACCAAAGATCATTTTGTTTTCCACTCTGACTGTATTACTGCACTTGAGGGGAAATTTGTCTTTATAAAAGGGTTTATGACATTTCAGTGCAATGCAGTATGGTAACACTTGATAACTTTCATTTGGTTTTATTGCTCTTCCTTTTGCATCAGATTTATGTGTTCTTCATGAAGGTATGAAAAGACAGGAAAACATAATTGTTATCCCTGCATTTTCTTTTCCAAAATATAATTGAAAAATGTGAAATTTCAAAAATCTTATAATTTTTTTTTCTGTCTATATTTCTTCTCAGTCCAAGATTTCTCCTTCTAATTCCATTCTTTTCTGAGACCTGTAATTGTAATGAGAGCTTTCTAAATTAAAAGCTAAGAGTATGCAAAGAGTAAAGAAACTATTGTAGCCATAAAAAATATTATCCAAAAATAATAGTGAACTACAGTTTTGTTTTAGAAGTTTAAGTAAGTTTTACAACATTCTGTCCACAAAGGTACTAAGAATAGCTTATGTAGATGAAAAATCATTTGACAGAAAGACCTTTAAATTAAAAAAAAAAAAAAAGTTTGCTTTTTTCTACATAAAAAACTAAACTGTCATTGTTTTATTTCTATTGCCCTATTCTTATTGGGATATCTGTCATTATTATATGTCAGTAAACTGCAAGCAGATTTTAATACTTAAAACTTCCCTTAATTATGTCTTGGAATACAGTATTTTTGTTACTGGAATATTATGCATGTATTTACACTCAAGAGGCCTACTATTGTACTTAGAATAAGTCATCAAAATGGAGATTAAGATTTCTGGAGTGATTCCCTAAAATTTTAGGGACTTTTTGATACAAAACACTGCTGTTTTAGTTTAAAATAATATTGTAACATATTTGAATGAGTGACTGTGTCAAACATTACTCTTACTTAATTTCAGTGAATATATGTCTTACTCTTCTGCACTTAGAAACATTTTTTGTTGTTGCATCCCTTTTACACGCTTTTCAAAAATATTTTTTTATGAGAAAAAATAGGTCTTTCTTCATCTTTCAGGTTTATCATCCTATACCACTGCTGTAATTTCTTCCCCGGCAGAAGTGATAAAAACCTTCAAAAGATATTTCTCAGTGGCTTTCATTATGATAACCACAACCATCTGTATGACTAGAAAATCCCAGAGTGCATAATATCAAGCAGCATCTCAAGGTGCAATTCACCAATCTGGAAACACCACAGATTGAGTTACCCTCATAGCTGAGCCTGAAGACCTGCAGGCAGTTTTGACTGCTATCTCTACACAGTAATTGAGATACAACAGTGACGGTGCTCATGCTAGAATAGAAAGTGATATTTTGAGTTTTCTCTTTAGTTTATGGTTTAATTTCATTTAAATAATTTATTTTACACAAGGTATACTCTTTTCTTTCAAAACAAAACAAAGTAAGCCCAACAACCAGGGAAGAATACTACACAGGTACAGAAATTATATTAGCAAACAGAAGTAGTATTCTGAGACAGAGACATCCCCTCTGAATTCTAAAATTAAGAATTACAGATGTACACATTACAAGTGGTTTTGGGAAAAGCTCATTTGAGATCTTCTACATTATTTTTTGCTGTAAAGTACTTTTGATTGTTTGTTTTCTGCAGGCGTCTTCTTTGCAGTCTAACATTCACACCACACAGGGACAACAGATTGTCATGCAGTATAGATTGTGTCATTGCTAAACACTAATTTCCCATAGCTTAAAAAGAACAAGCTGGGCTTAGTAACAAGACTTATTCAATTTTTTATTCTTTAGCTAGAGCACAGATAGTATTGATCTTCTGATTTTTTAAATATCTTTTGGAATAGCTTCCTATTTCCTAGCTTTAGAGTATGGGGTCATTATTTAAGGGAAGCTGTGTAGGCTCAGGCCTTCATAGTCATCTGGATTGCCTTGAAAAAATAGGTTTCAAAACTGTGTAGAAGATACTGGTTAAAAATTCTGTCCTGTGGAAAGACTTTTAAGGGAAGAGTTTAGTTTGTCTGACGAAATATGCCTATCAGAGGAAGATAGCAAAAAAATGTTAGATCATGCCTACAGTAACTCCAAAGATAGTTGAGAAACATATTTTTTCCCCTTCCAATGCAGTCTGTAGTAACTGAGGGAATTAGTCAGTGAATAAGACATTCAGAAATAGAAATTCTAATGATTTAAAAGAAAGTAATGTTAGAATGATATTCAGTGCTATTGTTAACAGAAGTATTTTAAGGTCTAAGTTCTGCTTGCTCATGTCTCCAGTTGATTTAATATGAATACAGTATTGGCCCTTAAGCTGATTTCAATGCAGATGCAAAACAGGCAGGATTTTCTTTTTCTAACTTTTCTCACTAGAATTTCTTTTCTGTAGTAGCCATCCATTAAAAAAAAAAAAAAAAAAAACAAAGAAAAAAAAGGAAGCAAAAAAAAGCAAGGTGAATACCACCTGTCACTCAGAATACTCTCAGTCATCAGCTGTGCAAGGAGTTCATGGTGAACTGTTAGGACAGTCTTTGAGAAGTGTAATTAAAAGGATGTGCATAAGATTTTTTAACAATGGAGATGCCATCCCAGGAAATGCTGTTTGGGCGTAATTTGGAGGAAAATGAAAATACGCAGGAATAAATATATTAGTCACTCAAACTTACAGAAATTCTTTGTTTAGGTCTTTTAGCTTTTTTCAATAAGCAGCACTTTCAGCAACATGACAAGAGACTCCTTACCTTTACGTTCAGTTTCCTTCTCTAATATTAACAGTTCAAAATATAGACAGCTTTAACTATGTGAGCTAGCATGGAGGATGGTTTCAATTCAGAAAATATCTTTCACCTTATCTGTGAAAATAGTCATGCAGATTGTCATGACTAAGGATTCAGTTTGAGAGTATTATCCTGCTCCTTCACATATGCCTGTGACCCTGTATGGACAGTAAATCGATTTTAAAGAAAATAAATTTATTTAAAAATAATTTATTCAAAATGATAACATTATGAGAGGGTTTTTGTTGTTTGGTTTTTTTTTTTCTTTTTAAATTTATTTGAAAAATCAGTAATTTAAACACTTTTAGACTCGGTGTATATTCACAAAACTTTTAATACTCTAATTGAAAGAAAAGGGTGTAAGAGACACCGATAAAATATACTAAAGTGAAATAAAATTGCAATCTAAAAATGTTCAAGTAACTTGTCATAAAATAATCAGGCTGTTATTTCGATTGGACCACGGAAGAAAGGACAGGATTTTACATTCACAACATTGACAAAAATACACTCAACGTATTTTCCCTGCAAAGGATTAGCTGTGTATTTTTCAGGAAAAACCCACATCTAGACTTAAACATGTTTATAGCCTTGACAATGCCTTTTCTAGTTCTGAGAGTGTTGCTTGTATAAATCACTGCATGGTCCAATCCTGCTGCCACTGACATAAACAGAAGCTAACCCACTGACCACAAAGAAGTTGGGATTTAGGTGGTTATGTTAGTTAGAGACACGTTCGTATCAATGAACACAGGCTAAATAATGAAACTTAAAACAAAAAAAGGCAATATGTTATGCTGCATATTCTCTTTGGAATGTTTAAACCATATGCTGAGCTGTGGAAAATGTTCTTTGAGCAGTAACATCTAGCTATTTTGCATATTCCAAGGGGAGCAATGCTGGCAGACTCCAAATTGCCTCTAGTCCTGTCATATGTTAAACAAGCTTATAGGCTGGCTTATGCTTTTAGGTGCTGTAGGCATGATTCTGATCCTATTTGTACTGTTTTTTCTCGATAGAGTTCCACTCTCTGCAATGAAATTACTATTCATTTTGTATTGTGTATAAGAAAGGATATTCAGCCCTTATATTTAATATTTTTCTTTTACCTGAAGATGTAGGCATTTTGCCATGTATTTGAAATCCAACTTCACAACTTATTTGAAAGTTTTACGTACCTTAGGTTAAACCTGCAACATTTTCTCCCTTTTGTATCAGTTAATACAGATCCCAAAATTTGTTATTTTTCTTGTTTGCATCCACTTTTCCATTTATTTTGGAAAAGTGTTAGGAAAAAATGCAAACCACTTGTTTTAAGAGAAGGTATGGTCTTTTTCAGAGCAGATAATTGCACATTGCTTCATTTTCTGAGATGGTGGGTTATGTCTATTCATCACTGTCAGTACATGCAGTTCTTCTGGTTCTTGTAATTTGTATTAACGTAGCCATCTAGCTAGATTCAGGGTTCCTTTACACTGAGATACAGAGGGCATTTTTAAAGATAGTACCCTGACGAAGAACTCGCTTAGTAACTTCAGTACTACCAGTTTGCATTTTTCTTTGTTATCAAACTAATATTTTGACTAAGAACAAACACATGCACTTATGCTCATATCCACAATAAAGACACACTCTCATCTGGTTCAGAGCTAGTGAATTGTTAAGTGAAGCCACTTCAATTCCAGCTAGCCATACATCACATTTAGCCAGTAGGCACTTCCATGCAGCTCAAATTAATAGCATTTACATACAATGGCAAGGTCTTTGTGTTGATTGCCAACCAATCTGATGTGTCATCATAGCTTCAGTTTCATATTCATATCAGTACTGTGCAGTTAAGTAGCTATTTCCAACCAAAGGTACTTGGTAATAGAGGATATTTTTGTCTGATTCTAACTGTAACTTTTCTATTTTTGTGATGTTCAATTTACAGTATGATTATTGCTCTCTGTACTATGCATAATAACTAGGATGTGCAGGCCACCTGCTTGCATTAACAAATCCTTTCCCTTCATTTCAGGGTTACAGAAGGAAAAAAAATTATCTGTTGTCCTTCAAAACTCCAACTACAACAGCAGATTATGTTTAAAAGTAGCAAACCATCAATGTAGGTCTTTATTATTGTCTACCATTTTCTGATTCTCTTTTTAGCCATTATTATAGTGCCAGTGACCTGTACCTTCAGTTCCTTTCCTTTTAGAAATTACATGGTAAACTATTTCCATGTATCCACAAATCAGGTTATGGTCTGCTTTGATTGATTGTGCCATAGGTATGATATCCATGTGAAAAATGAAGAGGGGACCAATCAGATCAACATGTTTCTGTTTTGTTTCAGTGTAAAATCACTTTGCATTCAAATTTATGTTTTCAAGTCCTCCTGGCCTTCATGATGCCCACATGGCTCCTAAACATCCATGTGCATTTTTAAAAGACAGTAACTACATAAACATCTTACCAGACTAATTTAATGTACTGGGAAAATTCTGATATTCAGTATGTCATTCTTGCAAAGGTGAGAACCTGAAGCTCCAGAGACATTTAATAATGTCTTTATTTCCCCTTTTTTTATGATACCGTATGTCCTCCAGTCTGTTTCTCTGTAAAGACAGGTTTACCACTTAGTGCTTGCATGCCTCACTGATACTAATTTCTCCACTAATCAGCTTCCTATTTCTCAATCCTCTAATAATGAGGTTTTGTAGAAATTATTACCATTTGATTCATAAATAGCAATCAATATAGTTTTAAAATACAGACTATTACGTGTAAATTAACCACCAAATTTGTTACTCGATCCTGGAGAGTTGATCAGGTGTGTAAATATTTTTTCTCTGAAACAAATTCTGATAGTTGTTGCCTTAACTTCAACTCTAATCAGAGGAATTTCTTCTGTTGCTTGTATACTCTTCATCCAGGAGAATTAAACTAAGTTCAGGTAGTATATATGGGGTTCAAAAGCTCAAATTCCAATTTAAGAACTGCTGCCAAATCACCATAATAATCAAAGCCACTCAAAACAGCAGTAGGCAAGCTAGCATGGTGACTCTGAAGATTATTGCTCCAGTCTGTTAGACAATCTGTTCATGAAGACTTTGGTTAAGCCCTGGTATCACTCATTTGTCTGCACTTTGCTCTTGATTCTGAGCCATGAGTTCCTGACTGTTACTCCAGAGGGGAACGTTGAAAAGATGAAAAGAGAGTTTTATAAATGTTTTAACTGAACTAAAAAAAAAAAAAAAAAAATTTGCCAGGGTATAATGTAATCATGAAAAAAGGCACATAATTTAATAGATGATAAAAAATTTTAACTTTTTGAAAAATGTCGCTCTTCTTCAATTTTTTTTCCCCTGCAGTGGGTTTTAAAACTTGTTTAAGTTACACTTGGGTTACTTACATCAGTCTTAGGAGCTTTTCTTTCAAATATAGTTAGCCCAAAGTTGTAGACAGAAAAAAATCTACAGAATGAAAACCAAATTCTTTTTTTTCAAATCTCTAGGTCACAAAACCCCTTCCATACTGTTACCATGTAAGATTAATTTCTCTATCAAAAGAGATGCCTTAGACACACTGATTTCTGCAATACTGCCCAGAACAGAACCTGTTCAGCAAGCTATAAGGATTTGCTGAAAAAGTTATTGACTCTGTATGTGGTCACTATATATTTAGCAGTTTGTCTCTAACATATAGATATACACATAGATATGTATACACATAGACAAAAATGTACACATTTGTATGTGTGTAAATATATACACATATACGTACAAATACATACACATGCACAGAGAAAGAAACACACAGCCTTACCACAGAACAGCTTTGTAGACTATATGCCATGAATGCTGAGATCTGGCACAGCCTCTGAACTCCTGGATTTAGAGTTTGGACAGCAAAATAAAGTTTTCTCTCACTCTCTTGCAATACTTAGCACTCTTCACCAACAGAACTAGAGGAAGTGTCATCCATATGCTTGTCTGCCATTACCTCTGTTTCCTTTGTCTCTTAAATACCCTGCATCAGGCAAAGCACAGAAAAAGAAGTTCCATGTAGCTTTTAGAAAGCAAGTATTGATGCAGTAAACACAGTCAAGCACTGTCAAGAGTAAATTAGTATGGTGTGGTCTCCATTCAGTTTTGGAAGATTGTTTCTGTTACCTTAACAATGTATTTGAATAGAAATCTATACCGTATTTCAGCCACTTTTGTTATTACAATATTGAGTAATCTTCTTATTCAGAAATAGATTTTTTATGACTTAGTCATAAACAAATTCTAATCTAAGAGGAGGGCACTCTTAGCAGGAAAATCAGGATGACCCTAGGGAGGACCCCAGGCTTCTTTGATGCACTGAAGATGCAGCTGAAAAACTTAATAGTGTACTCCTGGTCAAAGTAGGGATATGGCATCCCATCATATAGGCTTTCTTTCTCAAAAAAACACAAACTTTTAGCTTTGTTAGCCACTCCATCATCACAGTACCACAAAGATAACTTTTAATTGTTGGGCACCTTAGATTCTTCTTTATGAGTAATTCATGACATGACGGCTACCAGCATGATTTTCACAGGTTCAGTGGCTATGTCAACACCAGAAAATTCCAGTGTGTTTCTCTGGAAGTAAGGCCAACTGGTAGAGAATAACCCTTGTGAGTATCTTTGTTCCCTTACTTTCCAAAACAGAATGGACAATTACAAACTACCTTTTGCATGTACTCCATGGCTTCTGTTAACTCCCAGACCTTGCTCAAGATTTGCCTGAAAGACTGAATTTTGACTTTCATATCAAACATATCAAAGGACCACTGTTACAGTTAAGTAGTGGGGCATACTTATATTCTATATCCAAGAGCATTCTCTGACACTATTAAATTTAATTACATTTTTTAAAATTTTATCAAGAAACTTTTCAAGAGAAATATACATAAAATCAGTTAGTTACATTATTTGGCTCAAAAATTACTAAAGCTTGCTTTGTTTCAGTAGGAGCCATTCTAAGATTACGACCTTTCATTTTAAGCTCTTAAGAGATTGCAAACTATCCTCAAGGTTTCATCTTCTGTTTCCTGTGGTCTTTGGCAGCATTTAGAACTTGACAGGCTGCCTGCAGTTTCTGGATGTAGCATTGCTCCTCTTGGGTGATGAAGATGTGAGAGCATTCCTTACTGACGGGTCTCGGCGTTTACCTCACGCGGAGCTTACTTCCATTATAAGAACTAGTTGAGAATACTCCTTTACTTTTCTTCCCCATCTACAAAATGAAAGTCTTTACCACATAAAGATTGTGATGATCTCGATTTCAGATCCAGTTTCAAGCATGGACATTTGGCTGTGGCTTTAAGGACGTGGCAAATCAAAGACAGTATCCTTGTTACTCCCTTTTAAGCTGATAGTATAGATATTTAACAACCAGATATTGTTAAGAATGCAGAAGAAAACAGGACTTTTAGAGACTAAATATGTGAAGAAACAAAACCAAAACTCACTCCAAAACAAAATCAGCTCCTGTCACTGCAAAAAGGGTATTTTATGAGCTCTGAAAACAGTTCATTTGGAATTTGGACTAAACGACTGAAAGCCGAAAAATTCCAAGTTAAGGATCGTCTCTGAAAAACTCAAAATATTAGGAACCAGATGTAAGCTAAAAATAAAACCAGTTAGAGCCAAGACAGATAGATGTTTAGGGCACTGCAGAAAACAGGCTGTTGTTGCATTTGCCCTACAGCAACGTCCTGGTAATGACACTGGATACCTGCCAGTCACTAATTATCCTTACACTAGGAACTTTAAATTGCTGCTTTCCTCAACCTAATGTCTTAGCTTTAGCTCCAAGGCTCAAATGGACCACCTAATCAGAATGACATAAATCTGATAATATAGTGTGCATCGATATCTCAATGGCCTGAAGGGCTCCTCGGGCATTAGGAAGAGCTTTTTCTCAGGAAGGGATGAGGAGTCCATTTCATTATGACTTTACACACTTCGATATGTAGAAATAGGTGCTCTGGCATGGTTTGTATTTCTACGTTTCTGTTATGTTCTTAAGCAAAGGAAATATGAAGATTGCTAAAGTAATCTAAACACAAAGGAAGAGAAGAAAGATACTTTGCAAGTGCATATGTTTATGCAGGTCTGTGCCAAGAGACAAAGGGATGTAGTAGCGTAGTACTGCATATACACAGTCATTATATATTCCTTATGTTTCACATTAGTTTCTGTTATTAAAGTCAAATGGTTCTCTGTGTTGGTCATCCGTTCAGATAATAATATAAAAATACCTTATAGGTACATAAGAAATATTCTCAGCCTTGAAGAGTTTATAAATTGAAGAGTCATAACAAGAGAAATATAAGTTATTCTAAAAATATATTACCTTCACTATTAAAATATGAATTCAAAGTTGTGCAAATATGTTTCAAAGTGAAAGTCTGAGAAAATATGATCACTTTGCTCATCAACTTTATGCTCATAACAGACTTCTGAAATCACGCAAACCCCTTCAGAATTAGGTTAATATATAGTTTACAGGATCTATTGTTTTGGTGCTTTCAGTAACTGGATTGGTGTTAGAAATATTGCTTCACATCAACAGTTTTTAAGCGGTAAAATCTGAGGTGGATTCCAATCACCTGAATGTCTAAGAATTTCAGCTGATAAGGCAAGAAACCTTAAGCCTGAATTAACATTGTGCTGCCAGTATTTGTTACAAGTTTTTCTCCTTATATTTATTTAAACCCTCAAGCATGTATGCACGGGAATTTCTCTTGTGAGTGAATATTATCAATGTTTCCTTCGCTTCCATAAGATAGTGGATATTAGCTACAAGTGAAGACACTTCTTATTGAAAAAACATTTTGTTCAATATTTTGTTTTGCAAACATATTGCTTTGAGAGGTACAGATGTAACAGGGTAAGATTACCTACAAGGTAATGCTTAGCTGACCCATACAAGCTGGTATGAAGACAGGCTGAAGAATTTAGTCCTCTTTTTTTCTTCCTTGAAGATATACAAGAAATACTTTAGAACTATTTTTGGGTTAGTACAGCAGGCTTTTAAAGATTTTTTTTTTTTCCAGAAAATATAACAGCATCACACGCTTGAAAATATTTTTGTGGTAGAGTATCTGCTGTGATAAGTGGACTGAGGTCTTTTAGTGCAGAAAATCCTAAAATAATGCTGTTTGTTAGAAATGTCTATAATTCAATACAAACTGGACAGAATTTTTGAGCCATAAACTTCTCCTTTAGCTGGACCATTTGCTATTAAGTATTTTAAACTTAATGTCTGATAGTTAAATTCAAAATAGTTTCTTTTTTGTCACAAGCCTGACATTGTGAAATAAAAAAAAAAATATATAAAAGGAATAATAGCACCATAGTGTAGCATCTACATTTTTTTCCTTGAACATTCTCTTGTAAAAAGCTAGTTCTCTTGGTAATAAAAATAATGATAAAAGATAGCCCTGAAAACAACCTCTCCATGCTCAACTTCCATTGTGAAAGAGGAGCACACACCACAGGAGCTTTCTTTGATGGATTTGAGAACAAAAAGCCAACATATTAGTGACCGTTCCTAGAATACAATAATTTTTTTCACCAATAGGGTGATAGTTGCAACTCACAGAAATAAAAACAAGAATTTTTACATTCATATATTTTGAACTAATCAAGAAATTTCTTCTTTATCATTTTTACTTTTCTAAATAGAACAGCTATTGTTATTACCAATCCATCACAAAAAAATCATGCAGAATCTTAATATCATGTTACAAAATGCATTTTCAGGACACTGTCCTTGCAACAATCCAAAAAGGGAAACAACTTATGCTTTTTCTCAGAATCATTTGATATACAAGGAATTATTTATAGGGAGATAATGCCTGTAGAGCTAAGTTGGCCTTAGTTCCTCATCTCTAGAGATTTGAGCTAAATCTCTTCCTTCAGAAGAGGGCAAAGGAAGAAGATTATGTCTGGTATTGCTTCCTTTTGAACACTATTAATAACACTATTAGTATCTTTTTAATTGTGGTGAGAGTAAAGTCAAAGGAGTGAGGCATGTCTGGGTATCCTTTTTTTCATCCTGGTTCTTTGAATTGAGAGCACTGTCATATCACACACCTGAATTTTAAAGAAGAATAATGTCCTGAGTATGGTATACAAATTTACTTTCTATTTTTCTGCACTGTTTCTTAATTGTCAGTCTCAATATTACTTTATGTTTACTTACATACTAAAGTCTGCAAAACAAAAACAGAAAAAAAAGCCTTTTCTCATGAGGATAATTTACAATAAACATAATAGTAAATGTTGACTGCACTCTTGAACCATATGTGGCACTGACTTTAGATGTCAAATGGTAAATGCTATGTGTAGAGCTGATGAGTGTGTTGTGTCATTGCTGACTACATTGTGAACCATCATGCAGACATGAGATTCAAATACCCTGATGAAGATACCACTGCAAATGTGGTCTCTTTCTAACATTACTTATTTGACCTTAGCAGCTTTCTTAAAGAAACAATCTATTATTATTAAAACAAAGAACCAGGCAAACAAAACGTGGTAATGTTCAAAGCCAAACGTGAATTAATAGTGACACCCAGTGGTCAGGTAAAATCGCTGTTAATTGTTTTTATATTCCCCATGGAAGGTGCTGAGATTTGCTAGTTAAAGGATGAGGTTCTCAATATATTTAGTCATCATTATCCCAAGGCCAGTCTGTTGCTAATTTTGACAACATGGCATTAATTAGACCCAAGGTCGTTGAGTGCTGTGTTCAGTGCTTGTTTCTTGATACTGTTTACTTTTGCTGACATCCCAGATAGTAATCATGTCAATAGACTGTAACAGCCAATATTAGAGATTACAAAACAGACTCCAAAATTAATAAAGAGCATTTATACACAGAGTATAACTCTAATGCCTTGCAATAAAAGGAGTTGGGGAAAAATTTAATTTCTCTGATCTTTTCTATAACACTCATTTCAGTAAGCTGCTGTCCAAAGCAAGGGGTTTCCAATATGTGAAAAACCAATGTTTAGTCTTGAATTAGATAAAATCCAAAAACTTATTGATAATTTCAGTGCAATGAAATTCTGAGGAAATCTCTACAAATGGTGTTTCTAAACTGATTTATATTCCAAGACGTGTACTAAGATGTGCACTGATTTCACTCTGCAGCTGAAGATCCCAGAGTCTCCTGCTGCAGCTAGAGCTAATGCATCCAGACACTGCTGTCACAGCTCCAACTGCAGCTAGTGGCTCTTCCCTGCCCTGGCTTATTGTACAAACTGAGACCCTGGAATATTAAACCCTAACTTTGGCAAAAGATGTAGTATGAATCTATTTTTATGTGATGATGCCAGAGGTACCGAGTCTCTGGGCAGCCCAACAAGAGTCCAGAGAAAATATGAGATTTATTCCCTAAAGTCAAGAAAAGTCATCAAAACCAACATGTTTTGGGAAAAAACATCTGTGACTCAATTAGTTATCCCTTTTGTGAACATTTGCATGTAAAGTAAAAGGGTGTCTTTTTAAAAGGCTGATGTTCAATAGGACAATGAGGGCTCTACATTAAAATTAATTGCAATTCAAAAAAATTGCAATTTTGCCTTTTCATGGTGTGTTGTATTTAGTTACATGACAAGGCTTTGGTAGTGAGTGGTCTCCAGGGATGACCTGGGTGAGAAGCTGCCAGAAACCTCCCCTTTTTCTGACAGAGACACCTTCAGCCAGCTCCAATACAGATCTTCAGTCAGCCAAAGCTGAGCCCATCAGTGATATTGGTAGGACATCTGTGAGGGCAAAAATCTATTTAAGGTTAAAAAAAAAATTCAGCACAGCAGCATTTGAGAAAGGAATGAGAATACAGGAAAGAACAGCTCTGCAGACACCATGGTAAATAAAGGAGAGAGAGAGGAGGTGCTGTAGGAACTGGCTTGGACATTCCCTTGCACCCTGTGATGAAGATTACAGTGAGACCAGCTGTTCCCCTGCAGCACATGGAGTACCCCACAGTGCTGCCATTTATAGAGAGCCCCTGAAGCAGAAGGCTCCTGATGGGAGATGTGGCCCATGAAGAGGAGCCCATGCAGGAGCAGAAATTTTGATTGGACCTGTTGACCCTGCAGGGAGCCCATGCTGGAGCGGTCTGCTCCTGAAGGACTGCGGTCCATGGGAATATCACACACTGGAGCAGTTAGTTAAGGAGTGTCTCGTGTGGGAACCCACACTGGAACAGGGAAAGAGCATGAATAGGAATCAGTGGCTGAGGTAAAGCATGGTCAGCTGAACACAAGCCCTATTGCCCATCTGCCTGCACCATTCATGATGAGAAGGTGGGGGATTCAGGGGCAAAGTCTAGTCTCAGAAGAGGGAGAGTGAGAGGAAGGTCTCTTTGGTTTCTTTTTATTTCTCACTTTTCTACTCTAATTAGCAACAAATTAAATCAGTCTTTCCCATGTTGTCTCAGTTTTTCTTGTGATGATAACTGACGAGTGCTCTTACTGTCTTGACTCATGAGCTTTTCATTGCTATTTTCTTCCCCTGTCTTGATGAGGACAGGGAATGAGAGACCACCTTGGTGGATGGTTGGCAGCCAGTCAAGGTCAATCCACCCTAAGTATTCACACAAGTCTACCTCCTCAGCACTTCTGTCAAAGGAGAGGGCCTATTACTGCAGAATCCGTGCTCCAGTTGGGTTTAAAACACAAAATTTAGCTTGCTTGAAAGACAGGTCAAGAACAGAGCAGCTTTCAGTCAAATATAGTAGCAGTCCTAAGAGAACTGAAAGTGATTTTTGAGGGGCTGCCATTGCAATTTGCAGTCATTATGCAGGTGAAGTGAATCTCACTCTGAGAAACTAATGGGTATTTCATTCAGAAGCATTATCCTAACTGTGTGTGCAGTAAAGAAATGATTAAAGGAGATTTGGTATCCTGTTATTAGTATTATAACCAAGCATTATATTACCATACAAAAAGTAGTTCTCACAGCAGCTATCCTCCTGTGCAATTTCACAGAATCAAAACTACAATTTTGCTGAAGATCTGTTGTTTATCATGCAGTACTATGAAGCTGAGTCACTAGTAGATCAGGGTTTTCCATAAGGTCATTGATTTTTAAAGCAGAATAACAGAATGAATATTCAAAAGACAGCTTAAATGAAAAGGTGACAGAAAGAAAATTAAACAACTAAATTCATTAAATAAAAGACTCGTTGTCTAAGAGCCAAGGATCATGATATAAAACAGAAAAACTTTGGAAAAAAAGTATGTGAGATTGCAGCAGCTATTCCTCAACAATTTAATTCTCTTTTCATTTTCCTCATTTTAATCCTTACTCATTTCTTTGGAGAGCTTAAAATTACAATAAATTCTCTCCTTACAATTAGAATCTTAGAATCATACAATTATTAATAGAAAAAGACCTCTAAGAGCATCAAGCCTATCTGTCAACAAAGCACCAACACTGTGATCACCACTAAACCGTGTTGCCAAGTGCCTTATCCACACATTTATTGAACACTTACAGGAATGGTGACTCAACCACTTCCCTGGGTAGCTGGTTCCAAAACTTGACAAACCTTTCTGTGAATAGTTTGGGTTTTTTTTAAATATTTGATCTAAACCTCCTCTGATGCACCCTGAGATCACATTCTGCCTCTGAGGGAAGAGACTGATGCCCACCTTGCCACCAGCTCCTTTCAGGTAATCATGGAGAGCAATGTGGTCTCTCCTAAGCCTTCTTTTCTCCAGGCTAAACAACCCCAGCTCCCTCCGCCACTCCTTATTAGACTTGTTTTCCAGACCCTTCACCACCTTTGTTGTCCTTCTCTGAATATTCTCCTAATGTTTTGAGATCCTTCTTATTGTGAGTGTCCCAAAACTAAAGACAGAATTTGAGGTGCCAAGTACAGGGGGAATGAACTGTATGGAGCAGAAGTAATAGAAATACCTCTTACATGCCATTCATGTGGTCTTCCTTCCAAAAAGATTGAACAGGTTGATGCATTCTGTTGGTCTTCTGCAATGCTTGGTGAGAAACAAACACTTGTACTTCATTTATTAGGAGATGTAGCTTCTGAATTTACACTTTTAATCAAAAATTCTTAGAGTCACTAAGTCTTCAAAGGGAATGTCCCTAACTCTTCTGAATATCAGGCACCTTTGAAGGGTCCCATGTTGGAAAGCAAGAAATATTTGAGACCTCTGACCATTTGGGAATCTCCTGATTTTTCTTCTTGCAGTGGCACCCTAAAGGCTCTCATGTGCATGGTTTACCAAAAGAAGAGGACAAATACCATAAGGAGAGGAGAATCACTTAGAGAAAGCTGCAGGCAGAAGTCAAGCAAAGGAGTTCAGAAACACTCTTCCAGTTTGGTGCCAAGAAAAGTCTGGATAATGAATATGCCTTCCAGGAAATGGCACTGCCCTACTTACTTCCCTGCCAATGAAACTGTGAAATTCAAAGGTAAAGGAATCAAAGAGTGTATTTATTGAAAGAGAAGTGGAAAGTCCTTTTCAGTGAGAGTTCTCCCAGGAGACACAAAGAGCTGCTACCTCACCAGTCATGCTACTACAATTGTCCCTTTTTTCAGTAGCTTGGGCAATTCCTTGAGGCCACAATTACACCTCCTAAAGATAATCTGCAAAGCAGAATTTCCAGCACTGACTGGATGACTGTATGTGATTCCAACACCTTTTCCAACTTAATATCACAGCTGAACACAGGATGAGATCTGGTTAAATAACTAGTGATTTTCTTGATGATTAAGGCTTTAGCAACTCTTCACATACAAGTCAGTTCTTGGTAAGGACTAAACACTTATTTCCCAAAGCAACATAAAACTGAAAACCACTAACTGATACAGAGATGGGTAGATTGCTATAACTCGTAGGAAACAGACCTTGTGATTGTAATGTATTTTTCTCCAGCTGTAAAACCACTAACTGATACAGAGATGGGTAGATTGCTATAACTCGTAGGAAACAGACCTTGTGATTGTAATGTATTTTTCTCCAGCTGTTATGATAACAATACTGACAGTTCTGCTTTCATTTAATTCACAGTATCTGCACAATACTGTAGATTGAAACCAAATTATTAGACACTTGACCAAACCTTTGAAAAGGGAAAAATTCTAATTCAAGAGTTGTAATTAAGATAATGGAGGAAAATGAAAGAATCATCTTTGATAATCAGTGTATAGCAATTTAACCCAGCATCTGAAATCTTTAAAACAGAGGCACACAATTCAATAAAATTTGTTTGATAATCATCAAATTATAATCTTGAAGAAGAGTAAAAGATTTCAGGGCTAGTTATTCGCTAAATCACACATGAGTATAATTCACAAGTCAGAAAAGTCGAAGTTTCCCTTCCCTATCAATATATTTCTCTACTGTTTGAACTGGAAAAGTATAGATTTTTGTTTGTTTCTCTTTAATCTTTTCTTCCAAGTATTCTACATTTTGCAATTTTTGTAATTTGCTGTTGGAATGAAACTGTGAGTAAAATAATAACTGATGGATCCTCAGCTGGCAGTTAAGGCAGTTACCTGTATATTCACCAGGAGCACTTTGCTTCTACTCATTGCACTACCCACCCATAGTCCAGTTCTGTAGTTCACAGTCATGCAAAACTCTTCACCTCCACTTTTTGGAAATGTATTTTGGGAAGCTAACCTAAAAGAGAAAAAAGGGACTAACAAATCATACAATAGATATTAAAATAGAGTTAAGGTGAGGCTTGATTTTGATTCCTTGTTGTTTTTTTTTTTTTTCCCTTTTTCCCTCTAGTATTTTATAAGGCATGAATTCTGGTACAGACTGATAAAACAAGTAATTTATCTGAATCCAAAAACTGCCTCAGAACAGTTCTTCTAAGTAGGAGTTGATGGTTTGGGCTCTTAATATATTTATATTATATTAATATATCATATATATATCATATATATATCTTAATATATCATGCCTTTATGCATATAAAATGACCAAAGTTTATTTTACTCAAAAAGCACTTAAAATATGCCATGTAATCTCTAGCAACAGAATAAAGTGAAAGTATTAGAGGCTGTTAAGGTGATTCATTTGCAAAGCCAATGATTATGTAGCCATTTAAATTTGCTCTTACCTATTAGCACTAACATCACGGAAAAGCATGTTCATTTTCATTATAATAAAGCACACAAAATCCATTGTAAAACATATTTATTCACTGTAACCCAGCTTCACCTCTGTCATGGTTTAACCCCAGCCAGCACCCAAGCTCCATATAGCCCTTCACTAACTCTCCCAACAACAGGATTGGAGAGAGAATTGAAAGGTTAAAAGAGGAAAACCCATGGGTTGAGATAAGGACAGTTTAATAGAATAAGCAAAAGCTATGCTTAAAAGCAAAGCAAAACAAGGAATTAACTGGAGATGGCTGAACACCTGGTTCCCATGAGCAGGCAGGTGTTCAGCCATCTCCAGGAGAGCAGGGCTCCATCACATGTAACGGTGACTTGGGAAGACAAACACCATCACTCCAAGCATCCCACCCTTACTCCTTATTCTCCCCACTTTATATACTGAGCACAAGGCCAAATGGTATGGAATATCCCTTTAGTCAGTGTGAGTTGCTTGTCCTGGCTGTGTCTCCTCCCAGCTTCCCGTGCACCTTGACCCCGCCCTGTTGTTGGGGCAGTATGAGAAGCAGAAAAGGCCTTGGCCCTGTATAAGCCCTGCTCAACAATACCAAAACGTCTCTAAATTACCAGCCCTGTGTTCAGCACAAATTCACAACACAGCACCTTACTAGCATCTGTGAAGAAAATTAATTCTATCCCAGCCAGATTCAGCAGGACCCTTCAGACAGCCTGGCACTGAGGTAATGGACCAAAACACACCCTTGCAATTGTTGTACTGTTTGTAAAGTATAATAATAGTGTCCAAAATTGATTCACCTTATTCCTAACTGTTTATAAGTTTGAACAGCACCTCGCTTTTATCTCATGCTTATGGTCCAGAGGATGGAAATGCAAAATTATAAACCCCATATCCAAATAGAAAGAAAAATAAACCTGTGATAAAACTGAAAACAGACCTTAATGAAATATTTTCCTTTCTTAAGAGAAATATTTAAAAGGCAAACATTTCATAAGTAGTGGAAAATTATAGACAAGGATTTGAAGAAGATTCATTGAGAACTTTGACCAAGAACATTAGCTCAGTTACCTTACCACTTTTCTACAGTGCCATGACTGAACCACAAGTTCAAGTTGAATAGAAGAAGCTGCTTAGAAACTCAGTCCCAAGGACTTAGAATTGACCTTAAACCATGGTTTAGGACATCAACTTGAAACTAGACAGATACTGACCTATCTTGAGTGTTTACTTAAGAGCTTTCCTGAATCTTGTCTAATACCAAAGAAATTGTCTAAAGTAAGATCACAGAAATATGTATTTGAAATAGTAGAGAAACGGCAGCAACTGGAAGAATGAAGGCGCAATGAGGATATACCTGTAAGGTACCATGAAAGTGGTTGGAGAAACACACAAATTTCAGCTTAAAGATCATTACAAAATAGAAATAGTAAGAGGGGATTTATATTTATTAGCATTATATGCTGAAGGACAATATGATCGGCTGAAAAGAAGCTATTTGACGAAAGTTTTGGGAGCTTCACATAATGGTCGAAAACTTTCTTAACTAAAGACATTGTAGTGGAGCCTATAGTAAGGAATAATGGATACCACTCAGAAGTCTTTACTTTCTCTAGCAGAAAAAGGCAATGGTGCCCCTTTTTGCCCTCCCTTTTTACCATAATTCTGGGACAAATCAGTCAAAGAATCCAACACAATAATAGAATTGAAGGTATAAAGATATTGGACATCCTGGATAGAATTTCATTATATGCAGTTGATGTCATTCTTTTCTTACCCAATCCATATTAATCCCTTGGGGGCAGCAGCCAATGAATTAAAAAGTTTGAGGAAGTTTCACTGCAGAATTGTAATCAAAGAAGCTTCAAGATTCAAGGTATCAAACTTTCAATAACAATATATGAACCCATACTAAATATGGTTTCATTTGGACTAAACATTCAATTGGGTACTTTTGAGTGCAATTACCGCATTGTACTGATGGTCATAGGATCTCATTTTTGTTCAGCTATATAGGTCTATTGACCTTGAATAGTATAACTATATAATGGATATAATAATAAAACTACCCTGCTTTTAGGGAGAACTTTACACCCAAGGATGTCAAAGCATTTTAGAAAAGAGGTCAGGATCATTATCTGTGTTGGCTGGAGGAACAGGAGCCGAAGAAAACTGACTTGACCAAAGTTGTCTAGAAGACCTGTAATATAGCCAAAAGACTCTTTTGTGTTTTGGTGACAGCATCAGGAGACGAGACAAAGCGTAGTTAGACTAACATTTTTCCCAGGCTTTCTTTACTGCTCCATTTATTGTGATATGTGGAAGTGCTCACGGTATATATGTATCGAGCAAGAAAATGGCATCATCTTAGCTTTCAAAGCTTTCCCGATCAAAACCAGCCTCATTTCAACAAACTAATAATACCACATGCAAAACAATGTACATATGCAGAAAATATTCACCACAGTAGCCAATATCAGTAAACCCCAAGAGTTTATATTGTGGATGGATGAGTTATGAGAAAAGATGTGTTGGTCAACACTAATGCAGAGGTGTGGGTTAGCCTAACTAGGCCTAGTATAGAGCCTTAGTGATAGGACAGCAGGGTCCATCAGTGTTTGCACATGGATTTGAGGTGAAAACAGAGACACTGTCGGACTCCAAAATCTTTTTATTGAAATATCTTGCAAGGCCATAATCATGCAATTTGAAGCTTATTTGTGTAACTCCCAAGCATTAGAAAACAATATTTGGTTAAAAAAAAAAAAGTCTTTTTTATTTAAAATTATGATATGTTAATAATTAAGCATACTGGGAAAAAAAAAGAAACTAATTGCCTTGCAAGATCTTCCCATGCAAAATCAACATGAAAATATGAATTTTAGTGGAGGAAAAAAATCATCAAGTCAATTTCTCATATATTTAAACTTTACTTCCAAGTTGCTCTGGAAAATAACTTTTTTTCTACTTGTGTTACTCAACCCAAACATAACCATTATGGTGTTGATTTTACTTATGTTTTTCTCAGTATTTTAGGCTTGCTAGGCTAACAAAAATTATCTTCCAAAGAACAAAATGTAAAATAGTTCTTCCTTGATTTTAGCTCTCAGTGAAAGTCTTATCATAGAATTCTCTCTATAAATATTGTGACAATGTTTAGTGTTTCTTATTCCAGCACTGAAATTTGATTCGTTTCAGACAATTTGTCCAAAAAGCAGTTGAAAACCTGCTTTTGATTTACTGGTTAACATGGATTCAAAGCTCCACGTATTGTTGAACACAAAGAGTTGCTGTCAATCATTAATGGACTGTGTTTATTCCTCCCGAAAAGCTGAACTGTAAACCAGCACTTTTTCTCCCCTAACAGTTTTCCCCTAAAATTCTCTGCAGAAGATGTTGTGGAAGAATTGGAAGAAATTTCTCTTATACACTGAAGACCTCTTGGCTGATCACAAGCTCTGGTCTCAGACAGAGCATCAAGGAAGGGATCTGTTGGAGGAAACCTAGGCAGGCAAAGCTTTGAGGCAGTTATGCCTTAAAGTATATTCCTCAGTGAAGATCAATATGCCAGAAACTCAAGAAGTCAAGTTTCATTAGATTGTAGACTAGGTTATTCACCTTTTCAGGTAATGAAAACCTGAAGAGTCTAGGCATGCCCCCTATGTCTTTGCAGTATAGTTTCTCTTTTCTATTACGAAATTCACCGGCTCAGATGATGTTTGAGTAGTCGCAAACCGTGCAAGACCTCCCTGTTTCATAGAAAGCTTCTATTTATGTCACCTCTGAAATCTGACTTTCTGCTTCTTGTTACTCAGTGAAAGTGTTTGGACTCTACATGACCAGTCTGCTCCCAGGATCAGTGCTGTTACTCACTTTTTCCTTCATGTCTTATAAAATTTTTCTGCTTGAAGAGGTACAGCTACTTCCCATGTTAAGGTGAAGAATCCCCCAAAATTCAGACGGTTTTGGCCTGGTCACTGCCCCTCAAGAAACTTTTTATACAAATGAAAAATTATCAAATCAAGAGCTGCTCTCTGGTGTGAGGGTTCCAGCCTATCAGTGTTCATCTAGATGCTCCGAAAAAGGGACGATCAGTCTCCCAATATTTAAAATAGTTGCTACAACAATCAAGTTTTTTCTATCTTATTTTAATTAAAAAGCCTATGATTTGTTTGCCTCATCACTTTCATTTAAAGAACTGTCAATTTTTAATACAGTGAAGGTGTGTGAGAGCTAAGTTGACTGACATCCAGTCATTGACCCACAAACATAAATAACTGCCATAATGAGGAATAGAGTAAATATCGACTAAGGATTTGTTCAGTATTGGTCCCAAAGAAGAAATAAATGTCAAGACACTAAAGTATTTTTCAGCAAAAAATATGTATATATGTGGTTTTTTTCTGTCTCCTTGTCACACAGTATCTGGTGTGATATTTACAAAACAATTTAGATAGCTCAATACATTAAACTCAACTTTTGGAAATGTGTTACAGACACAATTCCCAAAGGCAACATAAGAAAGTTAGATGTTAGATCTGCAGCTGCTTTAATAACAAAATGAAAAACTGCAATCTACTTTTATTAAAAAGTCTTAAAATGCCTCAGGGAAAAGTGGGATCATAGTTTTAAATTTCTTTAGGTGACACAAAAAGTCATTATCTTTTACTCAGGACTGCATTGTGCTAGGTTCTGTAAAATACAATGAAGGCACATCTGCAGCAAGTTGTAAAAAAAATACACAAGAAAGCACATGGGATGACATTTTTTACACTTGCAATATTTCAAAGCAGGGGCAATTAAGAATTTTTTGTCTGAAGTCTTGAAGCAAATGCAACTCTATAAGTTTTGGGAAAAAACCCAACAAAACAACAAAAGAAAACGAAAAACAGCAAAGAAAACAAATCATCAGCTTTTTAACATCTTTAGTGAGCATTATGATATCCAGGCTATGCTATACAATCTGATTTTCATTTTATTCCACAGAACATTAAAATACTCTAATTTCTAAGTTTATTTGTGTCTGTGCGTGTTTCCATATATGTCTTTCTGTGCCTTTATATATGAAATGGAAATTGGGATTTCCGGTTGTTCCATACTTGAAGTTAAATTCAGAGTTAAAATTTACATCACACTTAAAATACAAAACACATGCACACACAAAGGTGAAATAAAAATGACTAATTTTTACCAGGCATTTAAGCCATGAAAATAGGTGATTTACATTGTAAAACAATTTGTACTATGTAAAAACAACCTTATTGGACTTTTAGTTTTAGTTTTTTGAGGTTTTTCTGATGAATTTAACATATTGGACCAGGCCTCTACAGACGTCTACATTCTTACAATTCTTCAAACAATGATTTAATTTGTCTTTTTGATGTACAGTTCTTGAAAAAAATAATTTTATCAGCTTATGTTTGGTTAATAAATTTTACAATTAGAATAATTTTTTTTTTTTTTGCTATCTAATAATAGAATGTCAGAATCATAGAATGGTTTGGGTTAGAAGAGACCTTACAGATCATTTAGTCCAACACCCCTGCTATGGGCAGGGACACCTTCCACCTTCTCAAAGCCCCATTCAGTCTGCCCTTGAAGATTTCCAGGGAGAGGGCATCCACAGCCTCTCTGGGAAACTTATTGGAATAATTCACCACTCACCTAGTAAAGAATTTATTTCTAATATCTTATCTAAATCTACCCTCTTTCAGATTAAAATCATTACCCCTCATCCTCTCTCCACACTCCATAAAGAGACCATCTTTTCTGTGGGCCCACTTTAGATAATGAGAGGATGCTGTATGTTCTCTCTGAAGTCTTTTTTCCAGGATAAACAAACCTAACTCTCTCAGCCTGATCTCATAGCAGAGGTGTTCCCACCTCCTGATCATTTTCATGGCCCCCTTCTGGACTGGCTCCAAAAGGTGTATGTCCTTCTTATGTTGGGGGCCTCAGAGTTGGATGCAGCACTCCAGGAGCAGAGTAATGGGGGAGAATCACCTCCCTTGTCCCTTCTTTTGATTCAGCCCAGGATATTGTTGGCTTTGTGGGCTGTGAACAGAGATTGCTGGGTTGAATTTCTCATCAACCAATCTCCCCAAGTCCTTCTCCAGAGGACTTCTCTCAATCACCTCATCGCCCAGCCTGTATTCATGCTTGGGATTACCCCAACCCAGGTACAGGACCTTTCATTTGGCCTTGCTGAACTTCATGATGCTCCCATGGGCCAATACTTTAGCGGTCAAAAGTGCCTCTATAGGGTATTCCTTTCATCTAGAATGTCAGCCACATCACACAGCTTGGTGTCATCTGCAAACTTGCTGTGGGTGCACTCAGTCCCACTGTCCACATCCCCAGTAAGTGTGTTAAACAGTGTCAGTCCAGATGCCAGTTCCTTGAGGAACACTGCCCATCACTGCTCTCTGCTTGGACACCAAGCCATCCACCACAACTGTTTGAGTGCAACCACCCAGTCCATTTCAAATCCAAGTCTCTCTAGTTTAGGCACAAGGATGTTTTGTGGAACAATGTCAAATGTTTTGAAAAAGTCCAGGTAGATGATGTCAGTTGCTCTTCCTTTATTCACTGGCCCTAAAACCCCATGGTAAAAGGACATCAAGTGTGTAGGGCACAATTTGCACTTAGTGCAACCATGTTGGCTTGTTGCCTCTCACCTTTCTGATTTCCACGTGCCTTAGCATAGCTTCCAGGAGGATTTCCCTCATGACCTTGTTGGGCACCTATATGAGACTGACCAGCCTGTAGTACCCCTGTTCCTTCTTTTTCCTGTTTTAAAAATGAGGGTAATATTTCCCCTCTTTCTGTCAGTGGGAACTTCATTGGGGCACCACATATTTTTAATTAAATGGGTAGTGTCTAATGATAGATATCAAATGAAATAACAAATCTGATCATAAACAATCACTTTTATTCATAAAGATTCCTTTATGCATATTTAATACATTTTATATATTCTTAAATCTGCCTCAGTTCTTTATGGCACTTTGGAAAACTAACTGGGAGCTATGCCTTGTTTGAAACATTTAATAGGCATTTGGAACTACAAGTTCTGGCTGTTGCTAAAAGCAAGAGATTATAATGAAAGGAACATCTGAGTCATAACGAAACAATCACTGAAACTCTCTTCAAACGGTAAGACCTTTTAAATAATGTACTATTATGACATAGACATGATCTATAGTTCAGAATCCTTTCTTCAACAAATCTCTTTAAGATTGGAACATCTGGAAAGAGTGGTGACATTAAATGGATGTAAGGATGTCCTGTCTAAAAATATTAGGAATGTTAGAATGAACTGTGAGACCCATAAACTGTGTCACAGTGCAAGTATCTGTTTGACTCTACTTGAAGGAATTTTTCATTGAAAATATTTTCTTCTAGAGGTACTTTTAGACAAAAATACTTTTGATGAGGGACTGTTCTGCAAAAAAAAAAAAATGCTGAAGTCTTTACTAAATTACTCCCCCCACCCTCACACCACAGAATGTGATTATGTCTTAAATGCTTGTGTAGCTCTTAAAGTGGAATAGGTTGTGGCTTTATGACACCCTATTATGTGATTAATTGAAAGTTTTATGTATACTATGACTCTGAAATAGCTATTCGGTATGCACTTTTTGAGATGTAAAAGCAAAACTGTTGTTCATTCAAAATACATTATCAGGGAATTCTCAGAAAAGGTTTTTTAACTAAACTCAGAGAGGTTTTAAGAGAAAAAAGTTCCAGTAAAAGGACTATATTTTCTCATTTAAAAAAAAAATTAACAATTATTTTAAAATATTATTTCAGATAATCTTAAAATTCCTTTCCCACCTAAATATTTCTATGATTCTGAGTCTATATCCATGAAAAATAATGATTTACTTTTGTACTTTCATATTTGCTCTTTCTCGTAGATCGAGAAGACTCATTTTTTATGATTTTGAGATTTATTTTAAATTAATGTTGGTTGGACAACCAGAGCAAGGGTAGCAAGAACTTCATAGGTAAGAAAAGTTGGGTTTTTTGTTTTTTAAATTCCTTTTAACACATAGGAGGAAATGTGTTGTATAAGGAAAGTATATGTATACATCCATATATATGTACACATCCATACAATAATTAAAAGATGTATATATACAGGAGTTCTCAAGCCTAATTTCAGAAGCAGCTTCTCTGAGCCTGCCTGGCAAACCCTATGAGGACAACAAAGAATTGAAACTACTCAAAGTGTGGTATGAGACACCCTATCCTGCTGAAAGGTAACCTGAGCTGGGAGTAGATACTTCAGTCTCTAATCATCCTTAGATTGCACATTAATAACCAAGAGTGCCTAAATTAGATAGGCATAATCTTTTATAATTTCTCTGCCAAGGAAAATAGTGCACCTTTTACTTCTCTTCTGGTCACAGGGGGCAAATCTTAAAAAGGGGTGATGCCTGAGTTCTACTCATCCAGATGTTTCAGCTACTATCACCAATAATTAAAAGAACTTTAGTTATTGGTCCTAAAACCAATATTACTTTTCTTAATTGACAAACAAAAATGTTTCAGTGTCTCTTGGAAGTCACTTATCTAGTAAATATTATTATTAGTGTATTTCTAGAACTTGATAAATTCTATTAATTTACACTTTTTTTGTCTATTTCTTTTACAAATTAAATGTAATTAATTCATATGGTTACATTATGTAGTCAACCTATACTCAAATTTCCAATTTCTTATAGTCCTTTTCTTTTCATAGATGTAAAAAAACCCTGCTTTTCTTTTGCTTGTTCCTTTCTAGAATGTTGTTTGGAGTGTTTGCTGTTCTCAGTTAGGTAAAAAAAAGAACTAAGCAGCATTGAAAAGAATTCAATATTCTGCAAAAACATTCTATTGGAAAGTAGCCAGATCTCTTCAATTACAAAGTACAAATATTAAAAATGGTGAAAGGAAAATTCGTGTGGTTTAAATCAGTTTAGTTCCTTGGAGAAATGTTTCAGCAGAAAGTAGGGTTTTCTGCAGATAGCTTTTCTGATGTTAGAGCTTTTACTGAATGCAAATTACACTGAATTAAAAACAATTTTGGCTACCATAGATTAAGATAAGAAAATACTATGTATATAAACTACCATTTGGTTTTTAATTGGTATGAGTAAGGCATTAACATTATATTGGATAGTATTTTTGTCAACTGATATTTACCTTGAGAATCAATTTTTTTCCTTAAAGAAACATAACAAACCTTTAGTCTATAACCTATTGTACTAGTTTGAAAGCAAACGAGTGGGACATTCTAAGTCAGAACTACAATTTATTAAGAAAATTAAAATAAAGGCAGAAAACACTGGCTTGAACTGACAGTCGGGATACAACCTGACACCCTGTTGGTCAGGGTGGGGGTCAGCAGTCCAATTAAAGGGTGGCTGCAATCCTGCTGAAGTGATGTCAAAGTGGTGATCCTGGTAGAAGGGTTTGGTCTTCCTCTGAAGGTCCAGTGATGGTTATGTAGCTCTTGCCCTCCGGGAATCCAGTAGGTGAGGGCTGAGCGTGGTGTTCCAAACCTCAGATTACATCCAGGTAGGAACGTTTGGTTCCTCCCCCTGGGCAGTGCAGCTCACAACAGGATGATGTAATTTTATGAGTCATGCAGTCAGGCTGGATGGCTCATTGGTGGAAATAGCGCTTGGAGGGAGCTACCAGGGATGAGTCATGGAGGAGTTAAGGAACATTGCCCCACCTGTTTTTTACAGCTTTTGAAGGTGGTAATAGAGTACATACTTTTTGTTACATCTTAACCTTGTAACCTAAGACACCTATTTAACCTACTATTGATTCTATATTAATATGTAATTTTATTTTATATAACAAAGATGAACACTTAGTTATTTTCACGTGTCATTATGTGTTTCCTCAAATAGGAGGAAGTTACCAAGGCTCATGAAAATGTTCTTTTTTTTTCAGAATTGTACTCTTTATAATTGGAAAAGCTGAATATTTTCTAATTTCAAATAAGTATGCAAGAAAACTAGATTATTTTAATCACTAGTGATTTTTTTACCACAGTGATAGTAACATCTAATTAATAAAGTATTGGTTATTACTGTAAATAAAGTCTGTGTATGTTTGATAAAAATGTAAATTCTGAAAGTTTCCAAATGGTGATTGATAACTGCCTCCCTATTTTCCATCTAGTGCAAAATTTCTCTGTCAAATAGCATAACAATTAAAGAAAAAAAGATACAAACAGAAAGCTATGCTAAAACTCAGAGAAGCTATATATAATGTCAGGTTTTTTATGGTAGAAGTACTTGTCTCTCGTGATTGTCATAAAGATTGTAAGTAGCAAAGAAAAGAACATTGAGGACAGCATGACAAAAAAACCCAATCAAACAAAAAGAAACACCATTGTAAATACTGATCATATTACTGCAAATGTGGTATGTCCTCTTAAGAATAGAAATAAAATGTCTAGAAAAGTACCCAGAAAACCTATAAGTACCTTAAAGTGGTAAATATTAAGGACCTAGTAACTTTGTGAAACCTTTATCATTGTCTAATTTGAAAGCTGTGAAAGGAATTGGATCTGTGGGAAAATGTACTATGCCATAAAGCAAGAATTTTAGAGTAGACTTAAATTAGTCTGGAGGTCCAATTGTTAACTGACTGTTACACCATCTGGATGAGATAAAGAAGAGGAAACTGAAAAGTGTATTAATACTAATAGAGCTGTAGAGAAAATATGTATCACATAAAGATTTTAATGAAAAGTTGAAACACAAGCTGTTGATGCAGTCTAGAGAATATGAGACATGCACAGAGAAACAATATTAACATCAAAGCATGTTGGAAAATGAGCAGAGGGATTTCTTCAGGCAATCAGTCCACAGGGATAAAAATAATATAGTAAGAAATATACAAACGGTGGTTGGTTTTTTAAAAAGATCTATGGAAAAAGAAGGCATCATGTAATCCTTTGCCAAGGTAAGTTGAAAACAAACGAGTGAGTAGGAAGAGGTTATTAATCAGAGTGATGACAATTTACCAAGCAGACTGAGAAAGTTAGCTAATTGGTAAACACTAGAGAGGAACAGAATTAATAATCATTGCTTGGAGAGTGGGGATAATTTATATTTTCAGTTTTAAATAAATTTACCATCAAAAAAGGTACAAATAATTATATATGCACAATTAGTTAAGCATTGGAACAGTCTCTCCAGGGAAGTGGTGGAGCTTCCTGGTGGAAGTGCTCAGAAAACAGCCATCAACCAAGTGTCCTGCAGCTGCACACTTGGCTCCTTCCCCACCAGTGGGAGCTGGGAGAATCGGAAGGGTAAAAAGTAGAAAAATTATGGGTTGAGATAAAAGCAGTTTCCTAGGGAAAGTAAAAACTAAGCACACAAGCAAAGTAAAATGAAGAATTAGTTCATTGCTTCGCATGGGTGGGCAGATGTTCAACCATCTCCAGGAGAGCAAGGCCCTATCACATGTAACAGTGGCTTGGGCAGACAAGCACTGTCACTCCAAAAATCCCCCCTTCTTCCTTTCCCTCCCCCACTTTATATACTGAGTGTGATGCCATATGGTCTGGAATGTCCCTTTGGTCAGTTTGGGTCACCTGTCTCAGCTCTGTCTCCTCCTAACCTCCCAGGCACCCTCAACTTCCTTGCCAGCGTGGCACTGCAAACAGCAGAAAAGGCCTTGGCTCTGTGTAAGTTCTGTCAGCAGTAAAAAAACCATCTCTGTATTACCAACCCTGTGTTCAGCACAAATCCAAAACACAGCCCCATATCAGCATGTATCTTGTACAAGTACACATGGCCTTTTGTGATGTGGTTAGTGGGAATGGGGATATTTGATTGAAGGCTGTACTTGGTGGTCTTCAAGGTCTTTTCCAACCTTGATGGTTCTGCAAAAGCTGAAAGGAAAATCCGCCTTCTTCAGTGGTGTATATTCTCACCAGATTACAGGTGAATTATTTCAGTTGAATGTATTTACACTAATTTTGGGTTTCTCATGAGGAGAGAATTTTAAAATTCTGGGAGGTCTATCTGATAACTGATACCTGAACTAAAATTTTCAGCATGTAAACTGACTAGGATATAAAAAACAACAACAAAAAGCCCAGGCAATCCAATTCCTGGATTAAAGGTCCACATAAACCGATAAAATGCAATCCACTATTAGCAGAAATTCTATGGAGTAGATAAAGAAAATGCATGTTATGCCTTAATTACCAGGTTAAAACTGTACCAAAAAGAATCAGATGTGATGGGATTTTTTTGAAAGATTTTACGTCACCTTTGTTCTTTGTTTTAATCATTGTCTGCAATGCTAAGATGTTCAAAGAGAAAGGTATATAACCTAAACTAATAGCCATTTAAATGCTTTTTTGCAAATACATTTCCTATGCATGATCTGAAATTATTGATTGTCCAAATGTGTGGATTTTCAGAAAGACATGAGAATGGCATTCAGATAAAAATTAGTGACATTTTGTTTGTGGTTGTGTGCATTTTTTGTCTGCTTTGCAGGGGAGGGCTTAGTCTTTTTTATTTTTTTAAGAAATGAAAAAAAATAGGAGAGGGATATTATTACATACAGTAGAATCTCACGGAAAAGTTTTTCTTTCCAGACAAGGTAGATATAAAGACAGTAGGAGAATTTGAAAAAAAAAATAAGAGTTTTTGATGTTAGCCTCTGTGAAAGACAAGGGCACACTTCATCAGACCAAATATAACTACCCAGATTGTAGATCAGTCTTAGCTCCCTTAGTTAAAAGAGAAAAATACGCATTTTGGAGGGAGCAACTCATTGCAAACTAAAGAAATACACATGTGTGTTCCGATTAATTCCCTAAATATTTTTTTCTCCCTTTTCTCTGAGCAGGGGAAACTGGATTACTACATCTGTAGAGATTTCAGAAATTTAACAGAGACTCCTGTGCAGACTGATTAGATGTTGGAGCAAAATTAAATGAAAATTTTAGTTTTGTTCAAAGTAAACCATCATACAAAGAGGATGAAGTATTGTATAGGGATTTAAAGAAGAAAAGGTTTATCTGGATTTTTTTTTAGAGAAACGATCATTTAGGAAAGTGACAAATGCCTTACAAAAGGATTAAAAAAAAAAATAGGAAAATAAGCTGGCCATTTTATCGCTGAAAGCTATATTGTACTAGATATATTAAGGAGAAGATAAGTGATAGAAAAGCTATAAGCCTCAAATGAAGGATATCTAGCCAGGTTCCAGAGACGTTTAATTATGGGGATGTACTACATTGGCCAGGATAAGTTTATGCTCATTACTCTAAATATTATATCATGACAAAGTTGTTAGAATTATTTAGTACTTGCTATACAAAAAATACAGACTACAAGTCAGAGAAAGGATCAGTCACAGTCAAAGTTACAAGAAAGAATACAAGGATACTATAGGGTTTTAAAATCTATTGTATGAAGCATGAACAAGGAAGACTATGAGTGATACCTTCGGAATGCAGGGAAGATGGGTCTTTCACTGCAGACTCTTCCTGAGATTATGAACTCAGGAAGGAAAAGGAAATTCAGTCTGCATATTTATTTATAACCAAAAGTGTAGCATGCTAACATTTGAAATTATAACAACGACAGTAAAAAATATAACAAGAATAAGAATAATAGCTGATTATTGCAGTGCAAAGACACTTAATATTGAATAACAGAAAAAGCATTTAATGTATTAGAATCCATGCAATTAAGGCAATAGAAAATTTAGAAAGAAGTGTTGGTAAGCACTCTCAAAACACTGAAGTGGAAAAATTCCAGCATTACTAAAATTTCCATCTAAGGTAGATTTGACTTGGTGGTTGCATCCCTTTTGCCTCCTTCTCTCTTTTTAAGTGTTTAGGAACCATCAAAGTGAGAGTGCAATAATTGTAATTTTAATAGCAATATTAATTACAAGAATTGTGATTGTTATTGTTATTATAAGCAAGCAAGGAACAGAATTTTAGAAAGTGTTGGATGCTAACCAGTCAGGCACAGGATTACTGAAACACCAACAGGAATTGCATCCACCTTCACAGTATCTCTTTCAACATCTGTGCTAACATATAACAATATTTTTGAGGATGTTGACATGAGTGATCAGCTTATCATCTTTCTGCAATAAAAAAGTGTCTTATAGCTTCTATTATTGCCTGCCTTGTAATGAATCACCTCTAGTGCTTGAATAATTAAATTGACTAATTTTAAGATGAAATAAGAACAGGAGCTGTCAGTCATTAACAGACATTCTTCTAAATTATCTTACTCACTGGCCTTTTATGTAAGAAAACTTACATGTAAAAATAGCATCAGTAATAAACCTTTGGTAGTTAAATGCCTTCTATTCCCTATGAACGCCTTCATAACTTCAGTTTTCTTGGCAGTGAAGTTGTAATGACAGCTGTCATCGATGGACTTTCATGAAATATACCGTGACCTTTGGATGCTACATGTTACAATTACTGTTGTAAAGCCTTTGGGGCCTTGAATTGAGATTTTACACTTCAACATAGCTGCATATTGTTAACGCTTCTTAAAACCATCCAAGAAAATATAAGTGCTGTCAAGTTGGTTTTTGTTGTTATTTTGGGGTTTTTTTTAACATGGGAATTCACGCACAAAGATGATAATTTTCTGTTGAAATGCAAATATTGTCTGAGAGACAACTATTTCATGAACGGGTACTGAAAAGAAGGCACTTCACCGTAAAGTCACACACTTAAAAATGAAAGTTAATCTTTGCTTGACTATAAGGAAAAAAAAAAGAATGCAACTGACAGTTTTTAAAAGAGGCTCCTTGGAAATCACAGCCACATAACTGCTTCTTCTATGCTACTGAAATGCATGAGGTTTGCTGCTGCTGGCCAGCCTTCGCGTACGAAGATCCGGGGGAGGCCTCTTTTTCTTTTCAGACCTCCCAGCCTGCGCACTGGATTTTTTAGGTGAGACACAGGGCGCGCAGATCTGAGCCCACCCTTTAATCCCGAGGTTCAATCTGCCGGGCCAAAGCGATTCTGGACAGTGGCAGCTGAGGTCCTCCTCAGGACGTAGGCAGATTGCCCCCTTGCAGGGCTAACGAGCACTGCCTGCCCGGGGAGCAGCCTAGCCGGGAATCGAACCCGAGCCTCGATGAGGTTTGAAAACATTTAAAAATAGCAAGAACCTTAGTAAGACAAAAAGGATGACAATGGAAAACTCATTAAAAGCTGAATCTCTGATGAATTATTCTACCAAGAGAATCAAAGCTGACATACAAAATTGCCTTCTAAAAATGATGCTCAAGAATTTATTTTTCTGTGATGGTCATGCCATTTGCTTAAATAAATAAATAAAATTAATATTACACATTTTAGACATGCTCTTGCCTCTGATGTCAACACAAAAGCACCACATATTCTTGTGCTTGAGGAGTTCTGCTACAAGCTGTGAATGCAGAATTTTGATACTTGGTAAAATCTATGTTGATTGAGAACAAAGATGTGTGCTGTCGCATTATATCTAAAAGAGAAAAAAAAAAGCAGAGACGATTATATGCAGATAAACAAAAAATCTACTTTTGATATTTAATGTCATTTTACAGTGTTTTGCCAAGTGTTTCTTCCGTCACTAAAAGAGGAAACAACATTCTGCAGTTATAAACTTCTAGTGGTAAGGATAGCTCTTAATATACAGTTTAGTGTAGATTTCAATGTTTCCTTAGCATAAAATTGTGGTAATTTTCTTATTTTGTCTTAGTAGAATATATCTAAAAACAACAACATAGGCTGAATTTTTGGCTAGGAGTATCAATTTTCAAGCCATTTATTTTATTGTATATGTCTTTGATGAATGTGTACACCAAAAAGTTTCTCCATATAACTTTCTATACAAGAGTGGCCTGTTGAAGCCAAAATCTATGAAGATCTGAATGGGAATGGCATTTTATTTCAAATTTCTCAGATGAACTTGCTTAAGAAATAGTTCCACTAGCTGTAGCCTTACTCCTCATGATTCTTCTGTTCTATGGAATTAGTATAAAGCAGGTAAGGAAATGTTTAGACATGTTTTCAGAAAAAAACAGCTCACAAATGACAGTAAAATCTTTCAGAAAAATAAACAAGTATTTTGAGTTTGACAGTTAATATTAGTAAAATCAAGGAGTGTATGGCATCCACAATAGTTCACAGATTTTTAAAGTTTTAATAACTTTTTTAAGGGATGTAGCATATGTTTTACCATGCAAGCAATATACATACTTTTCAATGTTCTCTGGGGATGTTTTTAGGTTAACATCTATAAAAAGATAGCCACTTTTTTTTTTCCTTTTCACATAGCTTCTTGATCTTAAGACATTCCTTAAACTCAATTTTCAGGAAACAGTAATTATTTCAGAAAAGTAAAACTTAAAAAAAAAAAGTAAAAGAAAATAAAAACAAAAAAAAGAGAGGAGAGGAGAGGAGAGGAGAGGAGAGGAGAGGAGAGGAGAGGAAGAAAAAGAAAAGAAAAAAGAAAAGGAAAGAAAAGAAAAGAAAAGGAAAGAAAAGAAAAGAAAAGAAAAGAAAAGAAAAGAAAAGAAAAGAAAAGAAAAGAAAAGAAAAGAAAAGAAAAGAAAAGAAAAGAAAAGAAAAGAAAAGAAAAGAATTTAAAAACTCCAAAACTCTAGATTTGGAGTATCATTCTGAGGACAAAGACTTGGATTTCTCTCTTCTTCGTTTTCCTTTGTGTTGCTATGGAAGGAATATTGAAGTAATACTATTTAGTAGATGTATAGAGAAATATTACACATTATTCGTTCATAATTATTTTATGCTGTGTGCTAGTGACTCTGAGAATCAGCTTTTAAAAACCCAGATTTTTAAAAACTAAGGAATACGGTTGATTCTAAGCAATTCACTTACTATATGCCTAATTCACAGGAAGTATAGACAGCACATAGAGTTATTACAAAGCAAATAGAGTAGGATACGCTTCAGGCTGACCTCAGACAGGAACATTTTTTATGATGAAACAAAATTTGCCTTCCTTGACAAGGCATAAGATCCCTCTGTTAACAAAAGCTGAACAACATTGGGCTTATCTTGACCTGAGGTGAGATTTCGGCATCCCAAAGCAAAAGCATAATTTAAGTCACCTTCAATGTCAATAATTTCTTATTTACACACACATGACAGTATATATTATGCTTATACTACCAAACTAAAGCAGGGCCTTGTCCCCAAGGCCATAAAGCAGTGACTGCCTTTAGTTTGTACTGGTTTGGATTGTTTTCCTCTATAAAAGCTTTGTGCTGGATTATAATGTCTATAATCACGGATAATAGTGATAGCTTTTACTATGCCATCATAATATGGTAGCTTTTAGTGTTTTTTATTTGTTCAAATATCAATAATTTGTTTTGTTTTGTTTTTGTAAATTTCTTTGGGTGAAATGTACTTTCATGACATTGTACAAAAGAGGAACAGCATGAGCTAAAGTGGCAGTTAAGGAGACTGTAGTGAGAAGTGGGTTGAGTTCTTGATGTTAAAAAATTCAAGAATGGTTTCCCTATTTGTCCTCTATGCCTTAACGTCCCTTAACCTCTAAAACATTACCTACTTAGAGTGTGAAAATGCTACTGAAATCTTTTCAACGTTGGGAAGCACAAGTATAGCTTTTAAGATTTTTTAAGATTTTTTTTAATTGAAATGTCACTCAGGTGTTAAGCAAATTCACAATATACTCTAAGAATGGAATATGTTTGAAGGTACAAAAAAATGCAGGTGAAAAACAGAAAAAAGTTCTTCCTTCTTTTTTTTTTTTTTAATTACCATGACAATGAAAAAAGACATGAATTTTGTGTCTTCTCAGTGGGCTACAAATACATAAGCTTCTATTTAGGTAGGATATGCTCAGGTCTGATCTAAAGGCTCCTCTCAACATTATGATGACTACAACACAGTGGTTTTGGGTCCTGCATGCACAACCCTATTAGAAAGCCAAAGATCTTCTCCAGACATCATGAAAAAATGCCTTAAAGTCTTCCAGACTGACCATATAAAAAGGGATTCAACACAAGCACTAGTTATTTTTTTTAAATTTAGTTAAAATAGATAGTTAAGAAGCATATCTTTGTTATGTTGACATATTACGTGTGTCTTGAATCTTGTCATTAATCAAGTATAGCTGTTCTGTCTCACAACAAGACTTGTCCAAGTAAAAAAGGGAATTGCCAGGTTTCCATTCAAGATAATTAATGGTCATCTGAATTTTGTTTTCAGACTGATGAGTCTGGAGAGACTCATTCCAGAAATTATGCAGCTGTTAGGTTTAAGAGAATATCATAAATTGAAGTCATTTAGATGTGACTGATTTGAAAACATTTATGTAATATTCAAAACTAGTCCCTACAGAATTTTGCATACCAAATGTTAGACAGCTATAATTTTCCATTCATTCCCCACATTTAATCTGTGATAATTAATTATCTACCTGTGAAAAATTAGATCTAAATATTTACTTAAATGTTTGGAAACTAAAATAGCCATGCTTTTCTTTGTAAAAAGAATACATAAAAAGTTTTCTCTCTCTTTACACTGCAGTTTGCTATACAGAATGCACTCCAAGATGAAACAAAGACATAAAAGAATAATTTTTTGGAGAAAGAATATCTTTAAAACTTGTCTGACTAGACATATTTGACGAATTTTCCACAACAGCAGGGATTAACACATCAACATAGCAATGCTTTCCATAGAGAAATCCTGGAGATTCAAGGACATGTAGTTCATCTTTATAATCAGCAGCACAAGTAATTATATAAAATGCTTCAGAATTTTTCAGAATACAACATCAGTTGACATAACTCCCAATAAAAGTTTTAACGCACACATAAATATTTAAGAACAAAATGCAAACTTATAGAGTTATGTAAGATATTTGCATAATCAAAATATTATAATAGAGAACATAATAGAGAAAATGTTCTAAGCAGTTCTATTACATTTATCTTGGCAAATTGGATTGTCTGAGTTTGGTCCCTATTTTCATTTGTCTAGTATTGAAAAAAGACATTGCGGAAAATATCCACGGCTCCTTCATAAGACTACACTTTACATATGCTGCAGTTAGTTGATTCAGACATGCAGCATGGTCAGCAGTTTTGCTACAATTTCACTTCAACAATCTAAAAGTTTTTAATTCAAAATTGCAATACTGGAAAGAAAAAAATGGCTTCTGCTTTCCTGCTTTCATCCACTTCTCCTCTTTTTCAATTTCGGAGAGAATCACACTTAGCCAGTTATGTTTTGTCCTTTGTTTTCATTGAACTTTCTGTGGTTAGCAATTGTGTAAATTTGAACATATAATTAACAAGCAAGGATTTCTTCCAAAAGATTCAGTGCTTCTTTTTTGTAGTAATCAATAATGATCAAAACAATAGTGTTACATGAATTTACTATGGTATTTGGCAGTAATAACAATATGATGCAGGCAGAAAAGGGTGATGGACAGGAAAAGGAAATTATTGTGTCTTCCATACCATATCTATAAAATTATTAAACATAAGGTGAAAAAAAGAAAAAAAAGTAATTGCTAACCTTGCTTCCTGTAGAAAGCAAGCTTTCCATTAATAAACAGATGCTTGAGCAGAGAAAATTAAGTTGGTCATTTCACAAATCACTGTGGTATTCAGACAATGCTGCCAAATCTTTGGCCATGGGGGGCCTCCAGGCTGTACAAACCCTACCTAGCATGTGTGAATCTTGTTATTTCCACTACATGGTTTTATTATTTCAGAGTATGAAAAACTCTGTATCCCCTGGGAACAAGAGTGTCTCACCTTTATTATGCCATCAGTAAGTATATAATAATTTTCACATTTTATTTCATTTTCTAATAAAGTGTGTACCAGTTTCAGCATATTAGATTTCTCAGTTTTGGACACAATGATATATAATACGTGTGATTCAAATGTGCAAAGGAAGTGATATATATAATATGACATCTGATTATTAAATCCACACCTGTATGCATGTTTTCCCCTCATAGCAGCTAATACTTGCAGAAGACAAACCACTAACAGAAAGTTACACACAGAGAAACTGAGGTTTCCAACCAGTACTTCTGGCATCCCAAATTCAGCCACAATTATTTTCACAAAAGAAATGTATTGTGGTTCAATATCTCCCAGGAATGAGGGGAAGTAAAAGGATTTTTGCAAGAGAAAAATATTTTTATAAATCCTCTCAAAAGGAGATATGCAGCCATTTTGGTAAATTATACATGTGCAAAGGCTTCTTCAGTGAGCAACTGGTCATGTGCATATATTTAAATATTTCCCCTTTTATTTATGACAAGAAATATATTTACCGCATTTTTCAAATTAATATATTCCTCTTTGAAGGTTTAAGTTCATCTGAAAAGGAAGTTTTCCACAGCCTACAAGTTTGTCCTTTTGAGACTGAAGAAATCACTTTATAATTTCAATGGCAGGAATTTATGTTATATATAGATAATTTGGAAATACTATAAAAGCCACCAATAACTCCACTTCAGTAATTTCTTTCTTTTAAGGTACGTTCTAAATAGTTGCAAGTTATTAGTGATTGTTTCTCTGTTGCAGAAAAATGGAGAAAACTGGCTTCATATATGCCAAGGGATTTCCAAAATTGCTGTGATTCCAGTTAATAGAGAAGCAAATGCTTTTAATACCAGTGTTTGCACATTTGTATTCCACAAATTATTTTCAGTGAATGCAATAAAGTAGATTTTATTTTTTTGATTATCAGATTATGTTTATAAACATTGCTATAAAGATCCATCCATTCCCACTGAAAAAAATAAAACGTTGCTGAAAGAAAGAGGATTATAAAGATCTTGAATACTTATTCTCCTTTCTTTCAAGTACAGCATTTCAGCTCAGATTACTATTTCATCAAAACTAGTCTCTGCTCCCTCTCAGATAAACCTTTTTTTGTTCTTAAATATTTAAAAAATCTTACATATATTTTATGTAAATACAAAGTGTATTTTTCTGTTAGTTCCTACTTTGAGATCAACCTTAGAAAAAATTATCCTCCTCCTCATCACCTGAGGATAAGCGCACAGCAAAAATAAATTACATATAATATTTCATGCATCTTATTCTGTGCAGGGAACTAGCCATTCTTAATCCTACATCACTCTATAGACTTGTATTAGAATATCAAAAGCAATTTTATTGTAGTTTTTTATCACAGTCTACTAAATGACACAAAATTACATATCTAATTTAAATTAGTCCTAGGAGTGCCTTTAATTGTAGGCACTCCAGAAGATTATTTGTCTCATCACAAAGTGCTGGATTATACCATTTCAGTTATCTTAGGGCAGGATAAGTTCCCATTTGGAAGTGGTTCTTCTCTTTTTGTAGAAAGAGTCCACGTGATTAGACATTAACATTTAGCTATCCTGCATTATGGCACGTTTCATGTTGAATAGAGCTCATTTCATTGATTTATGCCTTTACAGTCATTTTAGGTACTACAGAATTTCTAACAAGGCTTTAGATGCTGTTTAGTAAGGGTGAAGCTTTTCCTTTACTCCCTCAAGAGCAGACACAAAAAGGCAGTAAGGACCCAGGTACAGGCAAGCAAATAACTCCTATTCTAGCCTTTGATGTGGGATCTCCTCGGAGGACACAGATTGTTTTATGGAGGTGATATTTAGCCATAGCCTAAGTAAGCACAAATGTCCAGTTAACATTAGATGGCTCATATTTGTAAAATTGAAGTTAAGATATAATTAAAATCACACCTCAGGTTTTATATTTCAGGTACAGAAAGTTATGTGATGTATATCTGAATCCTGCAAAAATAAGCAGCATTAAATTCTGGTATCATTTTTTTACAAAAGGGAGTGAGATGATTGTCCCAGATTTTCAGATTTGCCATGGTTTATTGTTGTGCTGTGAAGATACCAAACAGGAGATTTTAACACTGAAACATTTGTCTTTTAGAGCATTTTCTCAGCAATGTCACAATGGATATTTCCTTCTTCTGCCTTAATCTCTCCAACTTCTAACATATTTATCATATCTGAATTGTTAGCTCTGAAATTTCAAATGTTAAATTTATCACTGGAATGTTAAAATAATAACAGCACTTAATAAAAATATTTTGATACTTGTAATTGCACTGCAGTTGGAGGGATTTTTTTCAAATTGTAATTAATGGTTTTGCTTTCTGATTTGCTTTAAGCTTTCCAAGCACATGGATATATTGCAATTTTTACCAGTTTGTTTATATCTTTTCTTGTTTTATATCCAACATTTGGGGTTTTTGCATTTTTCTTTATTCTAGGTCAACCTTCCAATTGAAAAATATAATCCCTACTGTGTAATTAGGATCAAATTTGCAGCAGAGCTGGAAAAACTGTAATATGCATATCTTGTCTATGATCTTTCACTTGTTTCCAAAAAATGCAGTTTCAAAATAAAAAACTTTATCTGAAATAGTATTTAGAGAATGCCTTTGGCACAGAAGTAAGGTTTTTGTTCTATTCAATATTTTGTGATATTATGGTTTTTAAAAATGTGCTCAAAAATACTTAGTATTTTATGAATATTTTTTCCCAGGAAAAAACGTTTCAAAGCTGTAACACTCCAGAAAATGAAATCCAACAAAACACAATAAAACCTCAAATTCTAGTAAAATATAAAGACTATATGCTTGCACATATAGACTGTATTGCAGATGCATAAATAGATAATACAGACTGAAGGGTTAGAAATTTGTTTCTATCCCGTCACTTTAAGACTCCTGCTAAAATGACACAAAATATTGTCTAAACAACAACACAAGACAGCAAAATGGAACTATAAAGTTTATGGCACTTGTGAGTGCCTTGCTTTAGTCTCCTCTGAAGGATGATGTCCTTGCAAAGTGTTTATGTTTCGAGTCACTTTGGAACAGCAAAAGACAGAACAGCCTAGTACAATTGAGGACTGTCAAACAGTGGAACAAAGGGATTTGCTCCAGGTAAACCTAATGCAACCCAAGTAAACATCAATTTAGCTAGCAGAGGAATTGAAGCTTGAGAGGAAGGATAAGAGAAGAATAACCTTTTTTTATGGCTTGTTTGCTATAAGTGTAGTTTGATCTCTAGTGGCTTGCCAAGTAGGTCAACAAAAGTATTTGCAGTAATTGGCAGTGAGTTTCTGGAATTCACTGTCAGAAAATATAGTGTAACTTCTGAGTACTTGTTCCTAAGGGAAAATAACTTCATGGAATGGATTAGAATAATTTTACACTGCTTGGCGAGCCAGTTGGTTAAATTGGTGTTTTGTTTTACTGTGGCTGTGTTGCTTACTGTGTACTTCCATTCATTTCACTGAGAAGCCAGAGAGAAAAAAATTACATTTGCATATTATAATAAGATGCTACAAAGGACGCAAAAGGGGCACATTTTTTATATGGCATGTGGAAAACACAATATGTATGTTTGCTCTTGATAGAGGGGAATTGCCAGTAATCTTCACAAGTTATAGCCAGAGCTGTGTGAGGACAGGGCTCATCCTGGGCAATCTTCCTCTATGTAGCTGTAAAAGGAGGGTGAAATCTTTTTGAGCCCTGTAGGGTTCTAGTGTGGCTGTTGTCATATAAACTAGGTCAAGGAAAAACAGAAGGGAGAAAACTAAGTGGAAGAGGGAAATATCAATGTCCACTGCCATTCCCAGTTGTGCTCTTCCCTCTTCTGTGTTTGAATCAGGATTGATTCTGATACTGCAATTCCAGGAGAAAGATGAGAAATTGAATCTCTATTGCTTAAAATTTAGTGTTTAATTAATTCCTGGGTTTTGATCCCCTGGCCTTCCACTCTGAATAAGTATTAGCTCATTTAAAAAAAAAAAAGTCCCTGTAGGGTGACTTCTGGGGAAATTTTAGTCCATCAGGTATTTTCAAAGGATGGGACAAGAGAGCCCCTCAGCTTTCCTCAATCATTAGGATTCTTCCAAAACCATTCTAGTAGGCTTAGTGTTCTTAAAGTTCCCACATGACCTTCCTGATAGCTCCAGGACTTCCAATGCTTGCCATCGTATTTCTCTTGTGAGGAGAGTGGTCTGGTGGCCTGAAGATCAGCATATTCTCCTCAATGCAATAACCTTCATATCTGTTATCATCCATAGGTTTGCTGTACATATTGTCATCTTGACTGCCATATATTGAACAATATCACTCCAGGCCTTGATTTTGGGCTACTCTGCTTGTTGTTCAATCAGCAACTCAATGTCAAACCATGGAGATTTACTCCTTGGACCTGCCAGTTCAGACAATTTTCATCCCCTTTGACAGTACACTGATACAACTTAGAATTCCTTCGTTTCCAAGAGTGAATGCTGTGGCAAAGATTGTGAAAATAGAAAAGGATTTAAGATACATCACATCCACTGTCCTACCGTCATCTATATGGCCTTGACAGATCACTGCAAAAGGCAATCAGGCATGATGTCACCTCAGTATTATGAATTGATTGCTCCTGACTATCCTCTTGTCTATCTTAGGTCTGGAGAGAAATCCAGTAGTTTGCACTCCCTGTCCCAAGGATCTTAGTCCCAGTTTTTCTGTCTGGACTCTCAGCAGTGACATGACCCACCAGCAGCAATTGCTGGACTGTGGGCCAGTGGCAGAGGTCTCGCAAACACTACACTGAGGTGAGTTCCAGCATCAATGTGAAATAGATTTCTATTGCAAATCTATTCACAGAGATTTCAGAAAACCTTATCATTTGATGAGAGTTTAAGACATTTTTTGGCAGTTTATAGAACATGAGACTTACCATAGCAGCAACATACAATCAGTGTCATCATCTATTCCTATCTATCACTGTAAAGCAATAAAGTGTGACACTGTGCCAGGGGAAAAACTAGACAGTTTAAATAAAATAACAATCAAAGTGATTTACTAATTTATTAGCAACATGATATTGACTAATACATATGCTGTCAAGCAATCACCCCTGAGGATGTGTAACCCCCCTGAGGGGCAGTTACCCCCATTCTGCAACCTTCAGTGTCACCCCACTCTCTGGAGTGTGGCAGCTCACAGCTCCTGGCAGGGATCTGCGCCATCCTACATGGGCAAGGAGGCCTCTGGCAGCCTGAGAACACCTCTGGAACTTTAGGTTTTTAATCAGTCCTGGACCACAATATTTTGATTTAAGTCATTGCCTGTATTATTTCATGAAACTCAGGCATTAATTGATTTTGGATTCATATCCATTTCTGGTCTTTTTATTTATTTTCTGCTAGTTTACCAAACAAGTTTCTAATCAGACCCTGCTGCAGTCTCAGAAACTGGATGAAACTGCATATATTTGCACTGAAACTTGACTAATTACAAAGAATATGTCATCATTTTGTTCTAAATGGAAGCTGTCATTTTGTAAATATTGGTCTGCACTATCAAGTAACATATAGGAGAAATTGCTTTTTATTAAAAGTCCTGTGTCTCTGAAAACCATTAGCTATTACTCATTTGATATTCTCTTTGCATAACCTCCACAAACTGAAATTGTTAGAATAAAAGGATATCACAAGACACTAGTAGGAGGTAATTCATGTGCTGCCAGAATTTCAGTTTTCTGTTACTAATACTTAAGAAATTAATTATCTCTAGAATGTGAAAACGTTCAAGTTTTTATTGTTAAAAGCTACACTTTCAACTGCAGGACTTGGATTTCTTGGCTTCTGCCCACTGTCTTCTCTTGTGATGTGCGTCTGTAGACTATTTTAATTTGTTGATTATATATACAACCATATAGATGCCTTGTCTACATCTAGGAAAGGTGGAAATATTTCAAATTGACAGTGGGAAAAATTGGATGGAAGGAATGGGAATGGTTGCTTCTGCTCATGAAGTGATAGCAAGTAGTCTAACTGGAGAATGAAACAATAAGGTTCAAGGTAGTTATGAATATGAATTCTTACTTTCTTGTTGATCTTTAATGTTTGTGTGTGTTTGTATGCCTAGATGTAAAACATGATTTTTAGTGTGGTTTTTGTTGTGTGCATATCTCTAGGAATGTATGTATCTTTCTGTGAAAGAAAAGCAGAAAAACATATGTTCCTGAAGATATTTCCCTCAATCTTCTTTAAGTCAAAAACAAGTTTATATTGCATACAGCAGAAGTAGAATTTTGCCTCATATATATTCCCAAAATGAAAAACATTTCTTGATTAAAGGTATTATAATATATTTTGACCCGCAGTTTGCACAGTTCCGTACATATCACTTAACCAGCTTTAAGTGCAATTTCCTAAATAACAAAATTACACCAAACAACTGCACATAAAATTCAATCTACCTAAATTTTCTACCCTGGGCTTTTGCTACGTATTATAGTGGCACATTTAAACTTATTAAATTCTTTCCCTGTATCCTGAAAATTCTCTGGCCAGCTGTCTTGCAGACATGTACAAATACCTCCTAGAGACAAGTATCTGAGGTTTAGATTTTCTTCTAGAACCTTCTGCCCAAGCTCTGGCTGGTGTTTCAGAGGATTCCCTAGGTCCTGTATTAGATCTGACAGGTGGCCCATGTAGCTTACAGCATCTAAGGGAGGGTATTACTACTTGTAACATCAAGTGGAATAAGAGATTCAAATGTTGTATATGCAAATAAAGCAGTTGTATATACTGCAATTTACAGCACAAAACCCCACAAACATCAAGTGATTTACTCTGAGTGCTTCAGGTGTACTCCAGCTATATACACAGCTATATACACATATATATATAATAAATGCACCGTTTTCTTTGTGATAGTAACCATACAATACTGTAAATTTTGTAGCAATATTGTCAGAATTTGTGTTATATGTAGAAGAAAAAAGCAAACAAATCACAAAACAGCAAGAACCCTTTTGCTTAATTAATGTAAAAACAGTTAAATCCAGTATGAAACAAAACAGGTATTTTTGTCTGACTCTTTCAAATCGTATAGAAAATATTACATTGAGCTTTCTGCATCCTGGAAATACAGTGTTTTAACAGGAGCTTCATACTCAAAAGCGAAAAGAGGAGTTAGATATCTAAAAGAACCCTCAGTTAATTTTCAATATATGAGTGGAGAAATGGAAGAACATGAATTATTGTGTTTTCCTGTTTTAGAATGGCAAATTTGAGCTTCAGATACTGAGGCAAAGTCTGAAGGACAAATCCTCAATGTCTGTTCTCATCATCCTGTCCATCAAGGGGAGGAATGACAATTTGCACCAGCTGCTGAATTGCCCTCTGAGTCCAGCTGGGGCACAAAAAAAAAAAAAAAAGAAAAAGAGCCTGTAAAAACAGAGTGCTGCCACAGCACTGCAATGCAGAAAGTTTTAGAGAAAATCAATCATAAGCCAACTTGATAGATGGTTCAGATTTGAAAGAGAGGCATAGCTACACTGCCTGCCCTGCTTTTGCTGACTTAGTCACACTATATATGTAGTGAACATTCACATGATTTTATTAATTTTTAAGAGCCAGGCAGACTTGTTAAAATGTCCATAAAAAGGAATGCTTTGTAAGTCCCAACAGCCTGGAAATCATTATGGCTCAGAGACCAAAACTTTAAATTTCACATACAAATAAGCCCTGTACACAGTAGTTTTGGTTTTGTATTTAGATGAAATGACTGAATGACATAGAACACATCACATGTTAGGACAAATACTAAGGCTAGAAAACATCATTTCACTGATCATTTTATAAGCTAAAAATTATTTGCTTTCTTCTTACAAATCAGAAAGAAAAAAAAAAATACAACAAAAGAAACCCTGCATCTTATTATATAAAAAATGCTTGGTTTTTGTTGTTTCATTTATGCTGAACTTTTTAAAAGTTTCTTCTGCTATGGAAGGGATTTCTGCATTGCATAAAAAATCTATGAAATGGTATTTTGATACATATGAAAAGTCAAAATAGGAAAAATAAAAAGTTAGTCAGTACAATTAAAATTTTTTTGATACTGAGCAACTGAGGGGATGGAAGGAGGGCAGACAGTAAAAAAGGAAAAAGGAAGGAAGGAAGGAAGGAAGGAAGGAAGGATAAACACAAATTAGATGGGACACATCTTCCCATACTTTAGACTGTAGATGTATACATCTGATTTTACAAATTACCATTTTAAAAGCTGCAGAGAGTGCATGAGTCATTCAATGTGTCAGATGAATGCACAAGAGGGTGACTGCCCCTTAACAGTGTCTGTTCTGTCCTTTGCCAGAGAAAGGAGGATGAGAGGACTTGGGAAGGTTACACTGAATATGCAGAGATAAATCCTCTATGCTATCGTTCTGTCTCTTCTTTCTCTTCTGATAATCACAAAAAAAAAAATCACGTATTTTATATCACCTTCTGATATATGAACTTTTGTTATTCATTAATTAATTTTCACTTACAAATTTATCTTATAAATAGTAAAAAATAAGCACATATGTAGGTAGTTTAGCAATTATTCCAAAAGTACTAAGTAATTAACCTTACGTTAGAGTGAGGCTTTCCTAAAAGTTAATGAGGTGGTTATTAGATTAATTAGGGCTCAACCAGGAAATTATAGCTTAGATTATATAAAAATACTACATGACAAATGGCACACCACATGGTCTTTTAACGCACTATTAAATTGCAACTGTCCCTGATAAAAGAAATATATATAAAGATTCTCAGGAAAACTTCATGTAATATATCATTTTCTTCCTCATAATAGTTACCTGTCCGCATAGAAGTATGGTCTGATAAATAATTCAAATTACATAGTAGTTTTTCAGTTGTCAGAGCTACTGCACAGATACTATGACATTCTAGAAGGTTTATATTTAATTACATTGCATGAAATAAACATACACAGTGGTTAAATTCACAAAATAATTATGTCTCTAGTAACTGTTAAAAGTTTCATGTATAGTAAACGTCCATCACAGAAAATTAAAACTATGAAAGGAGCACATTATTGTAATGATTTACTATGTTATGATGCCAAGTGACCACATCCTACATTCCACAACTATTTATATAATATTATTTGGTCCATCAGCAAATAACTATAATTGGAAAAGCCAGTCATTTCAAAGTCACAATCCTTATTTCCTATCAACAAAAATGTTCTACCAACGTGCCTATGCATCCTTCAAGCTATCCAGTAAATATGGGACAATCTGTGTATTTTCACCTTATCTAGTTATTTTAAGAAGGAGGAGGACCACTGGGACATTTTGAAGAATGAAGGATACAGAATGAACATAGCTTGTTTTGTCTGGAAAAACTAAGGATAAGAGGGAATATAATTGTTACCTATAAATAAATCAGTGGTAAACCCAAGGGACATAAAAGAGTTGTTTAGCTAACAGACAATATTGGCACAAGAGTAGATGGATATAGAATAGCTGTGCATAATGAACATAGCCTTGACAGAGAACATATGCATGTGAGTTGAGGAATGAATCCTGGAGAAAGTGTTTCACAGGAGTAATAGATAAAAAACAAAACCAAGAAGGAAACACAGGCTCCTAAACAAAAGAAAAGAAAAACCCCCTAAAAAGAGAAAAAAGCCTAGGTACTTCTAGGAAAGAAATGGGTTAATTTATGAAGTGAATTATGCAGAGTGATTAAATGTGAAGAGAGGAAGGAGGGATCCATGACCTAGAAGACCCCTTCAAGTTCAACATTACATTATATTTTTTTATTTGACTTCTGAAAACAAAGCTGGACAAAGTAGGGTGTAATATAGAAATGGCTAGACAATACTTATTGTTGTGAAAGAAGGCTGAGGAATACAACCATAATAAAAACAGTTTAAGATATTTTTTAAAATATGTTGAATGACAGAAAACACAGAATGTGATTAAAAGTAGACCTCAGATAATATCCATATTTTGCATTGATTATATTCTTGGTTGTGTATAAGATGATCAAGAAAGGCAATTTTATTTTTTTTAAGACTAGAGGAATCGAAAATTACAAATCATATTGGAATTGAATAATGTATGGCAATAATGAAAAAATCATCAGAAACTTTGACAATAAGCTCCGTATAGGTCTGAGTTCTTCTGGATTTCATTCTGAGAGTGTTAAAAATAAGACAATTCTAGTCTCAAAATCACAACCATATCTGTGACGTATTATGTTGGAACTGAATAGCTTCCCACTTTTCAGAGTTTATTAGCTCAGATGTAAAACACACTGCTTTATTTGTGTGAGTTTATGTACAGCAAAACAGTAAATCAGATTTTCCTGCCCTTGCTCAAGTAGATATGCCTAAAATATTACCCAAGATTTGAAACAAAGGGCAAAGGAGTAAAATGGTTTATAATGGTAAACAATAGAAGTATATAAATTTTTTTAAATTCATGTATTGACCTGTTTTATAATTTGGAAAATATTAATTATGATTAATAATCATAACGGATCCCTACCTTTTTTGCATGAGAGCTATGGATGGCTACGTAACATGCTAAGAAACTTTTTCTAATAGAATGAACTTTGTTTTGTTTTTCTCTTTCCATCATGTTGTCTTACTTTTCTTGGATGCCAGCAGTTTTTAAGTCTCTGATGCAGACATTTCTTTATCAGAGTATTTCAGTTTTAGGTCACTGGTTGAGTTCCAGAACACACTCAAGATGAAGATGTGCAGTAGGCATCAATTCAGCTCCAAGCAGGTGTCCCTATTGCTCCAATTCCAGCAAGTACTTACTGACACCCTCCTTACTAATCCCATTGGACAGACCAGGGGCTGCACAGAAATAGCTTTATTCCATCTGAGTTGATGATGGCTCTTCTGAGCCAAGATTGAGCCCTGCTGGTAGAACAGTGTGAAACAGATTGCACAGGCTGCTGGTGCTCTGTGCAGACAGAGGACTTTGCTCCAATGAGGACTGTTCTGATTTTGCTGCCTTTCAGTCTGTGTTTTTTATACAATATCTGCAATTACATTTGCTCCTTACCCACATCCGACATTAACTCCTTTTATCTGTATTTTCCCCTTGTTGCCAGGAAGAAAATAAATAGTTTAGGCACTGATTTCATTAATGAAAAACAGATCCCTCTTTAACAAATTTTCATGTGGTGGTTTTGGAGGGAGAGTGCTCTTGCTCTAGTGTCTGTTACTAAAATTCTGGTAATCAAGTGTTCAAAGTTACCTCTTGAAACCAAAAGCATTTGTCTGGCAGAATATACAAGCAAAATAGTAAAAATTCAGTGAAGTGTCATCAGATTTATTCCTTTTCATTCATGTATATTACTTCTAAAAAGACATTACAGTATGTCAATGAATTGAAAGAATTACCAATAGGGAAAAAATATTTTTGTCTTAAATACATATTTGCAAAGACTGAATTACAAATGTATGTTCTGGAAAATATACTATCTTAGTAGAAGGTATTGCATAAAAGTGGTACTTTAGTGAGCCAGCAAACACACAATCACTAGATAAATCACTGAGATAGAGACAGACATTCTTTCTACAGTAAAAAAGCAATCTGCCAATTGTGAAAGATCATTCCACAAGCCCATGAATAGAATTTTTTATTCGTTTGTCTTGTGTGTCCCATCTCAAGATCCTTTCAAAGATATAAAAATGGTGATATAGGAGTTCCAGTTTTCTAACTGATTCTTGCAAGTTTGGAAGTATTACAGGATATTGCAGTATTATACCATATTTATTATTCCAAAATACTTTAATACATAGCATGTAATGCTTTGCTTCCTTTCCTCTATATGACTTGGAATGCTTTACAAATTCTGTACTATTTTGAAATGCATAATGTTGTTTAGAGGCCCTAATACAATTTATTTTGTTCCCTATCAACTTTTCCCATCTTTTATTCAGAGTCTTAGTGATGCAAAACCACTCAACAGTTTTGAGATTTCTTCATTCCAAAATCTGTGCTAGCACAAAGTCATTTGTGCTAGTTCTTCTCCTGGCTTCTTGACATTTTCATTCCCGGCTACAGAATAGCCCATTTTGAACAGAAAGAGAAGAGAATCAGCTTTCCTGCTTATTCCATAAGTAATTACCAACTAAGGCTGATGTCCAGGATATAAGAATTATGGGTGCAATGTTCTGAAGCTAGTGCAAAACCCAAGTGTCCCATTTGATGAGTTAATTTCCTTATCAATGAACAAATATTTTTTTCTAACATTCGTAGTTTATAGATTCTGAAACTGTTCTAATGCAAGTGCAAAATATTGCACTATGAATTTTATTCTCTGACAATAATATTTTAATATTTATTATTATAAAAATAATATTTAATAATATTATTTTCTTAATAATTTTTGTTTGGACTATTTAGGAATCATTACATGCCTGCAGCTTTGGTAAGTTTTCCCACAGTTCAAGCATATCTGCTGTAAGGCAGAAGGTTGCTTACATTCTAAAAGCTTTCTGGACTCTTTCTCAGAAGCACCCAGCATTTTCCTGGAGACAATCTGGGAGACCTAAGGGCCTTGCTTTGGCAGTCTGATATTCCTACTGCTAACTGTGTTTCAGTACTTAGTAAGGATGATGCCATAGGTACATCTCTTCAAAGAATGACACAGTCTCACACCAAAAGATACTATTCATATTGACAGAATAAAAAAAATAGACTAATAACATGCCTGCCAAAGAGGAAATGTTTGATAGTTAAGCTGGGGAAAAAGTTTTTACTTATTTTTAATTAATATTTTTGGTGCGTCCCTCGAAATTACTCCCTGCAAGTACAACAGTAAAAGACTACTACCTTTGGCTCAGAGATCAGTTTAGACCCTGCAAGAAAGTTAGTCCTGTGGCAACTGCTACCAAATTTAATTTATGAACAATCAAGTGTGAGAAAGGTCTCTCCAACAATCACGGTGCTAACAGAGACAATGAGACAATGGATAGGTTTGAGGCGAAGGACTGGCATGAAAGTGGATGAGGGAGAGAACTCCTAGTCACGTTCACAGCATAGGATTTGATTAATCAGTGCTGTAGCTCCCAAGGGAAACTTTGCACTGGCCCAAAGGCTTCCACCAGGCTTCCTCAGGGTAGAGAGAATGAGTCTTTTTATAATGATAGCAAACTAGAGTGCAGTGACCTGCAGGTTTACAGGTGTTGGTGAGCCAGGGGCTGCTTAGTTACATATGCTGGGAGATGTAGATAAACATGTTCATGCTTGGGAAATCAGGTATTATATGTGAATATTGGGCAGAGAGACAGGGTGTATATGTAAAACATGTAATTAGAGAATTTCCATAATTTCTTGGGGTTTTTTCTAATGTCAAGTAATTTTTTTTATATTTAAGGTCATGCCTGGGATCTTGATTTAGACTGGTACTAACTTAATAATTTAACCAGAACTAGAGTACACCAGCTACTTCAGTAATCCTAGCTTGGTTCAGGGTCGGAAGTGTAAGACATTTCTCCTGACAGAAAGGGATATTAATGTATTTTTTACAATAGTCATGATTTTAAAATTGGTTTGGATGAACTGTTACATTGTGAGGACAGCTTATTATTTGTGCTTTCTGAGAACTACAGACAGTAAAGTGGTTCTGTAAATTGTTGAACTCCATCCCATAGTTCCTGAAATGACTTCCCATAGATGTGTTCTTTGACCCTGATCAAAGCCACTTCATGATTAATTCTATTTGCATCATTGTATCACATTTGAACAATTAATTTCACTAATAATTAAATTTGCAAGATACTTATTTGGAGTCTGATGGCAAGACTTTTTCTTAGCTTCTGTTTTCTGTCACAACTTTTTCACTTGGTTTGAGTTACATTCATTACAGTATTACATTGCTTACAGTTTACTACAAAATTTTATTAACTGGTTAATTAACTTTACTAGTATAATGCTAATATTAGATGGAAGCCTACTTAGCATCCTCAGAATTAATATAATGGTAAAATGTTTGGATATCTCTATGCTTGAGATTTCAAGTACTGAAGTGATTTAGTACATCTGCAGTTTTTACATCTTGCTTTTAATGTGGAAATAGTGTCTGTAGAACTTCAGCAGTAATTCTGAAGTTCAAAAATTCTGTATCATGACACAAGAATCTATTCACAAATTGCAAGCAAATGCTAAACAGAACACACATATATCTGAAATTTTACAGAAATCCTGTTTTGTCTATAATGGGGTTGAGGGAAGAGTATGTATTACTGGCTAAAGGATAATTAATGGAGTGCCTTCCCTATTCTCATAGTTCTAATGAACCCCTTTGTTAGTGTGTCCTAAAAGCAGTGACTTGCCAACACCTTGGAATCTAAAGCAGACTGGAAATTATTGCTACACTTCCAAAGTGACAGCAAAATTGTTCAGCTCCAAATGGAAGTTGTAGAACACAGGACATGGGATACTAAATCATCTAGTGGCAGAGAGGAATTCAGCCACATGATTGATGCCAGATTTCTGCTGGGGGATCAAAATCCATCAAGCAAAGTAGCTATTGCCATTAATCATGTCTCTGAAGCGTTTGGTATTTCTGTGACTTAACAATATGTAGCAGCCCCTCTGGTGGCAGGAAGTGGAAAGGGAAAAAATGGTTTTTGTGCCCCTAAACGGTGAGGAAGCAACTGCAGGGAGGTTAAAAAAAAAAAAAAAAAAAAAAGGAAAAAAAGGAAAAAAAAGAAAAAAAAAAAAAAAAAGAAGGAAAGAA
>VZRF01001659.1:629542-912300 GCA_013396875.1 Vireo altiloquus
AAAAGAAAAGAAAAGAAAAGAAAAGAAAAGAAAAGAAAAGAAAAGAAAAGAAAAGAAAAGAAAAGAAAACCTATACAACCCTACAGGCAAGATTTTCTCTAAACACACCACGCTAGCTGGGTGCAATGAGCCAGCCTTGGTTTTCTGTATTTGCACAGGGAGTGGATATAGCATGATTCTAATCATGAGACAGCACAATAGTGCATGCAATGTTATAAAGGCTGAGATACAATCATATCTTTTCATGATTAAGTGGAAAGGAATACGCGCTGCTGAGCTCCTGGTGAATTGTTTATAAAAAGGGAAAACGATGATTGTCTTTTTCTGTCTGACATTTTCTAAGCTTTCTTGAGGTAAGACTATAGGTTGACTGATCTATTCAGAACATGAACCATCATTTAGAAACCTGTGATTCTAGAATTTGGGATAATGCAATTCTCTTTTTTAAAAAAGTCATTTTCTTGATAATCTAGCATTTCAGATATTAGTTTCTCCTGTCAATGAGTTCCTGATAAGTATTGCCTTAACTTCTTAGTAACTACCAAGTGACCACTAATCATTTTGTTTCACCTCCCACATTTACCTCTCTCCAAACAATTCATTTTCCCTTCACCTTCCATCAAAGCTGGAGAAGAGGGATTAAAACCAGGAACGGTTTAGAGCTCTGAGGATACATTCAAATATAATAACGCTACAGAGAAAGAGATATTAAATAAAATGGGGTATATCTGTGCTTTTACTTGCTTATACTCCAAATTTCTTAATGAATTTATTATATATTTTTATATAATTAAAAATTTATTCAGCTGAAGACTGAGTCTATAAATGTCTGCTGTAGGTGTTCCTAGGTCTTCCTATCATATTATCTGCTTACAGCAGTAGACTGTGAAGGAAGGTCTTAGTTCCTCTCAGACTCTCTTTATCCCAGCTGACTAACTCCAGGCAGGTAAGGGAACTCAGTGCCTTCCAATAGCAGCTGCAATGCCACTAGGTTACTAGGTTAGCACAACACTTGTAGGCAGCAAATTGAGTACAACAGTGTCCAACTATTAAGTTAATTTGAACAGAAATGCAAAATCACATTATAGATAGGCACATTTGTGAAGCTTGCAAGAGGGGGCTCTTCGAACGGCAAAGCATCACTAACGCACATAGAGATCATTTCCCAAGAGCTGCCAAACATATGACTGAAGCTCTTTTATTGCTAATAATGGTTACCTGAGGTCAATAGCAACAGCAATCTATTCTGAACAGTGGTGCCAATTTGACAAGGACAAGACTTGAAATCTTGAGCTTAAAAAAAAAGGTATTAATCATGGTGCAAATGTGCATTTCAGTTCATTCTGAGCAGCAATTAAGCTCATCTGGTCAGAACTGCTTCCTAAAAATGTGTTTAAGATTTTCCCAGACTCTTAGGTGACTAAAATTTTTTCAGGGGAGTGAAGGAGACCTCTGTAAAGAATTCAAGTCTGATGACAACAGGCACAGTCTTCTTAATTGACAGCCTCAAACTGATTAAACAAAGGCTGTAGTTCTCACACACAAACATGCAAGCAATTGGTTGATAAAAATTAGTTAAAAGAATCCATCTAATATTTTTTCATGGCAGCTGCTGCTATGAACTATTTGAAAGAAAACTTACAAAAAAAACATAAACCGACAGAAATCAGATCCCTAATGAATGCTCCCTAGGAGCACATAATAAAGCATTCCCGTGAATACTATGTTGTTTTTAAAACAGTTTTAAGGAAGCTGTATCTCATGAATCTCATGACTAAAGTGACTTGGAATTTGAGCCATAACTAACACATGCACATCCAGTATGGTTTGCAGAAAGCAGAAGTATCCACAGTCCTGTGAATTTTAAAGCATGTAAACAGACTTATTTTAAAAAGGCCTCTTTCTACTCTTCAGAGATATTCCTTGTAGATTTCTACATCTGGACTGTTTGCCTAGATTACTGACCAGTCATTAGAGAAAAACAGTTCTGTAATGCACTTCAGTTCATCTAATTTCTTCTATAGGGAAGTGACTAAAAAGGTCAGATGATTTGTATCCCATGTCTGTTCACCACCACTGACTATTAAGTGAGTGTAGGCAACTATTATAAATGTAGATGCTTAAATCTGGCTAATTCTGCTTAATTCTGTCCTGATTCAGAGCAAATTACATCTATATTATCTTTCTGATAACTCTGTTTAGCACAGCGTTTTTTCAACAGATAGTATGTCCATTGCTAAATGCATCCACAGAAGTTTCCATGACATTCCTTCCTATGCCAGATTATATAATAGATCGCATTTCTAAGTACTGAAAGAAAAGCATTTCAGGCAGACCACAGAACAGTTGGCTCAGAGACTCATTGTGGGTGGTCTCTGAAGACTGAATGTAAAATTGGAAGTATCTGAAATACAGTAAGAGCTGTGTTGTAGACCACTAAAACAATAATATTGCAGCATAAGTTACATGTCTTGCATATCTTGGGTGCATGGATGTGTTGCAGGCAGGGTGTTGGAGGAATGTAAAAAATGGAGAGAGAGAAAGCCCATCCATAATATCTTCTGATGCAGAACTGAGAAATTGCCATTAACCAGATGCTAACATCATGTTATGTTTAGAGGAAATATTAGTTCATTTGAGTTTGGAGCCCAAGGCTGAGTTAAAATGTGTGCATCAGACTGGGGGATTGGGCCTTCTTAAGAGCTAAGTTGTTCTGCAGTGCAGATACATCCATGATGGTGGGAAAGAGGTAGAATAGAAACAAAGCCTATACATCTGTTGGTTGCGATTTCTGTAATTATATTAGTTACAACACACATTGAGGGTTAAATTGTAGTACAAACGAAGAAATTAGAGTTTTATTGTTCATTTCAGTGATGTTAAGTTTTAAAAATGCCAATGAGCAATATAAAACATATTAGGAAAAAAGTCTAATATTTAAACCTTTCCTTTTTGAGACACTGCAATGGTATGTACAGGCTGAGATGTTGGTTTATAGTGACAGATTTGCTATGATTTATGATAGCTTCTTCAGACATCTGTGGGGCAGTCATTTGCCTCTGAACAAGGTCTTGTTCGCATTGAACAGAGAGAAAACATAAAAATAAAATTCTATAGAGCCATTCCTTTCATCCTTTGTAGTGGTTTTTGCTGGGATAGACTTAATTTTCTTCATAATAGCTTGTATGTGACCATGTTTTGTATTTATGCTGGAAACAATGTTGATAACACAGGGATGTTCTCATTATTCCTGTGCAGTGCAGGTGCAGCGTTCAAGACTTTTTTGAAGCCTCTCAGCCCACCCCACCAGCCAGGAAGATGGGAGTGCACAAGAAGCTGGGAGGGGACACAGCCAGGAGAGCTGACCCCAGCTGACCAAAGGGATATTCAGACCATATGGTGTCATGCTCAGAGTGCCAAAGCTGTGGAAGAAAGAGAAAGGGAGGGACATTCAAAGTGATGGTGTTTTCTTCCCAAGTCACCGCTACGTGCAATGGAGCCCTGCTGCCCTGGAGATGGCTGAACACTTGCCTGCACATGGGAAGTGGTGAATTAATTCCTCACTTTGCTTTGCTTGTGTGCTGCTTTTGCTTTTCCTATTCAACTGCCTTTATCTCAACCCATGACTTTTCTACCTTTTACTCTTCTGATTCTCTACCTCATCCCACCAGAAGCTGTGTGGTGTTTAGCTTAGAATAAGAATGCTTCTCTTTATTGATGATATAAGGAGGCTGGAGTTGTTACGAGACAAATCCTAGCCACTAAAACAGAATTACAGATGTAAATGTTTAATTTTCTGGGATTTGTTTCCACATGTTCTGACTCAGAAAATAAGAGCTGTTTATGCATACAAACAAATAAAAGAATTAGTATGCCTTACCCAAATAACAAGGGACATCTGAACCCTCCTCTGTCTCCACCACTGTAATAATTTTAGAAGTTGTTTCACCCAGATCATCAGATTATCTCACTTTCTCTCATGCATTTTCACCTATTAGGAAGTGTACACAAATAAAGAATTTTACCTTCACAGTGAAGCACTAAATTTTTCTTTCTTTTTTTTTTTTTCTTCTTAAGATAGCAAAGAAATAAATAATTAGTTATATTCACCCTAGGATACGTTGTAATTTAATTTCAAATGCCTCCTAAGAAAGACAGCAGAACACAGGAAAAATCCATGCAGACATAGAACAGCATCTTTTATTTTTTGGACACATTTAAAATCAATTATATGTGAGGAAGGGAGGCCTGAAGGTTACAAGTCAGTCAATGTTGTTTTATTAGCACTGGACTATCTTTACAACTGAAACAGGTTTTAGCCATGTGTCAATCATATTCTAACACCAGTCTTTTATTAGTTTTTCTCGAATTATTGCTTTCTTCTCAGTTTAAATGAAATGGAAAATTGAAATACTCTTTTACAGTTTTACATTCTCCATGAGAAAATTTAGAACTAATCTAAAGCAACCAGCAATCTATCTGCTTTGTCAGTCAGTATTGACATACTGTTCAATTCCATCTGTATGCTAATATCAAGATTCAGTTCTGAAAATGTATTCTTCAAATTAAACACAAGCCAAAAATGTAGTTCTGATGTAATTCCAGTGGATAAATATGTATCATTCATAACTTCATGAAGAGTCTTCATATTTCAGTAAGATTTTGAATTTAAAAAATCCCAAAAGCCACAAAAATCTCCACAAAAGCTGAAGGCTGCATTTATATAGATTTTTATTCCAAGTTCAGATTTAATAATAAAGACATAACTATTGCATTTAATATCTGGCTGAGTTTCAGCAGGATATTGAGCAACCATATCCTTATTTTAAAAAGTAATTTATAATAAATATCTGTTTCTAGATCAGAAAGCTCTGGGATTTCTTTTTCAAACAGAATGAAAAAAACAATAAACATCTAATGTGGAAGCAGTTGCAGTTACTTTTTTCCTTGTTAACTGGAAAGCAACACTTAAAGGAAGATTACCAAGTCTTCTTTACAAACAGCAGTTTCCTTACTGGAAGGTGATTCTCCTGCAATGAACATAGAGGAGAAAAACACATTAAGTAAACCCTACCAGTTTACTTAGATATAGATCTTAGGGGTTTGTACCAGCTACATTCCACACAAAACAGATTGATCACACTGAAGCTCTTAATGGACTTCATGGACTGCCTGGCTCTTCTGCCTTTCCAGATTTATAGAGTCTCTGCCGGAGGTTGACTATATCCTGGTGAAGCCAGAGAGAAACAGCTGATGGCATGAGTGCTGTTCTTTTGAGGGTGCTCTCCAGGAAATGCACTCACATATTTTTCTCTTGTCTATTTATGGCATCTTGCAGTGCAGTATGACTTTTCTTTTTTTCTTGCTTTTTTTTTTTAAAAAAAAGGAGAAAATCGTGTGGTTTTGTTTTCATAACCCATACACTAAATTTTCACAGAAGAAATGTTTAAATTCTTCTGGATGTTGGGCTTTTGAAGGAAATATTCTGTGAGTAGGCCTAAAAAATCAATCAACACTCCTGCTGCCTCTTTCTTAGCAATTCATAGAAAAATTGAACAAAGAAAGAGTAATCATTTTATCCCCAATCCTGAAAAACAATGTTTAAAAGACCTATTGTGTAAAAAAAAAATATTTTCCATAGAAAATTTAAAAAATCTAATTAAAAAGTGTGTGTGGGGGTAGGGTTCTTTACTTTTACTTTGTGTATGTGTCTGTGTCTATGTTTGTGTCTCTTTTAAGGTAGGGATACTTACTGCTTTTTAATAAAGATGTTTCTAGAGGGAAAGGAAGGTGGGTTTATACTAGTCTATAGTGCTGTTAAATGCATAGTCAGAATGCAGAGAGTGGCACCTTGAACACCAAAAGGGAAGATATTTTACACCTCAGTGGTTCTGAAAGGGTTTACACAGGCTTGAGGTGATTACAGAAGCATTAAATGAGCAAGGAACTGATGAACATGATCTAGATCATCAATAAGCAACCCAGATGTGCAGCACAAGTGTGTACAGAGATTGATGAATCCTTTGAATTGGGTAAGGGAAGCAGTAGGAATTTGACAGGTTATTTACCGACTGCCATAACCTTTATTACTGCTCCATGAATCAGCTAGCATGAAGTTACAGCAATGGGCAGAGGCGCTACTGCTCCTGCAATGCCCTCCTGAGCTCATCTCTAGACCTGCACTCCACTCACAGTTATAAATGCAACTCTTTGTTGACCTTGTTATAACAGAGTTTCTACCACAGCAGCTGCAGAAAAAAAAGGGCGAAAGGATTCATTCAAGACAATATTGAAAAATTCAGGAAACATGGGGGCTTAACACTTCACTCCCTGCTTAAAGCAGAGTCTATTAATGTACTCAAAGTTTGGCTATTTATTAAGTCATTTATTTCAAAGATATTGAGAAGTCTCTGGGTCTTTTGTGAAAGATGTTAAACACTATCCTTACCCAAGACAGCTAAGTCTCTTCTGAATGTAACTGATGAGTTTAAAGAAATTCCCTTCTTCAGATACTCACTGCCATCTGTCTGATGGAGGTTTTGGACCTCCCATGAGGTCAAATTAGGTGAGCACACCTTGTGTACTTAAACATGAACATGACTCGGAGCAGCAATAATATCTGGCCGTGGTGAGGGATTATGAAGGTTCAGAACAGGGCTATTACTGATTTACTCTGGCTCATGCCTACAGTTTATACAGTACCATATTTATCAAAGCAAAAGTATGAAACCTTTTCTAAAAGTGGGAAATTAGTCCTGCTCAGGGAACAACTTAGACTGTATGGAAATGACCAAGTGGCATAATTCAGGATGAGAAGGAAAAACGTACCAAAGGAGTGAGAGGTTTACAAGCAACGTGGTGTAGTAGAAAACAGAAGGCTACCAAGACCAGCACAGCATGGACACACAGAGCTACACATCACAGACAGGATCATAAAAGGAGTTAACTTTCCTCTAGTAACAGAAGGACTTCTCTATAGAGACTGATGCACCAAAAAGTCCTTGAAATAATATCAGCCTGAAAGCGAACTGTGAGGACAAAACCTATGTGAGAGAACAGGGTGGTCACCCTTTTTATCCCTTGATTCCAAACGTCTCTTAAAACCATGCAGTTATCAAACTATAAATTTGGCTTTTAAGTTGGGTTTTTTGGTTTGGTTTTTTTTTTTTTTTGGAGTTGCTTACTTAAAAGACACAGTAAGTCCATTTTAAATTGCTGACCAGTGTGGGGACTTTCACACATTCATTTCAAGTTTTGGGCCACAGACAGCATTATCCGAGCAAGATACTGCAAGTGAGACTGGTAATCCATGCTTCTACCACAGATGATCCTACTTCTCAGGGTAGGTTACCCAAAGTACAAGTGTTTTGAGGTATCTCTGTAATACTGTCTACAGAAAAAACATACTCCATTTGTCAAACAAGTTACAGCAATTTGTGTTTAACTGGTAGTATTTACAGTTATAGCTTGGTTTTTACTCTACATGAGAGGCAAGGGTGTAACCAAAAGGACTTAACTGTTCATTTCAATTTTGTTTGCTTTGCTTATAACTAAGCACAAACTTAGTTTCTAGATTAAAAGTAAGAATAAAGTCTTAGTTGCACATGTAATGGGCACAGTGCACTCATCCAGTCCACCAAAGATGAAGGATTTGGCATTTCCATCCCGTATCCCTTTGAGAAGTGACCACAGGGGAGTGGTCAGCCCCTGCTAGCACAGTTCAGTGTTTGGGGTCTTACCCAATGATAGAGAATAACAAAGATATCTCATTCCCTCCCTCAGCTGCGAGGGTAGAATATAAACAGAAAAGAAGTACTAAGGGCTGCTGCTTGGAACCTTTTCAAAACTTGAGTTCTTTTAGCCGTTAAAAGATTTTTCAAGTACATTTCCTTCTCATGTGCTACAGAGGTTATTCAGAGGTTTTCTGAAGGGCAGAAGGCATAGGGTATCCACCAGTTTTCAGCTCACAAGCATAATTATTTGCCACACAGCTCATTCAGATTCTGAGAGCCTTACCACTGTGTAGTCGTGTGCAGATCACGCTACTGGGTCTGGCTGATGTGGGGTTAACTTTCTTCACTGGAGCCTGCGTGCTCCTACATTTTAGATTTGTTGCCCTCACAGTGTTGGCAGCACACCAGTGTTTTGAATATGGTTCAACAATGCTTGCACAGCATCAAGGCTTTCTCTTTTTTCTTGCTCTTGCCCCCACAGTGGGTAGGCTAGGGGTGAGGAAGTTGGGAGGGAGAATACTTGGACATTTGACCTAAAATGGATAAAGGAATATTCCACATTGGCTTTTGGCCATGGTCAACTCATAACTACTATAAAGATGCATAGCAATAGCTTTGCCTGTTAAAAACCTTCACTAATCATTTAGAATTATATGCAACTCAGTCTTACAAGTTAGCATTAGCAGAAAAATTATTTCAAGCAAATAAATTATAAACAAACTAGCTTGTTTTTCTCATATGACTTTTGCAGGAAAAAATCATTCCAAAACTGTTAATGTAAAGACTTGATGACAAATAAAAGAGAGTAAATGGAAAATTAACAATAGCAGAAACTTCACATATAAGAGGCGGATGACAGGAGATTTCTATTCAATTACATAGCAAGCTATTCTGAAGCATTTTGTTTCCAGCAAACAAAAGATAAAAGGACTTCATAAGAGTGTTGATAGAATATTGTATTAAAATGAAGAGGTAAATACTCTAGGTATCTGTGAGAGGAAAAACTTCTCATTTGGTCTGCCACCACTGAAAGAAAATACTCAAGTGAACGATCAGATTATAAGATGCAAGGAGAAGAGAGTTTTCATAATTGCTGTTAGAAATGATTAAATGAAGTAAATAAAGTACCAAATAAATTGTGTATCAGGGTGAAGTGCAGTGAAGAAAAATAGTATATTAGACATGAAAAACAGAACACTTCAATCTCAGTTTTTCTTCTGTAGTAGAAAAGATTGCTCATTTATGAATATTTCTTGCAAGATACTTAGTGTCTTTAAGACATTCCAATGGAAGTGTCAGGGAGCTTCACTTTAAATGGTAGAGCCTTCCAGGAGGACTAGAAAAAAGTAAAGGAGCCAACAAGAGAGTGGGGTTTTTTGTATATAGCAAATTGCACAATAATTGCTAGGGAGTGCATGCAAATAAGGGAGAAAAGATCAAAGTCTGGAATGATGCTGAAGGGCTTTAACAATTGGATCTCTTCCATGATCCCTGTAAACATGGGCTGTAATTATTAGTAAAATAAGTCACTCGCTTACAATCTTTTGAGTTTCTCTGTGAAGGAGAAAAGTTACTTCAAGAACTGTCGGTCTTTGACTAAAATATGTCAAAGGCACGTGCCTTGCCTTTTTTTAGTGAAGGTGTGTGTTGCCTTTCCCTGGTCTTAAAATTAAAACCAAAACATAGTTTATGGGGAAAAGGAGTTTTTACCTCGGTATTTATTTAAGGATCCTTGGGTACAGCACTTTGGCCAAGTGGAATGCCCTGAAATGCACACACTGTACATCACACATGCAGAAATACACACAATAATAGGCCTTGAAAACTAGCATATCTATGAAAGATTCCCCAATGAGAGGCTCGAGTGAACCCTGTGTTCTGAGGAACCTTCCCCCTGGATGGGCCTATCTGAGTTTACAAAATGTGTTCTGGAGAGGACCTTGGTGCCTGGGACTTCCAGACTATTTGGTCTCTTGGTTTAATGCCACAGTGGGTCTCAGCTGAGTTATCAGGCTTGGAAAGTTACAAGTACGCAGGCTAAAAGCACTAAGAATACATAAAACTATATAAAAGGGTATGTAAGAGGGGTATAAAAGAAAAGCAAAAAATCATCCTGACATCAGTGTGCAAGAGAGGTAAGTAAGAACATTGAGTGCATATATTAATGGCTATTACTCAATGTTATAGATGAATAGGTGAATTCAGCCTTTTTGGTAAGGTGCCTTATGTTATTCTTATACTAAGTACATGTATGGAAAACTTGTAAAAATTAAAAGAAAATCATTGCCCTGAAAAAATAGTGACTCCAAGGACAGTAGAGACATTGTCCTTGTCCACAGGCTCCTGCAGGAGGCTGTTGAAGGACAGCAAATCAGCAAGAACCAGCATCCGTTTCATGTTCAGCGTTTGGGGAGCAATAAGTCTATTATGGTAAGATCACCTTCTTATTGCCATCACATACTTTTCATATGTATCTGTTAGATAACCTGAACCCAGCAGACTTCAATACCCAGGAGGCTTCTATTCTCCAGTGTTTGATGTTCTCTTTTGTAGGTCCAGACAGTAGCAAGGTTGAGCATACATTCTACAGCAGTAGGTAGTGAACATTATCTTTACTGGTACTCACATAAACACCAAGAGCAGTCAGAAACTTGAGTAGCACAGCACAAATACATTTGTCCTCTCCAGTGTATACAGGCTGAAGTTCGCTAGCAGGCAAATGCATACTCTTCCTGTCTTGATCCACAGTCACATTCATATCCTCAGATAGCTTGAACTCTAGATCAGATATTAACTACATCCAAGATCCCTGTCAACACCCTGTTTCTCATTTCCTGTCATTCTCTGTTATTATTATTATTACTACTATTATTATTATTTCAGGGACTTCTGATGCATGACATTGCCTTTTTACCTGCCGTTTATGCCTCATGTATCTGAGTCCTTACTTATTTTCCACTCTTCTGTTTTTATTTTTTACCCAATATACTGGCAAACACGTGTCTCCATGTTTTCTAGGTATTGTCAAGTGCCTTACCAAACATATTTTTACAGTTTTTCACACAAAATCTAGTCATTCAGGGCTCTTAGTGTTGCATGTTCAGCAACTCACTCATTCAGCTACACATAGAGCCAATAGGCCATAGGCTTAGAACACATAGAGTCAATGATTCTCACTTACTTAATAAGTATTATTTAAAAATAAAATACTGATAGTGTTTAAAACCATATGTGAATTTAGTTACTTATGCATTTAGACATCAGTTTTCTTCTTTCATAAGTACTGAGACTCCAAAATCTTAATGTAACTTTTGTCTTCAAGGTAGAGAGTTCACAGGCTATGATGATTAAAGTCAGGAAAGTAGAAGAGTTGAAAAATTCATATTTAGATATTAATATTAACTAGTAGGTTGCAAATTAGCTGTTTGCCCATACAATTTATCAGATAATTACATGCTTAATTTGCACAGGTGAAACACTGCTATTTGTGGATTCAGCTAAGGACAATTTTTAATTCCCTCTGGCAACCAGAGAGTATGGAAGAGTTGTTACAGCACATTTGGCTGGGTAAGTTCTGTTACATGCAGCCTTTCATGTTCAGTCTTCTGAATATGATAAAAAATTATTGATCTTGGGAAGTGCAGCACTGATGGTTCATTTTGTTTTGTTTTTATGTGAAAAGTCAGAAAAGTAATAAAGCATGTGTGAACTTTGGGAGGGTCTTACTATCAGCCTAGGTATTTCACTACAATTATTTCTTTTGTTCAGGTTGTTTCTTGGAAAACAGAAATGCAAACTGGACTGAAAATTGTAATCGCCCAACTGCTCTTTATCCACCTATATGAAAATTCTATATGCACAGGTTAATTTATGCTTATACCTTGATTCCTTGTCACAGATTAACCTCTGACTGCATTTTGCTGACTTGTTTGAGCTAATTACAGTTAAGCTACTTTCAGCTCCTACTACTGTGATTTTAAATCTGGAAGAATTTGGGACAGAAAAATCAGCAAGACTGTTGTCTTGTGAGTCTAGATTTGTTTTAAAAAGCTGGATGAAATTAATTTGCATCCCACAACTAGCTTTTCTCAGATAGGACTCAATTCTGCAAAGGCCTTGTAAACCTTTGACTGCTTATGAACAACTTGGCGGTAGTATTAAAAAACTATTAGTGTAAATGTGTCTTTGGGATCACTGTTCCAGGATAAAAGAGGAACCAAACAAACCAGAGTTCACTGTGAAAACTTTTGCAGGTGACATAATAAAGCCTATAGAATTGTGGGGATTTTTTGAGGATAGAGGCTATTCTTAGACTATGACATTCACTGTCATGTTTGAAGCAGAGCTGTCAAAATAAATGTGTCAGGTCATGCAGCAAGTGGTTTATCTCTGTGGAAAACATTAGACTAGAGAGGACTGTGGTCTCAGAGATAGGCTCGTAATTAGGTATTGATTGCTTTTGCCAACACATTGTGTACAATTCTAAACAAATGTAAGATCATTTCTGACTCCTTTCTTTTAAACCCAGATATTTGTCAGTGCATTCGTTTGAAAGATTACAAAATATGAAGCAATTTTTACAGCTGATTCACTTGGGCTTCAATTGATTTGGCTTCTATCAAAATCCTCCATTTGAAGGGAATGTCAGCAGTATCTCAGCTTCTGTCCTCAACCAGGACTTTTACTTTAGATTACAGAAAAACAAGAACTGTCTTTCAAGAGAATAGAGAAACTGTCCCTCTTTAAAGCTGCAACAAAATTTTGAGATCTAAGGTCATTGTATCCTGAGTTTGTCTTATTGCAATGTGAAGCTCTAATCAACCCTCATTCTTATACTCCCTGTTTTCTACCTTGTAGTCACAGTTAATGGAGACAGTCAAAGTGTGCTTTGCAATTTAAGTGCCTACTACTGTATTCTCTGAATGCACAAACTGCCCTGTAAATTACATCTGAGTGCAACTGCTCCCTTTACTGTGAAGAAGTGATATTCTGCATCTTCTGAGATGGGCCAGGTTGTAGACAACATATGAGATAACTCAGACTGGAAAGCACAATTGTATCCAACTCAAGTTCGAGCACAGTGAAGACAATTGCTCCTTAGTGGTCTCCAATCACACATACAGAAAACATCTCAGAAGAGGATGGTGAACACAGCTAAAATTCAAACTTTGTTTTGGGTTTGTGGGTTTTTTTGAGTTTTGGTTGTGTTTTTCTCATTTAGAAAGAGGCAAATGCATGTGTTTCATAACTGTGCACCATGGCAAACAAGTCCCCTGAAACTCTTACTCTACCTGCTTTCTTAACTGATGGGTTGTCTCTTGAGGATCAGCATACACTTCTCCTTTCAGCAGGGATGCAGAAGACTACAAGGAGTGGGTCAGACTGCACCATTTGCCACCCATAATCCTACCTACATAAAGATAGTAGTAGAATCAAGGTTTCACTAGAAGCCACGGCTAAGAATGTTGCTGGAATCTGTTATAATCTGTAGCCCACCAGAGAATAATGATTGTATCAAGATGAAAGTTATGTGAACATGCTGAAAACAGGATTATAAGAAGAGGTAGACAAGATATATAGTTTATTTTCATTTCCATTTATTTATTTCTTCTGTGGTCTCTACCTATGGTAATTCCTAAACCTCTTTCAGATACTGTGGTTTAACCCCAGCTGATAACTAAGCACCACACAGCAACATGTTCAACCACCCCTGCTGGCAGAGGGGAGAGGATGGGAAAAGTGAGAAAACTGGTGGGTTGAGATAAAGGCAGCTGAACAGGTAAAATAAAAGCCATGCACATGCGAAAATCAAAACAAGGAATCCATTCACCACTTCCCATGGGGAGGTGGGTGTTCAGCCACGTCCAGGAATGCAGGGCTCCGTCACATGTAACTGTGACTTGGAAAGACAAACACTATCATTCTCAATGTCTCCCTCTTCCTCCTTTTTCCTCCTTAGGCTGAGCACGATGTTGTCATATGGCCTGGAATATCCCTTTAGCCAGTCAAGGTCAAGTGTCCTGGCTGTGTTGCCCCCAGACTTCTTGTGTACTCCTGGTCTTCTCCCTGGTGGGGTGTGGTGAGATGCCTGAGCAAACCCTAGTCATGAAGGCATCTCTGTATTATCCACCCTCTTTTCAGCATAAACCCAAACCAGCCCCATACCAGCTGCTGTGATCACTTTATGCTGACACCAGCATAGACACGTTCCTCTTCATTGCTTCGTTCTTTTATGCAGACAAATGGATGCTAAAGGTTTTAATTATCTTACTATTTGCATTTAGACAAGGCTGCCACTCCAAAAAAATGCATTGATTGGTGATTGATAAGGTAAAGAGTCTTTTAAAATAGATGAAGAGTAGTTGAGATTTTGTTTGCAACGTGGTTTTCTATGACACCTTGAAGTATAAAAGACTCAGTTCTGCTTCCAATTAAGTAAATAGTAAAACTCTCTTACAGGTCTGAAAGATCAGGGCCTAATTTACCAACACTTGTAATTCCCTGATTAAATTTTAAAAGTCCAGATGCTAAACTGATTTGCAAGCCTTTGATATTCTGCTGAAGTCAGTGTACAGGTTGGCAATTGGTTTTTTGGCTCTTCATTAGGATCATGAAAATCCTCTAGCTGATCATATCATCTTTGCCTTACGCAGCAGAGAATTTCAGCCTGTGGTTCCCTGCTTGTCATGTAACATCTTTTTCTCTCACTTCCATCTCTTTTCCCTACAGATAAAAGTAATTTCTGAATATCAGAAAGTTCTAGTTAGAGAACAGAACTTCAAATAAATATTCCTAGGTGTAAAACACTTGAATCACCACAAAGGAATGCAGAAAACAAATTAACTGCATGAAGTACCTATTAAAGAGAAACCAAGAGCTCTGAGTATCTTGATTATCTGCAATAAAAAAATTGTTGTTATGCAGTATGAGAAAACACAGACAAATTATTTAAAACTCTATACATTAATAATATTACTATAATAATAATGGTGTTGCTGCCTGCTTATATCAGTTTACTTATCCACTTTCACATGCACTTTCTCATCTAAACAAGCAATTAGGAGCAAATTTGCAAGATTTCATTAAAAACATTTAAGAAACCAAAGACATCAACATCAGAACTGATATCTTCCACAAGCTAATACTAAGTGAAGAGGGGTTTTTTTAAGTTCTAATTCAAGATAATGAAGCTTTTATGCTCATAAACCCATTTCACTCTTATATAGAGATATTCACATTTACATACATATATGTATTAATCTGGTCTGTGTCTGGACTAGGAAGTGACTCCATGGCACACAGATAGTATATGGAGTGGGCCCCATGATCACAGAATCACTGAAAGATTCTCAAAATCACAGAATGTCTCGTGTTGGAAGGGACCTCTGAAGGTCATCTAGTCCAACCCCCCTGCTAAAGCAAGTTCACCCAGAGTGCATTCCACAGGATTGCATTCAGGCAGGTTTTGAACATCTCCAGGAAAGGAAACTCCACAGTCACTCTGAGCAGCATATTCCGGTGCTCTGGCACTCTCAGAGTAAGGAAGCTTTTCCTCATATTCAGACGGGACTTACTGCATTTCTATCTCTGTTTGAATATTAAAGAGCAAATCTGGCCCACATACATAGAATTTCTTGCTATAGGAAACAAAGAAAAAAGTCTTATGGACAAATTAAAAGATAGCATGCAGGAGTGGTTTTGTTGTACAAGCACTGACAAAGTTCTCACTAAAAACATACAGGAATCTTTGCACAGGGTAACACCTTTGTAAGGAAAGAAATCTCTTATTAGCCCAAAAAATGACAGGAGTCTCTGTTGCAAACATCTTCACAATAGTCTCATTAGACAGAATGGGCGACAGTCCAAAACCAGTATCTTGCCAATTCCTGATATCCATCTGCCCTGTGTACTCTGCAGCATGTATGAATCCATCAGTGTTGAGAACCTTAAACAACACACAAAACACATCCTAACATTATATGTACAAAACCCTGTCCCACATGACCATATCTGCATCTCCAGCAAAGCTTTACTGAGCAGTTACAATTGTTCTGTCTAGGTTTGCCCTGTTATAGAGTAGAAACATCTCAAACATATCACTGAGATGGACAGATTCTCTGCCCAAGTCATGGAAGAATACAAATGGTGTCTATTACTTGCTGTGGACACAGCAGGGATTACCTGAGACAATCTCCAGGCCAGTCCAAAATTCTTACTTGAAGAACTCACAGCCACTAGTCAAATGCTTTGCTGTGACAGTGCATATGAACTCAGTCTCACACTCATTGTCCATGCACAGATTCACAGGGAGTTACCAGACCATCCAGAGAATTGCAACATTTCTGATCTAAGTATGTGGAAATCAGTCTCTCATCTCTAGGTTACATTTGTTCAAGGCTGAAGACAGTCATTCTGTATTTCCCCCTATTTTCCTTCTACCCCTAAGACAAATTGTCTTACTGCTCAAGTCCAAAGGGAAACCAACAAATTACTTTCTAATTTCTAAATATTGGAAGGGCTGAATTCCACACCTTCCTCTGAGGTTGCTTTGCTGTAGTTGCTTTGCCTGGAGCTGTCCATGGTGCCATAAATAAGGATTCTTCTATATGCAAACATGGTTGCAGTCTGGTAGAATGGTTAGGTTTTGGTTGGTTTGGCAAGACATCTGTGGCTATATGGGTTTCTGTATCAGCTTTCTGTGAAGAAGAGCAGCAGTGAAGTCTGTGGTAAACAAAAACCTGGAGATGGAGCCTAAAGGGGCACAAACTCATGAGTAAAATGTGCTTCAGGTCTCCTTGATAGTAACCTGTCATATTGAGTTTAGAACTTAGAAGACTATCCACAAGGTTGTCCTCTGGTGTATTCTGTTCCATCTGTTAAAACATGAACCAAACAAAAAAAAATTCCCCAAGAACAAGAAAAAAAAAAAAAAGAAAAGAAAGGCAGTGCATTTTCCTTTATACACCTAGAAACTGTAGATCATAGCTCTGGGGGGATAAGTTAAGAAAAAATAGAATTCTTTCATGTCTTTCTAATTAACCTATTTTCTGTCAGAAAATGTTCATCACAAGTAATTAAAATATTTTGCTGTAACATTTTATCTTAATTTCCAGGAGGATAGCATCAAAGTTCCATTCCAACTTTATTGTTCCAATATATATTAAATATAGTATAATTGAGTGTTGAATACAAACTGAAAATTTAAGACTTAATCCAAACAAAATCCCCCAGCAAGATAAACTGAGTATTTCCTTCACAGAAAAAATTAAATACTTTTAACATTCTATTCCAGTTTAAAATGAAAGAGCATCTTAATACCTCACACTACATGTAAATTTTGTATTCCAGTCAGCTCAACCACAGCATTTCTTTTAAAGGTCTATAGATTGTCTAACTTGGACTGCTCTATCAAGAATCTAAGCTTTTACATTTGGAAAAAGGAGAATAAATCAAACTGAGAGCACCTGACAATGTTTTTTATCTCCTTGCAAGCTGCAAGCGATAGCATTTCTTCTCACTTGTAGACAGAACAGCTGGAATAAACCAGCTTTAGTTTTTGGTATCAAGAGTCATACATTTCAAATTATTTTCTTTCAGTTACTTTTCCACAAGTTAAAGGTAACCTAACAGACTTGCATCTGTATAATGATGGATTCATTAAACAATCCTTCATTTTTCCAAAATGTGGCCTTGAAATCAGGGGGAATTGGATTATGCCCCACATCCAACCAAAAATTTACAAAAGTTTCAGAAGATCCTGCAGTTTCACATTTTGTAAAAAAAGTGAAAACTCTAACTTCAACATGGCAGTTTGGAAGTTGAAAGTTTGAGTAAAATTGGGAACTTTCAACTAATTATTTTTACAGGGGTAATTCAGCAGTTAGCATCTCTGTTTAAGAGCTTTATGGAACAATTTTGACTTTGTAATATCCTTTTATTTTACGTGATAAAAAGGGAGTCTTTAATTTGTAGCATCTCAGGAGTATTGTATTTACCTACTTAAGGTCAAATAGATAATTCTGTGTATGAGTCAGGGTGAAAAGGAAAGGATTTGTGGGGTTTTTTTTCCTCTCTTTTCTATAATCTTCCTACTGCAGGAACACTTTTTGATTCAATAATGACATTTGGTAGTAATCCCAGAGGAGTACTAATTTTGCCTGAAGACTAAACCGAGTGAGTGGTGATCTCCCTTGCTGTCAATGACCTATAGATGACATTTTGTACCTAATTAATTAGATGTCTTTCTTTTGAAAGAAATGGTGAATCATGTATAATTAGAAAAGGCATCAAAGTTGGAGCTGTTGGCTCATTAATCTAATGGAGCTAGCCTGTGGCACTTAAAAACCATTTGTATTGCTCATGATGTTTGTGCTACTTTATGAGCAATTAGCACTCTATGTAAGACTGATTCTCCTGATACTTTTAATTTTTCTCACACTCAAAGAAAATATTTAGATTAGTTTAGAATATAGTACAAGCTGTAACCTCTAACACTCATAAACATTCAGATATTAATGATTTACAACATGGGTAAAAATTACCTGGACTCTAACAGGTACACTGATATTTTTTTTTTAGGCTAAACCAAAAATGGGGGGAAAAGAACCTTCACAGAACTGTAGAATTCATAAAAAATAAATTTAAACAAATCATACATTCAAGGAAATGACAAGTTCAGTGATACATTTTTGGTAACATTTTTCAGTATGAGGAGAGAAAACCTCAATATCGGATACACAAGTCCTGTGTAAGAGTAAGAAGGATATTGTGTTTATTTGTCTTTCTTCTAAGCTTCTTAATAATAATTAAATTTTCTATTTTAAGAATATTTTTGAAATATATCTAAACATTTAAGACATACTGAATTTTTATAAAGAAAATTAATTTTCGGGCTTTTTGGAGCTAGTCCATTCTCTACACAAATGTTCCAGAAGTTTAAATTTCACTCTCCACCTACAACTTGCCAGATTGGTCTATAATCCCTGCTAATTATCTCTCTAGAGAGTCTGGCTACTTCAGCTTTGCTAGGATTTGTTCCTGTAGATTGCCTGGTTGTTTCTTATTATAACCATGTCTCACAGAAAATAATCCAGAAAAGCTGAAATATACGTTATGGTGCACATTATTGTGCTATGCAACATGCTTAAAAAGACAGCCAGCAATAGTTTGGGAAAATTAGACACCACTGATAGTTTCATATTTTAATTTATACAAAACCGTTTATCAGATGCCTGGGGTGTTCCATATACATATATGGATACGAGCATGAATATATTTTCTGTGTGGACATCTTACATATGCTACAGCCCAACAAGTAAGTGTACATTTTTGCAAAAAATAAGGTTAGCCAAATATTCATCTTAATTAAAACTTAAAATTTCTGTTTTGTCTTTCATCTTTTTTGTACAATTCTACTTCACCATGAATGCAAAGTCTACTAAGAGGCTTTACATACAAGTTCTCACTGAATCAGAATACCTTTTGGGAATCTCGTGGTTTATGACTTTGTTTTTATATCTTAGTGGTGACACCTAAAATTATCCCAGGCCCATAACAACCATATAACTGTATAGAATCAGAGAATTGTTAAGGCAGTAAAAGACCTTTAAGATCAACAAGGGGTATGTTTTGTGAGAGGCTGCCAGAAGCGTCCCCCATGTCTGACAGAGACAGTGCCAGCTGGATCCAAGAGAGATCTGCTGCTGTCCGAGGCCAAGACAATCAGAGATGGTACTAACGTATATACTAACTGTGATAACGTACATAAGAAGAAAACCAAGTTATTACGGAGATGTAATTGTGATCAGGGAAGAGAGAAGTGAGAATATGAGAAAAAAAGAACTGTGCAAAGGTCAGTGAAGGAGGGGGAGGAGGTGCTCCAGATGTAAAAGCTGAGATTCCCCTGCAGCCCAAAGTGCAGACCATGGTGAGTCAGGCTGTCCCACTGCAGCCCATGGAGGTGAGCTGGGGTGCAGAGATCCACCTGCAGGACACGGAGGAGACCCACACCTGAACATGCTGATGCTCAAACGAAGGCTGTGACTCCTTGGCAAGCCTGTGCTGGAGCAGGTTCCTGGGAGGGACCTGCTGACTCATGGAGAGAGGAGCCTGTGCTAGAGCAGGTGCCCTGGTAGGACGTGTGACCCCGTGGGGGACCCACACTCGGGCAGCTTGTTCCTGAAGGACTGGAAAGGCACCCATGTTGGTTTAGTACATGCAGAACTGTAGCCTGTAGAAAGAAATCATGCTGAGGAATTTAATGGATAACAGTCTTCCACAGGAGGGATCCCACGATAGAGCAGGGGAAGGACTCCCCTTCCTGACCAGTGGCAAAAATAACCTGTGATTAACTGACCATAACCCTCATTCCCTATCTCCCTGCATAACTGTGAGGGAGAATGTAGAGCCTGGGAAAGGAAGGGTGGGCAAGTAGTGTTTTCAAGATTTGTTTTAATTCTCATTATCCTGCTCTGATTTTGTTGGTAGTAAATCCGGTTAATTTCTCCAAGCTGAGTCGGTTTTGCCCATGGCAATAACTGGTGAGCGAGCTCTCCCTACTCTATTTTTAATTCATGAACATTTCGTTATATTTTCTCTCTCATGTCCAGTTGTGGAAGGGATTGGTAGAGTGGCTTTGGGGAGTACCTGCATCCAGACAGTGTCAACCCAGCACAAGTCCATCTTTGTTCCTTCATACAGTTTCTTTCTAATGCTTATAGTCTATTAAATAATGACTGAATGACTAATCATCAAGTTTCTCTCTACTACTTGCTCAAAGGTTTTCTGAGAGCATTGCCAAAACTAGAAGAAAATAAAAATTCCACACCTATCTTTGTCTTCTTGCACTTCAGTATTTAATATCTCCTGTTCCCTCTTTCCTTCTCTTCATTTCTCCCCATTCTCCCTTTTTTCTCCCCCCCTTTTTTTCTTCTTCTTCTTCTTCTCCTTCCCTTTCCCTTCTGTTTTGCCCTACCTTGCTCTTGTTTTCACAAGCAAAAAGATCTGTTTCCTGTCTAAAAGTGGTTTCCTGGTCTGATTTTAATGCCTGGTAACATGAAACACTGCTTAGTATTTACAGGCTATTTATTTTAATGCAACAAATTTAATGTAAAATAATTTGGTATGTAAAATGCATATGTAGTAAACTGCCAGTAGTATCTGTTTCCTTCAGGCTGCAATAACTCCTGCATGAATTGTTTTTTGTCCTAAATCTCTCTTCAGTCTTCTGGATGCTCCAGAGCATTACTCTCTTGTGGATGTAAAAAATGATGACTCATTAACAGACTGATGCAAACAAGCGTATTTTACAAAGGAACAAAACAGATAACTGTGCTCCTTGCCCCTGACATGTATATATAGCAGTAATGACATTGAAATAGGCCAAGGTATTTTTGGAGTGAGCAGATCTTTATGCCGTAGTCCATTCTGACTCTGTTCCTACTTGCAAACTTCTGAAATGTACATTTACTAGTGTCTTGAGTGACACCTCCTGGAGAAAGTAAACATGTTCATTCCCAGTCATTTGCTAGTGAACTCTCACAAGAGATTTGTAGATTCCATTCCTGCAGTTCCGGTTTTGGAAATGGGAGATTTATGCAGCAATTTTATTTCCTTTTTAAGTAAAGCTGAATCAAGATACAGAGATTTTCTTCCTCTCACAGCAGTGCTGGCTGAGTTGACTCAAAGGGTTGTCTGATAACACAGTAACAAACATAAAATAGTGTAGCAGTTTGTCTTTATAATTACATCTTTTTACTAGATGTCTCATGAGAACTATGTAACCTTACCCTTCTCCAATGGCACTGGGGTAAATCAAAAGCAACTCTACAGAAATGCACAGAGCAGAGCCCGACAAAACTTGTCCAAGGAAAAATCAGGCAAATGCCCTGTGAAGAATGAACAACCTTCTCTGGAAGGAAGAGATGGCTTCTCCCCACACTTCGGTCTCCTGAACTCTCTGGTTATACCTTTCTGAATTATGCAGTGCACAGTAAAACTACTGCAGCGTGGTTTACAGCTAGAAACTGGATTAAATAAACATGCTGCCAGGAATAATCTATATTCCAGAAACCAGGTTAGCTAAACTAAATCAAACTTTGATATTTCACTACTGTGCACCAAGGACATACACATAAGGTGAGAAGTGGTAACAGAAGGGACAGTTTTTCAATTTCATGTGCTCACAGAAGGCAAAAGTAGGTTTAAAAAATAATGCATCATTAATCTCTCAACTCATCTCTTAGATTTCAATTTTATTTTATTGATCATGAACCTGAAGATAAATTCTTTCAAGAAAAATATGATTGATTCTTTTATTTAACTTTTTCTACTTTTTTTTCACAGAGAAGTTGCATATTGCTACAGGAGGACTAGATGATCTCCAGATGTCCCTTCCAACCTCAAGAATTCTCTGATTCTGTGAAAATAAAACAAGCAAACCTGAGATTTTTGCTGCTGGCCAGTCTTCGCGTACGAAGATCCGGGGGAGGTCTCTTTCCTTTCAGACCTCCCAGCCTGCGCACTGGATTTTTTAGGTGAGACACAGGGCGCGCAGATCTGAGCCCACCCTTTAATCCCGAGGTTCAATCTGCCGGGCCAAAGCGATTCTGGACAGTGGCAGCTGAGGTCCTCCTCAGGACGTAGGCAGATTGCCCCCTGCGGGCTAACGAGCACTGCCTGCCCGGGGAGCAGCCTGGCCAGGATCGAACCCAAGCCTTGGCAATTTGCTATGCCATGTGCTTAACCACTACACCACCAGGGCTCCCAAACCTGAGATATGAAGAAGATATATATAGTTATATTAGCAATTAGGTGGAACTGAAGGAGGAAGAATATATTAGTACAATAACCCTTAAATTATCAGGAGAGTTCTGTAATAAAATCTTTCTTCCCCTCTCCCAAAGGAGACCACAGTGATTATCCACAGTCACTAGGCTATCACAGAGGATAACTCTGGTTCTAGTCTTTGTTTTGAGCCCTTATTTCACCTTATTCAGAGTAAATGCTCTCATACAATAAAATAGCCAAAGAGGAGTTGGAAACAAAATCTTTGTTCTAATCTTGTTACTAGACTCCAGAACATACATAGACAGAACATTTAAATGAATCATATATATTTAGGTAACTTCATGTAATTGAAAATATTTCTAAGACATCTAATAATTTTATTGAATATTTTCTAAGACAAATAATTCTTCCTCCTGTAATTATCCTGACAGAATTACATATACTGAATTAAAGAATTTACATGCAGTGAAAAAATTGCCATTGTGTTTCAACAGATATGAGTGAAAAAGCCCAAGTTCCTTCTATGCCATGTCTGCTCCATTTATGTTACTGTGTAGGAACAGGGTGAAGCCTGGGCATGGGTTTTGATGTAGAAATGGATAATCTTTCACTTAAATGTGGCTCATTTCTTGTAAAGATTTTTAGGTTGTTGTATAGAAGATGAACTAGTCAGACGAAGTATTATTTAAAGTGACGCCATTACCTAAATTCAGGATTTTAAAACAAGTATGAGTCACCATTGCCTTCTATAATTTTTATTTTTGCTGTCATGCCAGTCTGAGAGCACAATATAGACACTTTAAACGGTTTCAGAAGCGGACAACATAATTTGCCTCCAAAAAACATTTGCTGGGCAAGTGTAGTGTCAAAACACACTATATTATAGCCCACTACAGTATAGTATTTATTTCTGAAAGCAAATCAGATTAAAATACTAGACAGATGTCTGAAACTCTAATTCATGTAGAGAGAAATTAATTAATAGGAAATTTAGAGGTATTTAAAGTTGCAATTTCAATTATAATGATTAAATTAAGTGCATAACTTTAGGTTTCTATCTGAGGTGCTCTTCATAACTGATGGTCCATCTACATCTCTCCATCTTCTACACTGAGAGCAAAGAGGAAATTATGTCTTTCAGTTCTAGGTCCTCTAAATCAATCCTAAGTCATTCACTTTTGGCTACAGAGGGAAAATAATAGATTGTGTGAGTATATGTGTTCCCACTTTTTTCCCCCTGTTCCTGGTCAGCTATTTCTGAAAGTGTAATTTTAAGGTTCATTGAGATGATTCAAGGTTTTACTTAAAAACCAGTATGTTTAAGCCATAGCAGATTGGCTGAAAATTATAAAAAGCCTCAGAAAGTCAGGTGCACAGATTTAAACAGAAAGCAAAAGATTTGGAGCCTAATATCTTTGACTGACTCAGAAATTTCCAGTCATGATACTGGCAAATCCATTTAGCACAATCCGTTAAGAACTATGCCAGTGTACCGGCCTTTCTAGTATAGGGTTAGTTTTCTCCATACATCTCATGGTTCTGTGTTTTGGATCCGAGACAAACAGTCCTGATAACACAGTTATCAGTGTTCTAGTGTTTGCTGACCAGAGCACAGCATCAAGGCCTTTTCTCCTTCTCACTCTGTCCCCCTATTGGGGGACAATCTATTGGGAGGAGTCACAATTTGGCCAGGGTCCTGAACTGACCAAAGAGATTTTCCATACCATATAATGTCATGCTCAGGCAATAAAAGGGAAAAAAAGGGGGTTTCAAGTTTAATCATCTTTTGCTAGGGAACAGGGTGGGCATCAGTCCACTTGTGGGAGGTGGTGAATGTTTGTTTTCCCACCACTTATTTCTGTTTTTTTCTTACTTCTCTTCTGTTATTTCTCTTCCACTTATCATTCACTTCTTAAGCTTTTTTTCCTTGACTTCCCAGTTTCTTGCTTTTACTCCTCCTTTCCTCTTCCCCTGTTCCACTGGGGGCCTGAGGGGAAAGTGAGCAACAGTGTGGTGCTTAACAGCCCATTGGGATTAACCCAAAACAGCCAGCAAGTTTGAAGAGCTACCCTGGCCCAAAAATCAGAGATTTTTAAAAAAAGTTATGATTTTGTGTAATTATTGTTTTCCTAATTTAAGAACTGATAAGAAGGTTTGGGTTGGCTTTTTTGTTCTGTGTTGGTTTTTTGCGGCTGTTTTAGAAAATGGAATCGGATTGACAGCTGGAACAATAGTAGCTTTTCAATTCATGGAAACAGAGTATCAGATAGTCATGTGAATCTTTATAAAATATACCATGTATCAACAGATATGGAATGAGACTACAAGATCTGACAATGTTGCAGCACCAAGAGCTGTCAGAATTATCAGTAAGAATACAAATTTCCTTTTTATCTGAACAAAGACCTGGTCAGGGGTCTGAGGAAGAATATAATTTTAAATCATGCTGCCAAATACACCTTCCCACTGTGTTGCAGGATCCTCTTGAAAGTCTCACACCACAGCTTCCGCTACTGAAATACCGAGTAGGACTTTTCTTTCACCTATCTAGTGTAAAGTATTCAAGCCACTTGCTGATTTCAAAGAGCATTTCAGGCATTCAGCAAATGATCATCCTCAGCATGTTTTGTCCAATTTCTATTACCAGCTCTCAAAAAATAAAATGGATGTTGCAAGACAAGGACTCCAGTGAAGGCTGAGAAGTAGGAGCTGCACTCATACTGCTTCTTTCAGCATGTCATGGTTTAATTCCAGCTGACAGCTGAGCACCACGCAGCCACATGCTGAATCACCCCTGGTGGGATGGGACAGAATCAGAAGAGTGAAAGTGAGAAAACTTATGGATTGAAATCAATTTAATAAGTAAAGCAAAAGCCACGTGCACAAGCAAAGCAATACAAGGAATTCAATCACCACTTCCCATGGGCAGGCAGGTGTTCAGCCATCTGCAGGAAGGCAGGGCTCCATCACAGGTAATGGTGACTCGGGAAGACAAACACCCTCAGCCTGAGCACTCCCCACTCCCTCCTTCCTTCTTCCCTGCCTTTAAATGCTGAGAATGATACCATATGGTCTAGAATATCCTTTTGGTGGCATCTTCCACTACTTACAGAATACTTTAAAAATTCCCACTGTCACCTGAAAAATTCATTATGCAAACTTAGATGATGCCACACCATGGATTCGGTGATAAAGATAGTAGTGAATTTTCTAATAATGACATCCTTTGGACCTCAGCTAGAATAAGTACATGATTCTACAACTTCTTAGGTGAAGGCTACAGGATCAAGCAGGTGTGGGCCCACATACTATCTTCAGATATTTTGTTACAAGAAAATAATTGAATTTTGTTTTGTCTATTTTTTATTCTCAAAGTTCAAGATTTTCTTAAACATTTTGAACATTTTGGAAACAGTAGCTCATTTTGATTCTAAAAACAGAGGAGGTTCTCATGCCCTGTGATTCAAATATTTCTACAAACTTTGTGAGAGGATGGAGGAGCTCAGTTCAGTTACTAAAATGATTATTTGAGAAGTATCTCAGCCAGGTTTAAGGTGCCAGCCAAGGGCACTGTGAGTCTGTCATAGGTTCAGCAAAATATTTACCTCTTTAAAGTGAAGCTCTTGGATGTGAGATGTCTCAGAGAATTTGAAATAAGGTGTTTAAGGTAGCCTTCTGGCCTGCTCCAAAACCATCCATATATGCTCCATATCACTAGAGCAGAGAGAAACAAATACAGGATTTAGAAAACAAACAAGGAAACAAACAAACTACATTTTTAAGCAAATATTTTCTTTTCAGTTACCAATCTTTCTTTAATAGTACTGAAAAACTCTCAGATCTGAAAAAAACATTAATTGTAGTCAGAGCTAATTTATATCTGCTAGATAATTTATATCTAGCAGATAGGTTTCACAGCTGTGTAATTTTAAGATCTTTCTTGCTTTTTTCTTCTTTTTCTTCCTTTGTTTATTAAGCAGACATGATTAATATTGAATTTTAAAATGTTGTAATCTCTGTAAACACTGCTAGAACCTTAAATTTCAAAGGTTCTCAAGATTATGGCTATTCAATATGTCTTTTTTCTGTCAGACTTTTATATAGGTATCATTGTTGTAGAAAGCACTGCACTATCTTCATCCATTTATTTCACAATATGTTTATGAGGCAATAAAAGAACAACTTTTCTGATTGAGAAATCATGTATAGAGAGAAATTCACATATAGATTAATTAATACTACTAATAAAATTATAAAATCATAGTAATAATTTATCTCAGTTTTCCTTCATGATGTATACGAAGAATTGGATTCCCGAGGGAAAAATATTCCAAAATGTGCGGTTTATACACCCGCCTCAAGCTTGAAATGAAATCAAGCTTGTAAGAAACTAGGGAAAAGATCTGCTGAGGACTCTGATTTGCAAAAGCTACTTGTACCAAAGGCTCATTCAATTTTTTTCCTTCAGATTTGCTGATGAGAAAGAATTCACAGTGTAGACTTTACAAGATTCAAGACACCCAGGAAAATAAATTACTACAGGATTGAATCAACTTTTGTTGATTCATTACAGTGACTTACTATAGTCTTTTCATTTCTGAGCAACAGAAGAAGAACAAGAGAGAGCTTTGCAAAACTTCAGCAAAGAAGTATCTCAATATTTTCAGGAAAGAAAAATTAATCAGTTGTAAGACAATAATCTCTCTGAAGTACAAATTTAGAACCACAGGATAAAATCACCACCGGCAGATAAAGTGCTAGAACTGTAGTGTTTTTACAGCACTTATCCAAAACATCATGATTTATTTAAGGTTTCTTTTTCTTTCTTTCACATGCCCTGTAAAATACTTAATTAGGCAATTCACTGGAATCTCACGTGAGAATTTGAGCCTATGTTTCTGTGTAATTGTACAAACTTATATTTGATAGTGAAATATTTATCACAATTTTAGTCTTGTTCTATGTCAAAGATTGTTTCAAAAGCAATTTTTTCAATGAATTATATATTCTTGAGGCTCAACCTTTGACTAAGAAATACAGCATCTATTGATTTGATGAATTCTAAAAGATTGTGTTTTATTCATAGGATGAAATTTTATCTGTAGTCACTGCAATTTATCTACTGAGTTATCAATTCATCCCTATCTTTGCTGAAACTAAATTATTTTTGTTTTCTTTATTCAATAACATTAAAATTTCCAGCTTTGTTTGTTGTGGCCGTAAAAGATATTTATTTGAAAAACTATGGAATTATCAATAGGAATATAAACAAGGCAGTTCTTTGATAGTATCTGTACATTTGCTCATTTTAGTTCATCAAAATAAAGTTGTGAACATAAAGGAAGTCTTTCCAGCTTGCATTTATCAGGTATCACTAAACATAAGGAGAACAACAACAAATATGTACAATTATCTGCACAGCCAAAACTAAAGCAATAAAAAAGCTAACAGAGATAACATTTATTTTCTGAATTTCTTTTGCTGTCAAGCTATGAACATAAAAGTGTTTGTAAAATCGTACATACCACCTGTATGGAATGTGGAAATTCTGGCTCCTCTTTGCCTTTTTTAATATCATAAAGACAAAAAACAACAAAACAAAACAAAGAAATAACAAAAAAGTAACACCCTCCTTCCAAACACATGAAGATTTACATCATTTTGAATAAGTTTTGGACATTTATGTCAAGTAAACATTTAAAATTACAAGTAAACATCTAAACATCAACACTAAAACTTTAGTGTCTTAAGGTGTACTTGAATCCTACGGTTGAGGTTGAACAGGATGAATCCCATCTAAGAGCAATCTCTGTTATCTCATATCTCCAGACTTCTTTTGTACAAACTATATGCACAGTCCTAACTGCATTCCTGAATATTTTCAGAACTCCAAACTCCATTTTATGATATGGATAGCTTATTATTATCTAATTAATAATGAATAAAAATTAAATATCTAATTAATATATTTCTACAGTTTGGGCGCAAACCACCAGAACGTGGCTAGTAGACAATGGTAGACAATCTAGTTTTCCAGTCCAGTTCATCTAAGTAGAGCCCTCTGTTGGATTCATGAATTCCTCCTAGGGAGAACTAGGTGTGGTTTTGTTATTCCTAGCCTGGGTAAGCTATTCCAGAAAACTGGATGCATTTGGAACTTTTTAAATATACTGACAGCACTGACAGTCACAGAGAGTTGGAAGAGGAAGGAAAGGGAAAAGGATATGCCAGTGTGTTTTTCTGTCCAGTCAAAGCCTTTGCACATATCAGTTCTATCACAGAACTGTAGATTGCAGCTTTGGTGATATTTTCTCATGCTTGGCTAAGGGCACAAGCTGGCAGCTGAGGGTGGCCTCAACATGCCCTGAACGATAGAGCACAGTCCCACATGGTCTGATGTGGTAGCCAGTGAGCCTATTAACCGAGGGTCCTATGGAGGAAAAGATTGTTTAAGAGGCAGAAAGAGGCTTCTCCCACAGGATACCCTGCTCTGTTATGTTAATGTACCCCAGTTCTGCTTCCTCGGTTGGTCCACTGCCTCCTGCCCCTCAGCCACTCCCTCTCTATTCCCCCACTGGCTCCCATACCCTAACCCCACCTGTGTACTGCCCTCGATGGTTGGCCCCTGATGCTCTCTCAGGCCCTATCACCCCCCTTACTTAAATCTGAACCCTCCTGTGATGCTTTGTCTCTGGAACCGTCCACGCACGCCACTGGAATAAACATCTCCATGGAGCCCCATACAAAGGTCCTTCCTGCCTCTTTGCCATCAACCAACAGTCTGAGCACAGCAGGCAGTGCCAGGCTCTGGTACAGTCTCCAGCACAGCACACAACACAGCCCAGGATGCACCAGGACCAAAGAAGTGAGAAAAAGAGCAGATGAAGGCAAAGGCAGGGCTGGAACCAAGTACACCTGCAACATAGCTCAGGCAGGGACTGAATGCCTGACTCAGGGCTGTCATGAGCTCCTGGTGCCATGGGAAGGGAAGGCCTGGGTGAAGTTTGTCAGGAACATTAAAGTATACTGATGTCTCCAGGGCCCTGATCTCCCTATATGAAACAGAAGGCATTTTCTATCTGAAAACAATGAGCAGCTTGCCACTGATCCCCAAGGGGAAGGTGGGCATTTTATGTTTCTCTAGTACTTACTAGAGATTGATGTGCCCTCATTTTTTCAACAGCATTAGTTCCTCAAACCTAAGCTTGTTGGATCAATTGCTTTCTGGATGACTGGAATGGAAGGATTGTAAGTCACAGCTTTTATTTATGGCCTTCGGTATGGATTTGTCTCATATCTAACTGACATAGACTCTGCTTAGCTTGCAGGTTTCTGAAAAATCCATTCCTTAGGCGCTTGGCTCTTCTTTATACCTTATTGGGAGCCAAAACATTTATTGGCTGCTGAATTTTCCAGGAAGTAAGCTGGCAGCAGATGAGGTGTTGCTTCTCTAGTGGAACTATGCCTAAGCACCTTTAAAGAACCTGGCTTTATACATGCAGCCATAAAACAGAGAAAAAAGAAAAAAATAATCTAAATTCATAGCCTATAAGAGTAAGCACATTTAAGTTTGCAAGGTCTTCAGATTTTGTGATACAGAGGCCACAAAGAGATTTTTGATAAGGAGAAATCATGGACAAGTTAGAGATCAGAAACAGCTTTTTAATTGCCAGACAAGCTGAATGCTGAACATACAGGTACTTTGAACTGTTCCCAGTTACTCATTCAATCAATTAAGTGAAAAACTGTTGAGCAAATCTGAATACTGAATTAATATGAAGAAATTATGATTTGCCTATAGACATTTTGAAAATGGAAAAGATTAATTAAGGCAGGCATTTATTTCAAATTATTTGCTCAGCTGTAGTTGTTCAGAATTCAGTTGGGTTTGCATATGTAACTGAGGTATTTCAATGCAGGCCAGGGAAAAGTATGTTCAGTGGGGTTTTTTTTTTGTTAAAGCAGGTGCAGATTAAGAAAAAAAATCATTTTATAATGTATAAAATAGCTAGCCTAGGTTCCTTGCTGGATAAAAGAAGGTAAAAGACTGGCATTTTTTAAAAAGCAAACAAAAAACCTAAGCAAATTGATTAAAAGAAAATTAAAGCATCTGCATAGCTGATGTACATTTTCTCTAGGAAGGGTCTGATTTGTATCTGTTAGGATATTTTTTAAGAGTAAGTTTTAAGACTATATTTTGAAATCCAATGAGTTCCAAAAAGTTCCATGTGACTATGGCCGGATGCAGTCATCCAAAAGGACACCTTTGGAGCGTAGAAAGGGAGAAAGCAGCATCAGACAGACTCACCAGGGCTGCAAACCTTGAGAAGGGAACAAACGACCTCGACTCAGCAGAAAGTCTTGGAGGGTCAATAGATTTACGATGGGTTTCCTACTGAACTGACAGGAAATTCTAGCAATCAGTGGCACAAGTAGAAGGACACAAAGGCATTACCATGGAGAGTGGCAGCCAAAAGCATGCAAAAAGGGCTTGAAGATGGTCATGTCAGCCCAGCTAGGAAAAATGGTGCCTTGCCCTGGGTGATTCAGGTACATCCAGGGATGGCAGTCTCCTTGATGTCAGGATGATTTTTTTGCCTTTTCTTTCATACCCCTCTTACATACCCTTTTATATAGTTTTATGTATTCTTAGTGCTTTTAGCCTACATACTTGTAACTTTCCAAGCCTGATAACTCAGCTGAGACCCACTGCACTGTTAAACCAGGAGACCAAACATCCTGGAAGTCCCAGGCACCAAGGTCCTCTCCAGAACACATTTTGTAAACTAAGATAGGCCCATCCAGGGGGAAGGTTCCTCAGAACAGGGGGTTCACTCGAGCCTCTCATTGGGGAATCTTTCATAGATATGCTAATTTTCAAGGCCTATAATTGTGTGTATTTCCATGTGTAATGGGCGGTGTGAGCATTTCAGGGCATTCCACTTGGCCAAAGTGCTGCACCCAAGGATCCTTAAATAAATACCGAGGTAAAAACCCCTTTTCCCCATAAACTGTGTTTTGGTTTCAATTTTAAGACCAGGGAAAGGCAACATCCTCACCCAAAATGAACTTCTGGGACTTTCCTGCCTGAGGCTGCAGGGAGTGTTGGAAAACACCTTTATGTGAAAATTTATGTGAATGTCTTCTATGATGTACCTGTCGGTGTGGAGTAAGAAGTAGTTACTAAAAAAACTAAAAATAAAGAAACCAAACTAAAGAAAACTGATGTGTTGAGGTGTAGTGTGTTGCCACAATGTAATGTGCTACTGAGCCACAAGAACAGATCCATGCAGAACACTAGAAGTGGACTGAATTTGTCCTCGAGCACACACCAGCATCAGCACTGGAGGTTATGCCTTGGAGCACCTCCAAGACAGCAGTGGTTTCTCTAGACAGACAAAGATTATAAGATTATAGTAAATATTTGTTAACCGAAAGATCCCCTAAGGGACTTCCAAACACCTGCCAAGAAGACACTTGTGCCTCCATATGACCCTCTGTTCCTGAATAAGCAGCTGGGTTTTGTGTCCCAGCTGTGCCCAGAGAAGCTGTGGAAAAAGCCCTGGGCAAATGGCTGTAGCTCAGAAAAAATCTTTAAGCAGGGGCTGGACCAGCTAAGGTCTAGTGGTTGGTTCCAACCAAAATTCTTCAGCAGTGCTTTCAACAATCTGAACTGAGTTTTTACTGACAGATTAAAACTTTCCCAGTTTACAGTAGAAAACGCTTTGTTTTTTAGCATTCAGTACTGCTAACAACCATTGATGTGCTGGGATCCCAGTGATCTCTGATGTGCCATTCTTAAAATAACAACTAATTATTTTGGCTCTTTGAAGATGAAACATGGATGAGGAAGCAAAACCCATTATTGCTAGTCTGAAAGAACAGAGGCTGTTTTACACACATACATTCTTTTATTTGCATTCCAGCATTCATATGTAGGCTGTGCTCTCCAGGTTCTTCATCTCTAAAGGCAGGACAGAGATATTAGATGTTGTGAAGAGCTTTTATATTGGGCTTTTGTACAAAAGATATATTTAATTTTCACAACAAGCAAGTATGTATGACAGCTGCAAAATATTGGTGACTTTACTCCCTGAGAGACATTATTATTAGAGAGAAATGGTACCAATCTATTCACTGATTAATCAGCTGGAGACTTTTGTTAGCTATTGAAATGTCGGTGTTGACATTGTAATAAAAAATGCACTTCTGGGTTTATGTTATTTTTTTTTTCACTTAAGAGTGCTAATGAAAAGTGAAGATGCCATAGGCCAGCTGTTTTTTTGTAACTAAATAAAAATAGCAAGCCAAGTGAACTGCAAAAGGTTTAAGCAAATTATGAGAAGCTGTATATTAGAAGACTATTCTATGCTAGTCAATATGGTAACTTAATTAAACCATAAACTTTCTAATAATAGACAAAAGGAATTAGAAATTTACTCAAAATTAAAAGCTTTATCAATGAATGTGAAACCTGATATTGAACTAAGATAAAAAGTATTAAAGTGCCTAGTTAGGGTTTAAATTATGGTAGAATTACACTTGTATTATATGTACAACAACTTTTTAGTTTCTGGGAAGAAAATCACTTTTTTCTGACTTTACATTCATTCATTTTATCAAAAATTGTTAATTTTTAAATAGAAGAGGTTTATGACTTAGCATCCGTATCAGGGTTCATATTAAATACTTTGATTCCTTTTTTTGTGTTAGTTAAATATTTTCTTTCCCACTTTTCTATTTCCACTTTTTTAAAAGTGAATTTTATAATTACCTATTTCATAAAATTGTGAGATGGAGAACTTTAGATATGATAATATTTTATTCTATTAAACAAAGAAAATGATAACAAACTTGAACAATTTTCTTTAGGGAAAAATTCCCATATCCTTCCGATATTCATCCTTCAGCTCAGCCTGAAAGATGTAGAATAAGTCTAGTTTGCAACCATATTACAGTAATGTCCTAGGCATGATTCAGAAAAAGCAGTATTTTTAGTGCTGTGTAGTGTCTTAGAAAACAACAAGCCACCTTTTTACATTGATAATTAATAAAGTGCAGAACAGTATTCTTTGGGGTTTGCAAGTCAGATAGACTCTTATCAAGAATAATGGCATATCTCTGAGTATCAAGTTTCACACATATTTGGTTTTCACTGTGTGTCATCTCCAATTTATTGCAAGATGTTGTATAAGTTTGAATAGTATTCAAAGGCAACTAATGTGATTAGGGACAATCAGAATTGTTTATCTCTGAACTGAAGACCAACAACCTTGAAATCTTGCAAATCAGTAGGCAATAACAACATAGAAACTCATTCTCTATTCTCCTACATCATTCCTTGCATTCTGTGCATCTAGAGGAGCTGAGAAGGTGAAGAAGAGACTGAAGAAGGAGAGAGGTTGTGAAGAATGGTCAGGTTGAAATTCCTCTGGAAAACTTCTAAACACATATGATATTAAGGAACACAACTGTAGCTCTGTTAAACTTGTTGAGAAATTAAATAGATTTTTAAAAATTAAAATATATTTCAATTAAAACACACAAAATTTCAATATTACTTTAGGATGAAATAAACTGTCACTGTCACTAAAGATATATCCCTCATTCCCTCAGTTGCTTGCCTCTAGCTTCTATCCCCTTCTAAATGCCAAGTGCATGAAGTTCTTATAGCTGCATGATCAACTGGTCTGGTTAAAAATATTTTTGTCCCCGGGGATCACTTTTCTCAGCAGCAGCTAAAATTCAGGAAATGAGAGGTGCATATCCATAATCATTTCTACAAATCTAAATTGAGACTGCTGTGATCTCAGCTGCCTTTTCCACCCCCAGCTGTGCACTCTCCTGCCTTGCACTGGCACTATGTCTTGTGTAATCACGTATTGAAACATTATGGGAGCTGAACAGATGAAAATTCACAGAGCAAAAGAAATTTAAAAAAAAAGAAAAGAAAAGACTTCTTAGTCCTTGTCTGGATCAGTCCCTGAAACAGTTTATGATGTGGGTGCCCAAGCTCTCAGATAGTAGAAGCTGGGGAGAGGGATAAATAATAGAAAAAAATTAGGACCTTGATAGGCTAGAGAGTTTAGAGACTACCTTGCTGAAACAGCATATGGAGATATTATTTTTAGATCTGTGGCTAAAAGAAGGCAGAGTTCAGATAAATATACTACAGTATAAATACCTAGGTATTCTTCTTTTTGTTCTGTTGCAGTTCTTCATGAAAATGAAAAATGGAGGTGAGATACTGGTCATCAGCTGATACAGGAATATCAGCTAGGATATCAACCAGTTTGAGAAGGTGGCATAAGGCTCTGTGTGGAATCAGAGCATCGTGATACCCCTTTGACTAACACTAGCAGCAAAATTCCCCACTAGAAAGGACTTAGATTATCAATTCAGTTTTGATGTTGCTATTTTTAAACTAGGATCCCTATAGAAACCTAAACACCTTTAGGCTTCGTTTCATCAAACTATGAAAAGGAAGTGATTTTGAACTCTCTTCTCTCCCCTTGCAAAGTAAAATACTCCTGGCAAAACAAGACACTGGCCATTGAGTAATGCCAGTATTTCCCAGCTTCGGGCATGAGAAGAGAGAGAAAAATCCCTGATCACTTTTAGTTTTGGATCACCTCTGCACTGTAATGGACTTGCCAGGCTGTTTACAGCAGCTTTGGGGCTAGCTTGCACTTGGTGTGCGAAGAGCATCACAAAAACCTGGCTCCCCATCTTCTAATAAAACTAAAGCTCTACGATCAAGTTTTTCGGTTGCAGCAGCTGCATCAAGACAACAGAGCAAAAAGAAAATGAAGTGTAGAAAAAAGAGACATGGAAACATCACCCGTGTTCTTTAGTGAATTTCTACTGCCCATTATCTGCTTAATTATCAGTTCCTTTCTGCTCACTTCAGTGACAATATCAGCTGCCTAGTGTGGTAGGAGACGTGAGCATCCCAAAATGATGTTAAGTAGGCAAGCTAAACTGTAATACTGCATTAAATATTTCCTATTTAGGCAAGAATATGGCTGCATGTGATCTCACTGAAGTCCCCAAACTCTCACTTCACAGAGGTTTATCCAGGCTCTAAATCAACGAAGCTGAGGACATGTTGCTTTCTAACAATCTGTTCCTTCAAGTTAAAAACAGCTGAACATGATCTTGCTAGCTCCCAGTGTGGTGCTGTGGCTGAGAGGGCTAATGTGACTGCATAATCAGGGGAATACTCAGCTGGAGTGGGGAGGTTATATTACTGACATAACAGCATAAATGTTTATGTTTACTCTGAGACTCGAGGTGCAAACTGTAGTATACACATTCCCTAGAGAGGCAGCTATTCTCCATGGCTACAATGTTTAAGAGAATGGTAAGAAAACGAGACTGTTTACCACAGCAGGAAAAAAAACAACTCACACAGATTTAGATGCCAAACAATAAGATGCTTGGAACCAAAAATACTGATGACTGCAATGTTTTTGTTTGTCTCATGTCACATGTACAAGCTTTTCCTACAGCAGATTGAATAATGGATGAGGAACAAAAAATATGTGTACAGCGAGAAATGTATGTTTCTGTATTATATCTGGACTTACTGCTCTCTTTAGCCTTCTCAGAAATAAAGGTTTTTATACACAACAGTTAGCTTAGAAATACTTAGTAAATACACAAGAAGAACACAGAAGTTACACAGAAAGAAGAAAGAGACGAAACCCTGGTATATTTAGACGCAAATATGTGTAAAGAAATACAGAACACTCAGAGTTTGCATGACTGTTTCAAGATTCTCTTCATGTTCCTTTACCCCAATGGAAAGAAGCACTACCTTCTTCTGAGTGTGGTAACAATGCCGAACTTTGACATCAGCTTTTCATCAATCATCTCCATTTACAGACAGAAACAAACAAACAAACCACTAAAGCCACTGTAAGGGAACCACTTGCTGCAGGCAATTCAGCAGGGTAATGAATGATGATGGAAATACTCAGAAATCCCAACCTTGTTTTCCCAGGTTAATACTTACCCAGTAGACCATGCTGGTTCTGTGAGATCACAAGTGCATTTTGTCTTTGAAGCATGTTTTCTATTACCTTTGAAGGTGCTTCTTTTAATAAAACACAAATCAAACACATCTAAAATAAATCAAACACATCAAGGCTTTGAACCAGATCCCAAGTGGTCCTGATAACATACTCTGCATTTAAAAATGTGCTGATAACATAATCTATATTTACAAATTCTGCTAGTCTCAATGGGAGTTAAGGATAGTTAGGATCTCACTCAGGATTTTAATCCAAAGCAAGATAAAAATTGAAAAACCCCAACATAACCCCCTGAAAATCTACACATGAAACTTTTCACAAAGGTGAAAGGTGGATATACATTGTGAGCTTAGTCTGCTCCTTATATTAAAACAGCAGCTGGCCGCAGGCACAGTCTGAATGCCTCATCTTTTAACTGTAAAGGGGTAAAATTTAGATCCTCAGGCTTCCTATTCTTATAAGTCAAAGATGCAAATGAAGTTTCTGCCTACCAATGCCACAAAGAATGCAACTGCTGATACCCCTTCTTTGAAGCAAAGTACATTTCAAAAACTTCCATTTTGTCATTGAAAATCCCTGCTAAAGCTCTGACATATTTTCCGACCTCATATGCAGTGCTATAATGTAATCCCAGTGGGAGCACCAGAAGTTCAAAATCCACTAAACCTGATAGAAGAGTTAACATAATGGTGACTTATATAATTAAAAAATGATTTCACCCCAACACCTCAAACTCAAAATATGTCATTACCTGCTGCTTTATCAATCAGGCAAGATATAATTAGTCTATTCAGTAATTTTTAAAATGGACATCTCCACACTCTTCCACACCTACTTCCATGGTGCTCTGCTGAAATTTTCAACACCTTTATCTTGAACTATGATAAGTACAGATGATTGCCAAATTGAAGACTTTGTTTACAGCTACTGCACTGAACATCTTTTAGAAAAAAGGATGTTTCTGAAGAAGGATTGTAAATTAGATGATAGCAAGGTTCTGAATGTGCAGTTCAATGTCAAGATGTTACATCAGCTGAAGCAATTTGGGCTGGTATTCATTTTTTTTTCAAAACATGCCATTTATATCTAGTAAACAAGGTTATTGGCTCAGTGAAATACTTGTTGCAATAGAAAAGATCATATTGAATCATCTGATGATTTAGGCACTCACCTTATATTATAAAAGGTTTTAAAAGATGAAGAACAAAATTTACACTGAAATGTAATATTAAGAGATGTGAAACCACCAATTTTCTGTCTCACATTTTGCCAATTTAAAAATGGAAATAATAGCCTCATTAGCTGTCAGTTTTCAGAGGCATGAAATTCATATTAAAGACTTGCATCTACTGTATGAGCTATCGAGAACACAAACCACCAGGAATAACGATTCTGCCTAATTTAAAATCTTTGTGTCAAAAATAGAAATGAAAGATTGGACATGACAGAGGTGAATGAAGTTGTCGTTCTTTTAATTTTATTTAACTCACTGTAAAAATCTTTCTCACACTGTTCTTTCTCTAGATTTTTCTTATCCAACAGCACCACCTTGTGACAGCAGATTTTAGTGTTTGGGTTTCCACGCACACCCTTCCTCAACAAAAGCTTTCTTTAGTAACTGAGGTAGATAAAAAGATGAAAATGCTAAGAATTATTAAGGATGCAAATAAACACCAAACCAGCGAATCAGCGGCTCCTAGATCTTAAGTCTACAGTCTTTGGAAAAGTTTTCTGGTGAGAAAATGTCCTTTTTAATATGAATATACAAGAATATACATACCTACATTAAAATCAGTATGCTTAAATATTTATATTTACATATTTATCTGGTATTTAGTGCTGTAAAAAAATGCTTAATTTCTAGTTGATTCTTTAAAAGAGTGATTGTTGTTTTGGTGCTGCTTTCTAAGACTGTGTATGAGACACACGTGCCCTAATTAGGAAGACAAGGTCTCTGTAGAATTTCTTATTGGCAAGCTCTTAGTAGCATCTCACCTAAGTAGCACCATTTTGCACCTCCACTCTGAGGTACCAGATTCTGTAAATCCTCTGTTCAGGGATCCCAAGACTGTGTTTTCAGTCTGTTAGCCAAGGGCCAAAATCTTACTGGCTTTTGTATGCTCTCTCTCTCCAGCCTAATGAATATTTACCCAGACTAAGCACAGTGGGACTGATCGAGCAGAGTGGACTGAAATTACATCATTGCAGAACATGTCCTTAGTGCATTCCCATCGGAAATGGTGAGGCAAAGAACGAAATTGAGTCTTGGTTTCCTATATCCTAAATGGATTACTTAATCACTGAGCAATCAAAGAGGAGCAGGGCTGAGGCCTGAGCTGGCTTAAATCCAGTAGATATTCTGTGAAAGTATCTGTGAAATGAGACCAGGAAGCGGAGATTATTTGCGGATATGTCAGGTACAAAAAAAGAACTAAAAGTCTCTGAGTGCTTCCAAGACAAAGACATTTTTGCACAAGCTTGTAAGAACCTTATTCAGAAAATACATATGAACAAAGGGTGATAGGAGTAAAATAGCTGTTTGGATTGAATTTCGGACTCCAGTTTTGAAATCTAAAATGTCAGGCAAGAAAGGAAAAGACAACAAAATAATTTTAGGAGTCTTCCTGATTTTTTATATGAACTAGAAGTATTAGACCAGAAAAAATTTCAGAGGAAGCTTTCAATGCTGAAATGATGAACTTAGCTTCTTCCAATTCTGGGAATGTCATAAATCTCTCACTTTCCTACTCGTCTTCTAGTCCATTTATTAAAAAGAAAGTTTACTGCAATTTAATATGATTTTTAAATTTTCAAACTTTCAAGTGAAGGTTTGCCATAGAATTTTATTAAAAGAAATGCTAATGCCTAAAACAACACAAAACAAAACCTTCCGTGTTTAGTTATTCTTAATGAATGGATCTTATAAACTGTGTGGCTTGAGATAACGTGCTTTAGGACAGGACCTCTGGCGAACTTGCCAACTGCGTCACAATTGCCCTTATTTAACAACTTCATTAGACCACTTAGAAGGGAACAGCCATTATGTTAATAGTATTTGCAGATTGCACTTACTCAAGGGACCTTTCAAACCCTACCAAGGACATAAATATAACAAAAGTCAAGCTAGAAAAGTTGAGTAAATGGATATACAAATCAAAATGAGACTTTAAGAGAAAAAAAAACACCACATCTGAGGAAAAATGAAGGACTGAAACACTTTGCAATCAACAGGAGGGATAAAACATGAAAGTTAAATAGATCAAGGAGTGGTAAGGCAAAAATTTGAAACCAATTTATAACACAAGATGACAAAAAGCAATGTGGTGTAATTTATAATATCGTTCAAAAGAAGCGTTGAGTCACAGAACAGAGAAATGACAGCACATCTCTGGTATTTCATTTGAGAAACCATCTCTGGGTCTGGGGTAAAAGAAATCTATAGAAAAAAATGCTAGAATAAGAAACTGAATTAGCAATAAATGTGTGGCTCACTTTTCATGAAACCTTATATTGCAAAGAAATCTATGTTGTAAATAAACACCCCTTGTATTTCTTGGCTCTAAGCATTGGTTCTTAGAGCCAAGTGACTCCGTCTGTGCACATCTACCGTGCTTGGACCAGCTATGGTCTCCTAGACGATTTTGGACAGTTCATGGAAAAGCAGCAGCTACAGGCTGCTCCCAGTAGACCCGGTGCATGTGATTTCCTGCTCAGTGATATGGACACATCATAGACTTTGCCACTTGCCTGCTGGGAATGAGAACAGGCCCTGGCATCTTGTGAAATAGACTTAGCACTATATGAACAGTCTTTCGCCCTTCTCGTTTGCTATTAAAGACATACCCTTAGCTAAATATGCATTGCTAGGTGCACCGGTCCCAGGGAGTGAGGCTTAGTCCTAGGACAAGTGATGAGAAGTAGCTTCCAATGACTTGCAATGACACTCTTCAAGGCTTTCAAGGCAAGGAAAGTGATTTTTTCTTCCATAGAACATTAGATGCTATCTTCTATGAACTCTGCAGCACTGCGTCTTCTGGCCTCATCCACCATTTCTCTGACAGTTAGACAATTATTGTTCTGTGCATTTTTTATCTTTTCTTTATTATTATTTTTGCACTCCAGCTTAATGTGTACAAAACACTGCAAAAGCAGTGCTGCATCCTGCCAAAGTATTTTTTTATATAGTATGAGTCTCTTGCATATATGAACAGGTATGCATATGTTGCATACCTGTGATGTGATGTAGGGAGCAGCAAGTGTGCCAAACCTGCTGGGACAGCTTGGAGCACTGTGTAACCTGTGGGTCAAAACCTATATTTATGGTATCTTGTTTGCATTGCATTTTGTGGCTATTCCCTTGGCTCAGAGATTGACCTATGCATTATTTAGGAATACTCCACTTTCATGAATCCAAGAGAGAGACCCCAGGAGTGAAATAAAATGTTTATGGCTTAGGCAATCACAGGAGCAGGTCACAGTCTAGTAGAGGAGAACTAGAATATTTAGCAACATATCAATATCAACTTTGAAAATACTATATTTGATAAGAATAAAGTCAATCCTACTAGCAGAATGCTATATAAAGAGAGATTTTGAAGAAGTAAATAGTAGTTCTACCTTGACAAATCAAATAAAACGAAGCATCTCTGTAAATAGGGTCAGGTGACACAAAAGTTTTACCCTCAGATTCTGGGCTATACAACCTGTGCATAACCTAGGAGCACAGGAGAGATTCTCCTCAGTAAGTTATTAAAAAGAGATAATATCTTCAAAGAGTCAAGGTGTATTATCTGAAATGGTAACAGAAGGTGAGACTCAGAGTAATAGTCTCATATTTTTAAATGAAAATTTAGATCAAATGCCTCTGTTCTCTCAAAACAACCCAAACAACAAAACCAAAGGTGAAAAGCCCCTTGCTGAAGAACTTCATCAGCAAATTAAATAAATAACTGGAAATTTGAAACATTTTCTCTTTCTTTGAAGCCCCTTAATATTGCCATTGCAAGGAATAGCCTTTCTACTTCTATTAAAAATTGTTGCAGTTCATCCTATTAAAGTGAGCAGCCTGTTTTACAAAACCTTTTTCAATAAAAATGGCCTACTCTTCAAAAAATACCAAGATATATCTAAAATTAAACTTATTGTTTTAATGAAAATGCTGATTAAAAGTCTGGTATTTTTTACATTTCACTATCCCTTTCGGAACATACACACACAAACATGGGTATGTATATATATATATAAATGTTATTTTAGAAAATTAGACTTCTTAGTCTACTAATGCTAAGAGGTGTTATTAGAATGTAGGTTTTTAAAATAATCCATAAGACCCCCTTTAGATTTTCCATTATCTCAACTTAAAAAAAAGTTGATTTATGAACAGTCACTGGAAACAACCAACCAGCCCTCCCCCTCAAATTGTGAGTCATTTTTTTTCTTCAAAGCTGTTTAGGAAAGAAAATAACCTACAGCTACTATGCCTTAATATGCAGATTGTTGCCAAATCTTTAAGACAAAAATTAAGTGAATTAATCAAACCCAAACTTTACTTTTGCAGTCTGTCATAGGTCAAATCAGAATTAGACATATTACTGTATAAGTGCCCTAACAGTAAACAGGGTTGTACTAGAAACATTACACTCGTGAAAGCTGTTTTTTTTTACTAACAGCTAAATAATAAACATAGGATAATGTTTAATAATTATTAAAATATGTATTATATTTTCTTTCAAGCTTTTCATGCATTATAGATATAGTAATTTTTCATGAACGAGCCTAAAATAATTTGTTTGTAAAGGTGCTCAAAACAATCTCGTGTAGTGTCAGACAGATAGGAAGGCCATGCTACATTCCTTTTTGTGAAGAAATTCAGTCTTTCAGAGATGAAATTTTTCCTCATATCCAACCTAAACCTCCCCTGGCACAACTTGAGGCCTTTTACTTTTGTCCTATCTCTTGTTACCCAGGAGAAGAGATTGACCTTCACTTTGTTACAACCCCTTTTTAAGAAGATGTAGAAAGCAATAAGGTCCCTGCTGAGCTCTGTCCCCCTCTTAGTTAATTAATAGCTAATAGTTAATATTATATTGTATTCCATAGTTAGAATATCTCCCAGGTGTAGATACGTAATTGTTATCTATCTGAATCAGAGTTACATCTCTTTGTAGTTGTTTAAGCGTCACTGGATGTTGGAGTCTCTTGCTAGGGGTGGGATAAATCATGTTCTGGGGATGTTGTTTGCTTTGTTAAGTATATGAAGCAGACAGGTAAGATGGTCCAGAGCTCTGCCTTTGTCATACACATTTTTTTCTTGGGCAAAAGCTTTTATCATCCTTTAACCTCCTATTCTCAGCCTTTACTATCCTACAAGCTCTAGTGTGTGGCTGACTGCACTCTAGAAATGAACTAGAGCAGATTATGCAATAAACACAGACTCCAAAACTGAGGCTATCTCTTTTAAATGCTGAAAAGCATTCAACTTTATTCTGTGCTCCTCAGTGCCAGGATGTTCTCCATGGTAACAGGAAATTGTGGTCCAATTAAAGGATACCTTAATGGGATAGTAGTAACAGTGTAACGCCTCAATAGTGTAGTATGGTGGGAGTTATCAATACAAAACTGAATAGAGTGCTTTTTGTCTTAGTTTGAACTATCTCTGGACAACCACTGAATGTTAAGTGATTTGCAAAAACAGACATGAAGCAGCCCACTTTTACTTAAGAATGAGTCGAGCTCACCCAGATTTTCTTGACTCTTCATTCAGGCTTCAGAAATTGCTCTGATTTTAGCATCAAGTTTGCCATTAAACCCAAACCGTAGTGCTTGGTAGGCTGTTAGACTGCAAGCTAGAAGGCACCAAACTTTTATGAATTGAAGAAGCCAGCTCAGTGGGAAAACGTGGCGATTGCAGAAAATGCTGACTTCATACGGGATGTAGAGGTTTAACACACTTATTAATAAAATGACTCCTCAGTTAACATTGTCTGTACTAATTAACAAAAACACCAACAGACTAGCAATGAGATGCCCACCCTTACAACAAGCAGGCGAGAATTGTAAGGAAAAAAATGTGAGTTACTGCCAGGGTGAAAAGGAGTCATGGGAATGCAGCTGCAAATCCTCACAGAACGGCTATGAAGGCAATGAAAAATCACTGCTGAAGTAAAGGGATAAAAAAGAGAGAGATGCTTTTTCCCTTCCATAAAAGAGAAAGATACAGAGATAAGAGAAAAAGAAATCAGAAAATAGAAGGAAACATAAGAGAAATGGAAGACAGAAAATCAACACAATCTTAGGACAACTGTATTACTTTTAATTGATTCAAATTATTTCATTCATTATGTTTCATTTGGAAGAAAATTGAAAGATGGAGAAGAGATGCCAGGCTGTCAGTAGTAGGGAGAAACAATAAAACATTTTCATGATATGAACAGAAGAAAAATAATTTTTTGGTAAAATTAACTGCTTGGCATTCATGGGGGAGGAAGAATGGTCATGGCTTCAGATGTACCAACATTGCTTACTGCCATGAAAACGGATAAGATACTATAATTTCAAAATAGCAACTCGGCTTTAAGATCAAATATATCACAAATTGTGAATAGAAGAATGTCTTGTTTAAATTCAATTAACTTTATTTTAGGTTTAAAACTAAATAACCTGAAAGATATTGAAAGTGTATAAATTTTAAGGAATAACCAGTTAAAACTGAGAAATTCTCCTTTGTGTTTTACTTTAGCAAAATTTCACTGAAATCGATTAAAGGTAATAATTACATTACAGTAAGGCATAAAATTCTCATGTCAGATCTAATTGTTTGCATCTTCTTCACTTTTGCCAAAGTGGTGCAAAAGCTAATTTTTCATCCAAAAATCAGAAAATCACTGGAGAAGAAAGAAATAGAGTTAGATCCAAAATAAGATTGAGGTATCTAACTTTTATGTCAGAAAACAAACTCTAAATTGCATTTTCAACATCCTTATATAAAGCACAGGGAAAAATACAGGTCTCAGATTTCAATTTTCAAACTGGTATACTGAGTGCCAAGTTGTCTAAGCTGCCCATTAAAAAGTGCTGAGGATATGCCCTTTCTAAGCTTTTCCTTACTTCAGTCCTTAAGGTCCCTCTGCATTGAGCAATTTGTAGTTTCAGGGCATTATATGCAGTCATTTCAAAGTCAGAGGAGGGACCACAGCATATTTCTTTCCAAATTCAGGGACAATGGTAGTCAAGCTGGTTTCTTTTCTTCCTTCCTATTTATTATAACCTAAGTTAGCCATTTCTTATATAGAGAAAAAGAGAGCATCAATTTTTTCTTCAGGAGATTCCAACTTAGATCCTAGAACTCTCAGATTGCACTGCTATACAGGAAAGATAAAAACTGACATTCTCATTCCTTTTTGTAGAAGTCCTCTGTATCCGTAATTAAAATGAATTAGCCCAGAGAGATAACAAGACTGAAAATCACTCCTAAGTGTTTATTTATAAACTAGGAGATCTTCAAGATTACTCACCTAGTGTGTCATTTGAGATGACTCATATAACTCATCAAGACTGCAGCTGCCACTTCAAACAGAAGTGGATTTCTTGTAGGTCCTGTACTATATTTCCAATTGTGTATAGATGAGTCAAATATGCATTTCAAACAACATCTGACAACAGCAATTAATTTAATAACAGGCAGTAATTTCTAGCTGCAACTAAACCATTATACCAAGTACATCTCAAAAATTCTATTCATCTACCTGAGATACACAGCTTATAATTATCTTTCTGAGAACAAGGGCAGAATTCATCATAGCCAAATGTACATCTCCAAAAATTAAACCTAATCTAAGACAGCCTTCTGGATTCCCTCCGCATCCAGTTGTGCTTATGGTAGCCAGGAACCACCGCCTTCTGGAACGGCTTGTCTCTGTGAACTGCAAACAGAGTAAATCACCTCTAAGGCTAAAAAAGGACAGACTAAATTAAGTGAATCTCAACTTGAATGTGAATCAATTTAAAAAGGTAGAATTAGATTTGCATTTCTACCATTTCAAATAAAACCAGGATTTACAAGTCTTCATCCTGAAGCAGAAAAGTTTAATCCTCATGTCCAACACACATAATCAGGTATGGAGCAAATGGAAGAGGGAATCTGTAACTCCTGCAGATGAGGCTCTGCGTAGAAAATAATAAAAAATTCACAAGACTAAAAAGAAAACCAGCAACAAATCTATAAAAATAACACGGTTGCAATGAAGTTCCTATAAGGGAAAGATGAGTTCCCTATACAACGGCAAACTGTTTTGTAGAATCAGAACCACTTAATTCTTTTAATTTCTTTTCAAATTACTCTCTGAAATGTCGTGACTTTTTATACTTTTGCAAGGTGAATCTTTTTTATGCAAAGAACCCCAAAAATTTATATTGTTAGCTGAAAATTATTACTCTGTTCCAAAGTAAGACAGATTTTCTCTGGTTGCCAACAGCATATTATTATCACAGGGTTTATATCTTTCTTCTAAAGTTAAATGGTCTTCTACAATAATAACAAAAAGAATTTGACATGAACAGCTGCAAGATTCATTTTGGGAATACCAGTAGATAGTTTCTGATACATATTTCTGCCACTTTAACCTTTTGCAAAACAAGTTTGCATTTGAGTGCACATCAAGGCAGTCCTTGGAGTACACAGATGATTCTGTAAACCATATGGAACCAAAACCTCTTCACCGTACATTGTTGACATGGAAACTTCTAGGCACCATTGAAAAAATGAGAAGTATTGTGGGTAAAATGTTACTAATGTTCCATGGAGAACATTTTATTTTCATCTGAGGATCATGCTTAACAACAATTAGATAAAATTTTGCGGTATCTCATTAGATCAGTTTGTCCACCATTAAAAGCAAATTAAATCAATTCAGCTGGTGTTGCCTTGCACTGATCAGGGGAAACTGACCTGGCATTCTCAACAAAATAAGCAGTGTTCATCATCTGGGAGGGAATGATTTTTCTCATGCATTCAGTTTGATTTTCACTGTACGTGGTGATTATAATGTGCAAGGGATTTCAGGTCAAATTTCTAATTTGAGGTGAGACTTTCAAATTCAAAGTTGAAAACATTAATGAAATATCAAAATCTGCTTTGGTTTCCTTACAGAGGAACAAAAACCAGTTCATTTGTATCCATGTCAGCAATTTCCAATAATGATGGCATATATTCAGATGACTCAGAATATAAAGCACATACTGAATGACAGATAGACGATCTTATTTTTAATTATGCCTCCTACAAAACATTGCTCCTACATTCTTACTTCAGCGCATGAAAAATTATCTTCAAGATGAATGGGTATCTGAAATAGCTTAGTTCACTGCTGCGCAATATGCTCTTAGGTTTTTCATATAAATCAGAATTATTCAAGCTCAAAATAATTACTGTTTTGATAATCAATTTAGATAATTATTCTGTGCTAATTTGCCTAGTTGTCATGCTCTAGGTACCTTCTTTAAGAGTCAGTGATTAAGTAGTACTCAAGATGATCTTCAATGTAAATGATTCCTTTATTTTAGAAAGGGAAAAGCAAAAAGAATTTACTTCATATGCATGGTAGTTATATTTCAGGACTGCCACATATTTTTAAAAATCCTTTTCTACTGCCTATGACTATTCCAAAATTTATCTATTTGGAGTTAACTGTAATGGAGTAGAATGAGGAAGCTCTTGGTGGGAGACAGGTGGAAACTAATTAGTTTTGCCTGTATTAAAAAAAAAAATATTATCTAATGAATTTCACTGAAAAAATCTACTTGCCCTAAGCTGACAAAGAACATCTTTGAAATATGGTATAGTCCTTTAATTGCCCTAGTTATGTAACAGGATAGTCATCCATATACTACAAAATCATTAAGCTTTAAAAGAAGCAGAGTTCACACTTTAATTAGGATCTTCTGAGTTATCACCCCAGCCCTCTGCAGGGCTGTCCTCTCCAGCACAGTCCTCTGTGCTGGACCTGTTCTATCACAGGGCAGCAGAAGCTCATTGACACTCTCCCTGAAATTATTCTTATCTTCAGTAATTCCAAGAACTCTAAAAAGATAATTTACAGCTGAGGCACATACAATCACAGTTCTAGTATCTTCTTTCTTCCCTTCTTGATCTCTTTTGTGACTGCTCACTTCTTCTCCAAGTTAGCATTCCTGTCACAGAATTCCAACAAACCCTCATGTGTGTAAAAGCAACATATGCTAGATCCTAGCCATAGCTGAAGTCCCCCTTATGCATGTTATGTCCTTGGTATTTACTCACTAGTATCTGCATGGTAGATTGAGGTAGGAATTACACGCCAAGAAGAGACGACCAAAAAGCTGGACTTGAGAATGAGGGGATGAGAGGAGTAAATGGAGCAAGGCAGAGCCAGTAGAGGTGAGAGCATGGAATGGATTAGAAAGGCAGGAGGGTCACTGTGAGTCATCCAAAGCTAGGTGGAATAGAAGGCAGAGTGGAGAGGCATCACACACTCTGGGGCTGAAGTGTGTGAATTTAGGTGGCAGATGAACACAGTGCTCCATGTAACACCTACACATCGAGAAAGGAGACTGATCAAACTCAGATATTTGAGGGACATGCTTTAAAGAGGAAAAAACGTGAAGCATGAAATATACCATTTACTGGGAGTATTTGAAGAAAAAAGATTAAACATTTGCCTGTAAGGGACAACTTTTATGTGCATGCATCCCTGAAGGTGCTAGTCTCTTGGAGTCATTTCCATCCCTAAATTTCCAGACTACAGACGGATATAAAAATCTAGCTTAACTGTATTAAGGTCTATGAAAACTGTGTCAGTCTCTGTGTGTGAGTCCATTGCACAATGTCTTAAACCAACAGCTCTGAATTTTAGAATTTCTGTGCATAAAACTGAAATGTACTGAAATTAGCCAGTATTGCTGAACAAGTCATCATCAGATAATATTTGTTCATTTTTTCTCATATTTTTATGCTCAGAAATTTTCAAGTTTGGGTTAAACTGCCTTCACTGGAAAACACCTATAAAGTCTCATTGGGCAGTGATCATTTAAAAATGAGACAGCAATAATATAAATGTAAACTTCTGCGAATGAGTTTTAGTGTTATTTTTATTGGGTTTGTAGCTTTGTTTTCTTCTTCCCTTTTTTTTTTTTTTTTTTTTTTTTTTTTTTTTTCCCCATATAAACTGTTCTCTGAGTAACTTTTTGGACAGATGCATTCTTGCATATCTCTGTTGACTAGAGCTAAACAATAGGGTTAAAATAAGCAGGAAGTGTTACTAAGAAAAGTGTTTTCCAAAGACAGCCCTTACACACAATATGGAATACAGCTCTTACAACAATGATTTTACTCAAGTAAATGGGATATAGCAAAGAAAAATAATGGCAAATAGCAAACTGACTTTCTCTGAAGTTTAAATTAATCATGCAGAGAATCAGTGCTTCATGGTAAGACAAACTGCACTTTCTTTCACCAACACAAAACTCCCCACATTATCTCCTCTGATCTCATCCTTCCTGGCTAGGAGCTGGCAGTAACTTAAATGCAGTAGACCTTCCTTATGTAAAATTCATGTGTCTGATTTAGGATAACATGCTCAAAGCTAAGAAAAGGTCCAAACTGCTTTATCGGGCCAGAGTACAGTGGTCAACAGCTTATAGAATGTGTCCCAGAAAGAGAAGGGATATTGTCTCCTTTTTTACTGTACCCTTCCTATGACAATTTCCACCAGCATTCCACCCTCAGTAACAGTATACTATGGGTCAAGAAACCAGCTGTAAATCTTGTAAAATTGCAGTATTTTTTTTTTATGCCTATACTCCATCCATCTTTATGACAGAGAATAAGGAGTCTGTAATTATTCTCAACTTGACAAAATACTGGGTATTAACAAAATCTTACCATTTTCCATCCTTAGAATAAATTACTTTCATGCTTCTGTGGGTCTGTTTTACTACTTTGGACCCATTACTAAGAACACCTATGGCATCTCATACTCATTAATATCATTGAACTCATCTGGGAGCTTAATTTCAATCTTTTGATGAAGAATTATTTGAGTATGTCCAAAGACCCACTTAAATGGATCCGTCAAAATGATCCAAAGTAGATATTTTTCACATATCTTAATTTCTAAAAGTATATATCATTTTATCAAAATAAGAGAAACAAAATCAATTAAATACAAAGCAAATAATGGAATAAACTTAACTATCTTGTCTGGTTTTGTTTTCCATTTCATGCTGAGCTGTAACCCAGTCAAACATCTATGTACCAGCTATTATGTAATTTTTTGACATCAGAATGCTTTTGTTGTACAGAAAGTATGAAAGATGTTTTATTAGCCTAAAAAATTAACAAACATGCATTCAGTCTTTTCTCCCCAAAACATTTGCCATCATACCAATTAGTTGCAATGCTCATTTCAAGCACTATCAGTAGCGATGAACCCTTTGTACTTAAAATATATTTATTTCATCTCACAACCAAGTGTTTTAGTTCAAAATATAAATAATTTACCTCATGTAGCATGTAAAACATGGAAATATATTTATGTCTTTAAATCTCACTTCCATTTTGATGTTTGGAGAAAGCTGCCATTTTGCCAGCTCACTTGTAGAACTAGCCCAGTAGAGTTAAAAGGCTGTTAAAAGTTTTTTGGGTTTTTTTGGTTTTTTTTTTTAACATAGTATCACATATGTTTTCCATGGAGTGCAGATAATAGTACAAGGAGATTCTGAATTTTCCCAAAATATCAGTTAATTTATTCAATAGATCTCTATGCTCATATTGACTATCTCTCAGTCTCTCACATTAATTAATTCTGTACACATCAGTCTCAAATCAATTAATCTCATGCTCATGTACCTTTGAAACATTTGTCCCAAACACCAAGAGCAGAGACCAAAAGTCCTGTAGTCTGTGGAGAAATCCTGAATAGCCATCTTTGCATTTTAACAAAATCTGATTGTGAGTGCTGAGATGATTTTTTTAATGATGAATTTTCCACACTGGTATTCTTATCTCTAATATCCTGCATGGGCTCTTAGGAAGTCTTCTGCCATCAATCCTATCTTGCAGAGGAAACGTACAATGCTGGTCCAGGGCATCTGATTGCATAAGATACTCCCAAAATTAAAAAAAAAAAAAAAATTAATTAAGGATGCCTGTTTCAAAGGAGAGGAAAACCTTGCACCAACAGAAATAAATGAAATATTTCTGATTTCTTTTGAATGCCAGAAGAGAATGAACAGAACCAAAGGATTTCACCTTCTGCAGTAGATTACAGAGATCACAAAGATCACAATATAATTTCCTTGCAAACCAGTGAGTTTTCAAAGAAAAAAAGAGCAAAAAACCACCCCAAAACTATAAAACCTTGTATTGTGCTATAAATATTGAACGGTCAAACATATAATGGAAGCAAATATGGAAGTAAATGGAAGCAAAAAGTGCACATCAAATGTCTGACTGTTTTTCAGTCTTAAAGAACTAGAGTAAAAGCAATTTTTTTTTTTTTTTTATCACAGATATTTGAAGTTGAGAAGGGTACCTAGTTGCTAACTCCATGTGTACCTCTGTCTGTGCCTGTTTGGCAGATGCCAAATTAAGCTCATAGACCAAAGAGTTCATTAAATTATGTCATTAGAAGCAGAAGTTTTATTTGGTCAAGGACTTTAAAAAAGAACATAGAAAATAACATTTGCACTCAAATTAATCATAAGAGTAACAGTAACTGGTAGTGAACATTTTCTCTGAGATTGTGATAATGGACTAAGAGAGAAAATTTTGTCAAAGATCTGTGGGAATAAAACAAATAAATTTAAAAATATAACGTAGCAAAATGCTTGACCCATTTCTAGCTCGGTAGATAATCATGTGGGAGTTTTTTTAATGTTGGAAGGGGGCCAAAATTAGACTGACAGGAACCCTCTGGAGCAGAACAAGACCATTCTCTCCTCCACCTGCAGCTTTTAGCAATCCAGCTACTAATTTTACACAATGCTTGTAGTCTGATTGCTTACACTTAAACCAGCAATCTCCTCCAGGATAAGGGAGAAAATTAATCTGCCTGTTTTGGTTTCTTTCACAGTATTGAAAAAAAAAAGTAATTGTCAGTAGTTGTTTACAAGAAGGAGGAAGAAAATAATCCATTTTTCTGCCAAGCTTCCCATGTTTTAATACAGTGAATAACATTCATCTTACAAATGATTTTTGGATGCCAGTGGGATTCCAAACTCTCAAAAGATTTATGTACAATCTTGTTACTTTTGTTTAATGACAGATGTAATACAGATGGTATTCTTTACTTGTATCATGGGCTATACCTATATAAAGGGCTCTTTCTTTAAATAAAGATAAACCAAGCAAAGAGATCGAACTCCTTTAACTACTTAACTATTGCTTCAGTACATCTCATGCTTTTGGATTATTCCAGCAAGTTCTTCCCAAGAAAACTATGACATGAAAGGAGCTAATTTAAATCAGTGCTTGTGTGAGTTGGTCCGTGTTTCTTGGTCATGAACTCATTCTCTTGTTTGTCTGAGGATAACTTATCTGGTGCAGTAAGTCTCTCCCTACCATGACATTAAACTCTGACACCTCCTTAAAATGGGACAGCTTCACCTATACCGCCACCTGGAAATACTTTATGCTCTACCCACATGCCAAGCACTGACTGACAGCTTTGCCAGACATGTAGCAAAACCATTCCAGAAAATGTTCCCAGAAAATAGATAGTATTGAAAGCCGTTTTTTAAGCCTGTTTATTTTACACAGTTAATGTACAAGGGCCTCCTACTTTGTTACAGTTTGTGCAATGAAAAGTTAAATATTCCCTCTTGTAGTGTGTGCAATGGATGACCAAAAAGTTTCGACCAAATGTAGTAGGACAGGGAAGTTGTCAAAATGTATATGTCACCATATATATTCTCACTAAATCCATAGACCTCTTACACTCAGGAGAACTTCTGAACTCCCTCTTTTAGTTCATGTGCATCTCTGTAGAGTAATTTAAAAATATATGCATCATAATGGCATATTAAATGCTCAGGTTTTGGTGTATAATTTCTGCTTTGTGCTGTCTTTCATCTGACTAAATTCTAAAATAACTGCTCATTTTAGGTCTATCTGAAGTAAAGACCAGATTGCAAAATTGCCCATCTTGCTAGTAAGATGTAATCTGTTACAAGATAAGGAGAACAAAATTCAGAAGATTTAGAAAAATTAGTCAATTTCATCATTCAGGAATGTAAATCATTGAAATGTAAAATTCTTTCTGAAACTTTTTAACTATCAGTTACTAAAATAGCCAGACTAAGAATGTCAGCCTTACAGCTGCAGCTTCTTAAAACTGATCAAAGTAAACCCTGTGCTCTCCAAAATTTTAATCTAATACTTTGCATCCTGCCTATCACCTGCTTCTCTTTGCACAGCAAAATTAGATCACAGATTAAGAAAGCTCTGTATACATACCAGTAATTGATTCCCTCTGCCCAGTACTTTAAGTGAGCCACAAAAAGCAGAGGAGGTTTCTAAAAATTCATACTTAGAGCAAAATGACAACAACCACTCAAAGAACATCTGATCACACTAGCTCAAGTTTTTCTCTGAAAATATGGTAAGCTTAATCATGCCCATTGATCACTCAGTGCTGAGTTAAATATAACTCTACACTAATAAATACATAAAATGAAAATTTTAACCTCAAGTTACTGACGAGTACTTAGCCCCCACTACCTCCTTCACAAGTCATCATCAGAGTCAGAAAATTTATCATCCTGGGGTGTCATGACCTCAAAGTAAGGAATATAAAATATTGTTGGGCCGTATTAGTTATCGTGGCTGAAGTGATGATAACCCAATAGCTGTAAGGAAAGTTCTCAACAATCTATCAGTAGTGTTTCAGTTCTGCTTCATTTCAGAGGTCACTTTTTGACCATCATCACTGGTCTTCTATTTCACAAATCCTGCTCTGACAGATCATCTCGTGAGACAGCATTTAGCACGTGGTTTCTTCTTTGGAAAAGAGATTGTATTAGGAAAGACTCTGTAATTTTGGTAAGGAAGGTAATAAAACTTCTTTTAGCAATGCCTCTAAGTAAGGCTCCTCTATCTTAATCTGAGGATTGTACATGAATCAGACTCATACTGACCACATGATCTAGTTCTCTTCTTTGAACAGATCCGAATATAAATGCATAATCTCTGCAGTGTTAAAATTTAACAACTTTTTGTTTATATAAAGAATGTTTTGTAACAGGCATTAAAGCAATATTTAGCTAACTCCATTGACTTCCCCTGCAAACACCCTGAGAAGAAGCCTTTTTTAGGGAGTCCTTAGGGAAAGAACTTCATTAGAGGGTGCCAGGATTGAACACACTACTCATTGGTACGGGGAGCAATGTGCTTTGCACCCAAAAAAAACCCCTTGGTTCACTTAAAGAATATGAACACAAAATAGAAGTGGAATCAAAAATATTAATTTTCTTACAGTGTAGCTATACCTGATAAATACAGATATTCTGTTTCAAGAAATCATAGTTTAATATATTCATATGCATGCCTAATTTAATGCTAAAGTGTTTTGTACATTTGTTTTCAATTACAGACCTTTAAAGTACTCACTCAAAGGCAAATCTTTGTAGTTCTTTTTGTTCATAAAAGTCACTTAAAGAGGGAACTTGAAAACATCATTAACTGCAATTTCTCCTTGATCCTTTCATCCCTTCAGAGCTTATTTAAACTTCAAAGTCTTGACCCATTCAAATGACTTAAACAAGTGCTCTGAAGTTGCTTAAGATACACAACAGCAGATAAAACTTCTCATAATGTGATCTTTCTCTATTGTAAAATTTTCTAGAGAGGAATAGCGAAGAAATTCTGTAATATTTGAACAAAGAAAGTCATGTTAAGATTAACCTTATGAAAGAGCATGATGTAACTTAAACATGGAAATACTCTCATCACATTTTAATTTCAGTTTTATAAGCAGATCTTTATGATGTTGAATGCATTTGGACTACTCTGATGGTTTTTTCAGCATCAACATATCTTCAATGGTCAAATTAAGAAAATGAGCATGAAAAGCAAAACAGTGACCTGGTTCATCATGCCTGGATGGATTATCTTTGGCTTAATTCTAAGATGAAAAAATATAGGGACCTAATTGCATAGCCTCACTCGGCTGTGTCTTTTACAGTTCATTATTTACTTTATATTTCCATGCTTATCCTGTATTCAGTCACCTGCCATTTCACTAGCAAAATATAAAAGTGACATAAGGTATTTAAAAAAAAAATCTATATTTTATGATTAATTAAGAAGTTCTGAAAACACATTAAGATGAGAATCTCATTTTCATTGCATTTAAATTATTTGATTAACCCTTTTCATAACTAAGAAAAGCTTAAAAATTGAATCGTAGGGTATCTTAACAACTAAAATTGGCTCTGGTCTAAAGAGGTGGAAAAAAATGCCAGCAGTTGGAATGCCTTTAGCTGGGATTAGTATTGCAATAGCAGTGAGCTGGCTCCTGATGACCAACAGTATCAACTGGCTTCAGTGGTCCTGGGAGAGAATGGGAACCCTCCCTTCTTGCACAGCCTGCTTAAGGGATAGCTACTGTCACCAGCCCTGAGTAGCCAGGAGGCTGCCTCCAAGACATCACTAGTCCCATTTTTCTTCAAGTACTGTAAAACAGTCTGGGAAGGGATACAGCATATATCATACCTGGCAATTTGTTTGCATTGTTTATTCTCTTGGGGAGATTACGAGAACTCGGTGTGCAGAAAAAGTGACTTCCAATGGGGTGAATATGCAGCGTTCAAAAGGGTATTATAAGCTATTTTTTCCCCAGTGTAGACTTGAAGCTCAAATAAATATTGTTAATGGTACATAACATACATCTCAGTAATGTATGAGAATGTACTTCCATTATATGTGCATTTTCTATCACTTTATCCCTAAAATCATCAGTGCAACCACTCCCTCTTTACTTAAGGGCAGTACAATTAGTTGTCATTACTGCTATTAATCATAACAGAACAAGCTTTAACCATATTCTTGACTAAGAAGAAAAGAGACAAACTAGAATGGACCAGTTTTGTCAGCATGCAGTCCCTGACTGTGACATATAGCTACATTCCATCTTCTGTTTAGTCTCATTTTGCTCACAATGATGTAGATTAAAAGCCTCTCAAAAAATTCGCAAGGTCACTGTAGGATGTTCGTATCTTTCTCTAGTTCTCATTTTTAATGCAGTTGCTGCACTGGCTAGTGATAATTACACATTTCACTCCTAAATTGCTACAATTATTGAACATTCTTGTTATTTGCTCTATAATTTCATTTATCAAAATGTGTGTATTAATGTAGAATTGTGTCATGTGAGCTGCTTCATATGAGTGAATCCTTTAGAATTCTTGCACTGATTTGAGAAGGAACAGGATCAGGCTACCACTAACAGAGGAGTAGGGACATAGGAACATAAATCAAAAACTCCACATTTCTATATTCCTTCTACAGCTGTGATATGGCTCTGGGATCAATAAAAGACCTTGTCTGTGGCATATAACTGTGACAGAAGTTTCTCATGCTCTAGCCCTAAGCTTGTCAGATTACTCCCTCAGCCCAGTGGAAGTGCTGTTGCCATCTTTGCAGAGGATGCTGTTGCTTCCTTGTTTCACAATAATACTTAGATCTGAGGCCTTTTTCTCAGCGGAATATATTTCAGTATCTTTTGGCTAACTCACCAGTTGAAAGTACAGAAAAACAGGTCTTCTTTAAAATTATCATAAAAGACTAGCCTGTCATAGTAATAGACAATGCTTTCTCGGTACAAATCACCATGCAAAACAGGCATTTCTACCATTGTAATGTCTAAATACTGTAGAGTTTAGACAGCATCCTCATTTTTATTTTCTAATACTCTACTGACACCTTCTGGAATACAACACTATTTTTGACTTTACAGTTGATTTGTGTGGTGCAAATGATGAAGTTATTTAAAAAAAAAATTCTGATGCTACCACATGTACCAAAACACAAATATCAGCATATCTTTAACATTCATAGTGACAGTTTTCACTGATTTTGAAGTACCAAAATCATAGAGCAATCAGGAAAACATAACAAAGAGAACATCACTAGATGGAGATAATCTAGTTTCAGGGGGAAAAAACAGCCTATATTGCTGCTGCTGCTGCTAATGTGTATGATACTTGATGCTATTTATAAAAGCCTATCCATTAAGGCAAGGGATTAAGGCAAAATCTCTGATTTGTTTTAAAAATGTGTAGAGGTAAGAATTAGGAACAGGACATCCTTTCAAACGGTATCTCATGTGCACATTAAATTCCTCAGTTCTTTTTGTTCCCCATCAATGCAGCTGAAGGTGGAAATCTTGAAGCACATAAAGTTTCAGCACTTAAGAGTGAGAATGACCCAGTTATCCATGACCTCCACATGAAACTTGCAGGTACAGCACAAGATTTATGAGATACACTCAGCCTCCTGGAGGACATGTATACAGTGTCTAACACGACAATAAGTACTTATATTTAGACTACTGCATCCCCTTGTTGCCATATTCAAAGACAGTTTCACAGACTAGTTGATAGTTGACTTTTATCCTTAATTACAGAAAAGATAAAAAAACCCTATTGTTTCTTATTTTCAAAAAAGTAATAAAAAGAACACATGATTCATAAAAGAACTTCATATCTCAGGTTCCTGTCTTTGATGTAGTCACAATAATAATGCAGTGCAGCTGTGCTGAGAAATACTTTTTGTTTCTTATCCTTTTTTGTTTCTTTTAAAGAAAGGGTTGTTTGATTCTAAGAATTTTATTTTATGGAGCTTCCTAATTTTGTTTTTTTAAACCCATTATTGTCTTTTATGTAGTGTTTAGAAATTCTGACAGAACAGATTTTCATTAGAGATATTCAATAAAATAACTGTAATTTAAAAAATGGTTGTGAGCTGATTCACGTGAATACTCAGAAAATCCTCAGGTTGTTTATTTTGAGTTTGTAATAAAAATGATTTTTTTTTTTTTTTTAATCCAGTTATGTTTTGAACAAAAAATACACCTACATAATCAAACAGAACTGCAGGAGAACTGCAGGGACATAGGGGATGAAGCAAAGAGAAAAGTCCCTCAGGTTATTTTCTACTATAAATAGTAAATATAACCTTCCAGTCATAAGGAAAGACAAGCAGAAGCAGGTATATCACACATGCCAGCATCTGGCTGCACAGCTGTGGTTTCCAGCAGGGTTTTGGCCTCCATGACAATTCAGATATTCTTCTCAGTCTGTGGATTACAACAAAGAGATGGCACCCACCCACCAAAAATGTGCAACGTCATCTTTATTAATAGGTTACCTAAATTACAGGAGTGGCTTTCAGCTAGATTATTTGGGGAGTGGTGCCCCAAGTTTGGGGACAAGCAAAGATAGAGGGACAAACTGAAAGCATCTTGGGAGCAGCCCCCACATTACCCGCAAAGACCAGGGTCAGATGACAAATCATTCAAGTGCTTTTATGCCAACATTTATATTCTGGGAAATAAAAAAGAAGAAATTTGCAGTCTCCATATGCAGTCTCAGAATTACACTGTCTTTGGAAGTACAAATATTTGATGGGGTACCTCATGTGACTCCAGTACTGCAATGGACAGTTGCAGGCTGTTCAAGGCAGACAGAAAAAGTAAAAGTGGAGAGGTTGTGCTCCACAGAAAAGGTCAAGCTGACCTTCTGGAGATTAGCTGTAGACAGGAGGACAGATCTGTAAATCTGATGGTCTGATTTTAGAGAACTGGAGAAGTTGATTTCAGAGAAAGAAATGAACCAGATGCTCTAGAAACCCTCCCCAGCCTAGATTTCTGTATGAGTCCATCCTGACATGCTAGGAATGTCCCTCACTGTGAAATGCTGCATCACATGAACGATGCGGGATTGTTCCTGAGAGTAACTACATCAACTGGATTCACCAATCTTACCAACATAGATAGTGTGCAAAATGATGTATAGTAGCTTATTCTACTTTAATAGTTGAAGGAAATAAAAAAAGTAGTTCAGAGGAAACTAGAGACTCAGTTTGTTCTGGTTAATAAACTGTGTGAAAAAAACTGGTGCTGTACAAAGCCAAGCAATACTGTGCATATTTATTCTTTTTCTTAAACAACACAAAATATCTATGAAGTTCACTTTGTTATTTAGCAGTTTGACAAGATAATTTCACAGTAACTACAAAATTACATGTTCGAATTCTTAAAACTGCCACTAAAAAAGGATTGTATGGACTCCAATATTGCTCTATCCATTTAAATTTATTTCTACTTTTCTGAGTTATTTAAATTGAGATGGCCTAGAATGGTTTTCTCTTTTTCTGTTGCAGTGATTATATGTTTTGAAAAATGTTTTATTGCTTTTGTATTTGAGTGAAGTTTTATTAGTTACTAAAGAACATTCTTTACAGAATTTAGTGAAAAAATGTCATATGTGACAGATTGTAGCCTTCATAATGCCACGCAATGCCTAGAAAAAGAACAGAAAAAGTACCAAGGTTAAAATTCAATTCTACCACTAATCTTAGCATGATCAAGTAGGCTAAGATTACCTTACAGAAATAGGTAATAAAATCTGAAACTGCAGATGACTTCAAATGAAAATAATGTAAAATCTGCAATTTCTGAGTTTCTCTATCAGAAGGAGATAATCATAAGGTTAATCATAAGGAGATAATCATAAGGATAATGCATTCAAACATCTTTTTTTTCCTTTTTAACTAGATAGTCCTTTTATTTTCATCATAGTTTTGGTTTGGTTTGTTATTTTTCTCTTTTGGGGGAAGGAGGTGGGGGGACAGGAGGTTTTGGTTGGTTGGTTTGGTTCGGCTTCTTTCCTCAAAAATATACCCTAAGCTTACTAGACGACTTATACTCTAAGTATAATTGTCTTGTTGGTTTAAGAGACAGTCCACAACCCTCAGCATGTTTGCCTACAGAGATACTAGTGCCCTGAAGCTTTTTAACCTGAATTCTACAAATCCTAGTTTTCCATTAGCTATATTTGACTCAATCTCCCCATCAGATGTAGAACAATATTTTGTTCACATGATAGGGATTTAATCAATAAAGTATTATGAAAACATTGTGCAAGGTAACCAAAAAACATATCCAGTATATTTAGTTATATACAGTTTTATAGTTGCAGAAGAAAAAAAAGGGCAAAAGCCTTTGAGGCCGATTCCTAGGCAACACAAAGGCATTTTTTCCCCATAATATCCCAAAATTCATTGTTTCCTCAAACAAAAGAGAACTTCTGAAGTTATTCCATTGCATGAGGAAATAAATACAATGCTAACATAAAACTGAACCATTTCTCTTACATCCAAGGAAAAATAACAAGAGTCATGTAATGAACATCTATCTCCTATATAACCTCTGGCACCCTCTGAGCTGTATCTGAGATTCTCTCACACTCTTCTAAACCCCTTGGATTCATTCAAAGAATGTTGGCTTATCAGTGGTAATGAATATTTTATCTCTGAACAACTGTCCTGTGAAAGCTGCTGGCAGAGTTCATTGTCCACAAGATGAGGCAAATACATTTCTTAGCCAGAACCAAGAAGCCAGTTTCCTTAGCCAGAGGTACCAAACGCCTGCAATGAAGCTGTTGTACCACTTGATGGAGGCATTATCAAGTTGCCAGCTGAAATGCTCATCCCGAAAATCAGTGAGTGCAGCTGCAGCTGCCAAGAGACGACAGAATCTACTCAATTTTCTAGACATTCAATAACTAGTGAGCCTGGCCTACTTAACAGTGGGTTACATCAACCTGCCAACCTTGGAATAAATCTTTATACTATTACCATTATAAACTACAATTTCTTTTGCTATGTGAGAATGGTCTGGGAGCAAACACTCACCATTGATGGTTTTGTGGTAGGATTTCTTTTCCTCTTTCCTTCTCAACAGCCACATTTTGCCCATAATTAGTAGTCGTTTATTTCAAATTAAAGTGAACTGTTGGAGTTTCAACTTCTTACCTCCTTTACTGAGTATTTTGCTATTTTGTTTGTTCTTTCCAGGGAGGAAAAAAAAAAAAACAAACTTCTTAATCCTAAAATAAATAAAATCTTTGAAAAGCTCTGGCAGTAGTCTAGGGAAATGCTACTATCTCTGAATGCCCTTGTCAAGCTTCTTATCTTGTTTTTGCAAGCTGATTCTTTCCCTTAGGACTTGTGAGTATCTCAGATAAAGTTGAATGCAAGCAGATATGTATAGCGTTCTACTCCTTTCTGAAAGAGACACTTAAAACACCAAAACATATTGTGAACGTTTCATTAATATTGCCTACATGCCAATAAATTACTGGTAGTTATTTTCAGGCTTTGTGGAGGGTGACCTATTGAATATAAACAGAATATGAATAACTCAGAAGAAATTGAACAAATTTCTGTCAGTAGCAGGCTCTTCAAATACTAAATTAACAGAGAAAACACCAAAAGACTCATTTCAATTTGTTGTATGCTTATAAAGCAAATTTTCCACCTTCTCCACTCGAAGGGAATCACTGATTGGAAGCATTTCTTATTTTCAGTTGAAAGTTAGTGCAAAACTCCATCCAAGACTAATGCTAAATTACACTTTAGATCATGTGTGGTAGGTCAAAACAGAATCACAGCATATTCACAGTTCTTACCTCATACAGGGGTAAGAAATTGGGTGTGAGCATGCTTTCTACTTCCAGACAGTAAGTGCTTTGGGAGGAGGGTGATGAAAGGAAAGAATTCACCAGAGCAGAATAATTGCCTTTCACACAGGTATTGTAATTTCTCTGCCCAGAGGAAAACACAAATTAAATAGAAAGCACTGAGGACTGCTTCCTTATGTGGTATAAAGGTTCAGGTTGAGTTGAGTTGCACAGTGATTTACACCAAAATAATCCGACAAGTCTGCAGGTAAGAGACTGATGGATGAACTATACCTACCACTTTATAAAAAGATTTCTCATTGTTTTAATAGTTTCTTTCTCCACTTCCTCATGCTTTTGTAGCACTTTCTAAAGATCATTTTTCAACAATTCAGGGTTTTAAAAGATTATGAGCAGCTATTTTAACTCCCATTCACCCTACAGGTATGGTGATCATTCAGTACTTCTGATAGTCCAAGTTTCCTACCTCTGCTTCCAGATTGGCAACTCTCAAAACCCTGGCCAAGAGATTCATTGGCTTTTCAGGCTGCAGCATACTAGTCCTTCATGCTGGACTTGTATGCTTAAAGATTTTGTAATACAGTAGACTACAGCAGTGTCTCTTCCTTTGATACATTTTTTGTTTACAACTGTTATTAAACATAAAATCATTCACACGCTCAAATGTCGAAACCAGTGGGTGCCATGACTTTTTCTGCAGAACGAGACACAATACACAGATTTCATGACAACTCTCAGGATTTAAAAGACACTCATTCTGTTGAACAGCCCAAGAAATACACATATCCAGCCATAATAATACAATGGTCTCATATCTTGCCCTAGTCTTCTCTCCAGTCTTGATTATTTCCTCTTCCTGCCTCTGTCTATCTCTTCCTCCATCTATCTTCTTCCTCAGAACATGAGCTTTCTCATTCTCTTTAAAATGATGGGTGAGAGAGTGTTCCTCCTACTCAGTTTGTAGATCACTTTGTTAGTTAAAAGTCCCGATCAGCCTCAGCATATGACCAACATCCACAATGATGTAGTTGGCTGACAACCTGCCTGGATGGGCTCTTTTCCTTAGTTTGATGACATCCTTTGCCCAAAGCATTTCTTTTCAAACAGAGGATTGCAAAAATTCAGTCATTCTGCCTTATGAATCATGTGTGTCTCTTTCCTGGAACTGCACCTGAAGCTGAAAGTGGGGAAAAAAACAGTAGACAAAGTAATCAAGTGTCAGGCTCATAATCAAATTTTTAGTTTCACATAATCCCTAGTATCAAACAGAATAGTGAGAGTACTTGTGTACAGATTCTGTACGTCATCACAGAATATATCTGAAACCTGTTGGGGGAAAAGCTCCTTCTGAAGCACAAAGTGGGTAACAGACAAAGGGAGATAAAGCCTTGACCATGTGAAATTATTCTTTCATTAAAATGAATGAGAGCTGGCAGCATATGGTCCATCGCAAAAGCAAATAAAATGACAAAATAGCCCAAGAGGCATCACTGCAGTGCAGAAACTATCATATTTTGATTCACTCTTTCCTAAATGGAGACAGGCTTCTGGAACAGGATTAGCTTGGATTTACATGATGAAAAACAATCCAGCCTTAATTTTATCAGTTGACTCTCACCACTATATATGGTGACAAGTGAGAAACTAAAGTTCTTATTTCTTCATAACATGAATGATTTGGACGGTGCTCATTCCAGAACTATCAGGACAGGACACTAATTGCACAAAACATCTGTATATCAGAAAGGATCTGCCTTTCATCTCAGCAGAACCATCTTCATTAATCACAAGGAAGCAAGGGAGAAGCCCATTGTTTTTTAATTGTGTGATTCGATAACAGGATTTTTAACAGTCTCAAGGCTACCAGAGAATGCACAGGTTGGAGGCAGACCCTGACACATCAGCTACTGAGCCTCTATTTCACATAGAAATACAAGAGTCACTGGCATGAAAAACATGATGTCCTAGGAAACTATAATAGTCCTCTTAAGTATCTTGTTTTGTTTTGCCTTTTTAATGCCAAAAACAAGCTGTTTCTTCCTTTATGTGGTATCATACTGTTCATGATTTCCTTGGCAGGCAAACACAAGTTAATTTTGGCCACAGATGCTTTGTTTGTGCTCCAAGCTCATTCCTATCTCAGGCTTAGCTCTGTTCTACCCACAGCTATACAGCTTCCCCTTGAGTGTGAGGAGAGATCAAGTGAGTTTGCAAGAGGCCAAGCACACAGTTCATTAGTAATTTACAGTCTTAATTTCCTAGCAATGAGGTCAGATTACTGAATGTATTTTGTATGCAGAGGATGCAGCAGTAGCTATGTTTTGTCACAAAAAGAAGCGACAGTAGGAGGACAGGGAAAGCTGGGCCATGGTTTTGTGCCACTCCAAAAGAAAAGTCATTCATGTGGTTTTGTCTACACTACTTCTTCACTCATACTGCATGATGTCGCTTTTCTAGCTTTATCACACTGCTGGCTACTCTACATTGTACTACATAAGCTTCTCTTTTTGGGTGTATTCAGTCACAGCAAGGACAGACTTTGGGTCAGACTTTGCAACTCACCTCACCCAGAGCTCAGAACTACAAACAAATGCAAGTCGTCATCTTTGTAAGAAAAAATATACTGCAGAGTACCCAGGCTATACTGCACATGCAGAAACTAAATTCTGCATCTTCCAGCCTCCAATGGCAGATTTCGTCCTAAAGACAACCAGAATGTGCCAAACCTCCTCTCTCATAGCGGGACCGCAACAGTCACCAACCTCCACAGACAGGAAGGACAGTGGAACAACCTAAAAATATCCTGTACCCTCAAAAGAGAAAAGACATCACAGCACTGAATGGACACAGATCTGCAAAGCAATGTCTCAAATTCTTATTCTTGCCTGAAGTGCCTAGAAATTATTCTTGCAAGCATTTTTTAACCAGAACCTGGTTTCGTTAGAAAACTTTTGCCTTGCTTCTGGCTGAGCAGCTGACTCAACATGTGCAGTATTTCATTTCACATGTCCAAGTTTGCTGGAATAGTGTCCTCCGTATGGATGAGACTTAATCTATGCTCTAGGATTCAACACCTAGAGATAATTTTCTCACTTCAGATACCATCTGTTTTGCTCTTTAATTACACTACTCTCCATAATATACTTTTCCTGTTATTAACAGGTGGAAGACCATTAACTTTTACAGGCACAAGACAAGCATTTGGCATCCCTTATTTCCAGTGACCATTGTGATTCCTCTCAGAAATTAATTTGATTGCAAAAAAAATATTATTTGACTGATTATGGAATAAAGGGCAATACAGATGAACATTTTGCTGTCAGCCAAACAGCAAGACAATGTAAATAGATTTTTGCTTCTTTGGCATAATTTTCTAGAAATTACTCCAGTTTTGTGATTATATGAATCTCCAGAAGTTCCAGGTACCAATCCTACTTATGGGGATTTCAGAGCAGAGAGCCATCTCTGAAATCTCTTTATCAATATATCAAATCAAGCAAAGGCATAACTACCATAAGAAAAATTTGAAACTGTGTTGATAATTAATCAAAAAAATTTAATGCACTGAAGTATGTTTGCATACAAAATATTAATTATACGTATTAAAATATCGTGCTTGTTTTTTCATTCTTTTAACAGCATAAAATGTGTCCTTTTTTGTAGAATTTATGAGCCTTTAAAGTAGTTAAATAATTTTGAAAGACAAGTGCAAATAGTTTCTATTACTTTTGTTAAAATTCCTGTACATGACTGTGCTTCTCAAAGCAATATTTCAAAAGGTGAAATCTTGAGTTGATAAAATTTGGTTACATTTTTCAGCCAAAAATATTTTCATTACAAACATAAAAAATCATTTTTAAAAATTAAAAAAAATTACAAAAATCACATCAGCAGGTTTAATGCCTTCATTTTTTGTTCTAATTTGCCCAGTCCCTTGCAATAAAGCAATATATTCATATAGGCTAAATTCAGAGCTCTTTACAGTGATGTAATGTTTATTCTGTGAAATTAGGCCACTCCTTTTTGAAAGTAAGTCAACAGTAATTGGTTACCCAAATATCCCCTGTAATTATTAAAATCTTCCCATATATGAATAGATTCTATTTCCAAGCTATCCATGGGATGACTGGGTGTGTCTTTACCTTTGCCTCCTTGCTTGCTATCCTTTGCTAGGCAACACCCTTTGTACAACCTCTGAGAGACAGTGGGCCCAGACTTAATGAAGGTTAAAAAGTAAGTGATGCATTCTTACTGCCCACTTAACTTGAATAATTGGCTGCCATTGCTTATTTTGCAGATTTTTGAGGGAAGTCTTAAGCTCCAAAAAGTTAAATGAACTTGAACAAAAGATGGCTAAGCTTTTCTTGCCATTGACTGGCAAGTAACCTACATGATTATTAACCTTCTAGAGCTAACTATTCCCTCAAAATAGTGTCAGAGATGAGGCATAATTATAATCAGAGCTGTGGATCTGCAGAACTATTTAACAAAAACCATCTTCCTCAGAAACTTAAACAATTTATTCTTTTTTTTTTTAATAGGGAATGTTGCCTGCTTTAACAGAAATTCTTTGCTTAATAGAAGGTAGCATAAATTTTGCATTTTTCCATAAAGATCTAATTCCTGTGTTCTTATGGTTAGCTCAGAATACATCATTATATGTGTACATTTTGGACTGTCCATTTTTAGGTGCATGCCATTACTTTTATCTAAACTGAACTTAATATGCCACTTTCTTGATGAATATAGAAAGAGCCCTTTGCAGTTCTTGCTCCTGCCTTTATTTTCTTGAATAAGCTACAAGTGAAGAAACTTTTTTGTATTGCTGTCTCCTTACAATATCACATACAAACAGCTTAGAGGACAGGCCACAACACAATTCGTGGCCAAAGTCCTTTATTGCTGTGTCCTCCCTGCCCTGTGAAAAATGAGAATTTATTCCTCCCCCTTATTTATTCTCCTCTCAAGAATTTTCCCTTAATTTGATGACCCTTCCTTGTATCTCATCACTCACTGGTGTTTTTAAGAGTCTTTTAAGAGCCTTTTAGGAGCCTTTTAGGAAAGAACCTTGAAATATTTTGATCTTTGAAATATTTTCCCCTTTAAAACATTTTTGATGTACAGACTGGAACAGGCAGGACAAGCAAAAAGTTAGAGAAAATTCAAACACTGCTGCACTGTGGGAGACTTTTGCTGAAGGGGGACATGTCTGTAGCATGCCATGACACCATTTTGCTGCTTATGACTAGCATTTTTTCCCTGAAGACCCCACCATGTAAACCAGTTTGGCATGCATCCCGGTGTTCTCAGTGCTGGGATGTTGTTGGGGGATATACCTGAACATAGGAGCTGATGAGAACTTTACAGTTCAACAATTTGGAAGTGCTTAAGAAGAGAGAGACATGCCTGCAGGACTAGAAACCAAACCTTAGATGTCTGCATTTAAGTTGTTTCAACTACAAAAATTTCCGAAAGTGTCTAGGCTGGAAAGAAGTATTTAAGAGGAGAGAACAACCTGGTGGGGAAAAGGGAGATTTACTTTAAGGATTTATATTTTGGGTACTTCACATAGGAAATCAGCATTATTTATAGCTACAGTGCTCTAGATTCTTTTGTGTGTCTGTATACTAGTAGGACTTCACTTTAGAGACTAGAAGTTGTCAATGTCCTTCAGAGAACATCAAGAAAAAGGTAGGAAATATTCTGCTTCAAGCCCCTGGGAGACTCAGGGAACTGTGACAGCCATACATAACCATTTCAACAGGATCTCAAAAAATGATCACTAGTGACCATCTCAAGATATTTGCAATTATAGTATTCATACACTTATAAATCACTTCCTTGAACTCTGCTTTTATTTCACATTAGAAGAATACGAATTGGCATTGCTAATTAATTGAAAATTTTGCTATAGCTTATTATAAGAGGCATAGAAGCAAGCCCTAATGACTTTCTAGAATTTTACCAGGAAAATATATGTAAGATAATTGACAGTCTTTGATCATGACTCAGCTTGATCCTTAACTGAGTATAATCGAGATCAAGTTGTTTTCCTTCACAATAAAGCTGTTTCAGTGAATTAAAATGAGTATTCAAAGTGTTGCCTTTGACTATTGCAAACAACCTAACTTAGATGGACTTCAAGTCTGAATTGATTTGCTTCATATGTCACTCGGTATAAATATTTTTCTCTAAAGTCAATTTCCCAAGTTGAAAGTTATTTTGTTTCTCGGGATTTTTTTTTTTTTTTTTTGTTAATATGTCCTGAAGCTATTACAGAAATGAATTTACTATTAGAGAAATTACTCTTTTTTATTTTTTCCCCCTGTAGGGTCCCTTGCCTTCTATTGCTCTCAGTTTTTAAAGCCAGCTGCTGTTGTGAAAACCTACTTGAATAACCTGTGAATTCAATGAATACATAGAAACCTCTGCAGTTCAAATGAGGACTATATAGATATTAATTTAATTGTTCCAAGTAATAAATACATAAAGAACTTTTCCTGTTCGGAAAGCCCTGCAGACACATTCTATGTGTATAAACTCTTCTTTTTTAAACCTGCTTTTTAATTATTAGACTACCATATAGTATTATATAGCTTTTATGAGAAAATATGCATGTATAGCCATAAAGAGTGTGAGAAATCAATTATTTGAGAGTGTAAAGGCTCAAGTTTGTACACTTGAGTAAGTTTGGAAAATGTAGCTATAAATAGTCATATTATAATCATAAGGAAGTCAGAGGAATATCTACATTTTAGTCCCTGATTGAATAAAAAATTTAAATATGTGTGAATTTGTGAATTGATTTGTATGGGACCTCATCATACTTCAGGGTAAAATTTACTTTGGAATCTACATACTTTTCAGTTTTCTCAAAAGCATTGGAAAATGTTTGAAAAAAAAAAAGAAGAAAAAATAAAAGTAGCGTTTTCTGGACCATGAATAATTGAAAGCTGGTGAACATTGTCTCAATTTTCAAGAACAAGAAGGAGCATCCCAGAAATTACAGGCCTGTTTTTCTCACTTCAGTGCCTGGCAAAGCTATGAAAAGATTATCCTGGGAAGTACTGAAAAGTACCTGAAAGACAATCCAGTCTTTGGTCACAGTCAGCACAACTTCATGAGAGGAAAATCCTGCTTGTCAAAACCCTCCTAGCTGATGAAGAGAAGCCGCTTGATTCAATCTTTTTGGATTTCAGTAAAGCTTTCAATACTGTCTCTCACAGGATCCTTCTGGACAAACTGACCAGCATTAGCTGGATAAACACATCATGTGGTGGGTGAGCAGCTGGCTCACGGGTTGGGCACAAAGGGTTGTAGAGAATGAGGTGCCATCAGACTGGTGACTGGTTACTTGGGGGGTTCTGCAGGGCTCCATGAGCTCTTCAACATCTTCATAAATGGCTTGGAAGAGATACTAAGCAAGTTCACGGATGATGCAAAACTGGGAGGAGCTGTTGACTTCCTCAAAGGCAGAGAGGCCCTGCAGAAAGACCTCAACAAACCAGAGAGCTGGGCAAGAACCTAGGATATAAAGTTCAACAAGGGAAAGTGCCATATTCTGCACCTGGGATGGGGCAACCCTTATGGACAGAGTGGGGAATGAGATTCTGTAGAGCAGGGATGCGAAAAAGACCTGGGGGTCCTGGTCACTGGCAAGTTGAACATGAGCCAGCAGTGCCCTGGCAGCCAGGAGGGCCAACCCTGTCCTGGGGGGCATCAGGCACAGCATTGCCAGCCAGGCAAGGGAGGGATTGTCCTGCTCTGCTCTGCTCTGCTCTGGGGCTGCCTCACCTTGAGTGCTGGGGGCAGCAATGTAAGAAAGACATGAAACTATTAGAGAGTGCCCAAAGGAGGGTAACAAATATGGTGAAGGGCCTTGATTGGAAGCTGTATGAGAAGCATCTGACGTTACTTGGTCTGTTCAGCCTGGAGAAGAGGAGACTGAGGGGAGACCTCATTGCTGCTGCAACTTCCTTGTGAGGGGAAGAGGAGGGGCAGACACTGATCTGTGGTGACCAGTGGGAAAACCTGAGGGAGTGGCCTGAAGTTGTGTCAGGGGAGGTTTAGGTTGGATATTAGGAAAAGATTTTGCTTCTTCACCCAGAGGGTGGCTGAGAACTGAATCAAGCTCCCCAGGGAAGTGGTCACAGAACCAGCCTGAAAGAGTTCGAGAAGCATTTTGACAACATTCTCAGACAGATGGTATGACTCTTGTGGATGATCCTGTACAGGGACAAGAGTTGGACTAGACGATTCTCATGGGTCCAGTTCAGCATATTTGGTGATTCTCTCCTTCTGTATTAATAAGACATGTAAGCAAACATGTAAGAGATATTCAAAGTATATTTGTCCAATTAAACAGTCAAGATGGTTTTCTTCAACACACAAAAAAAATTTGAATATACATTTATCTTGACAATTGATGCCCTCTGGGTCTGCCAATACATAACTAAAACTGTGCCTATATGACAGGAGTTTTTATTCCAGGTAGTAAAACAAGTATCCTTAGATTTTCAGAGTGGGTGATATACCTGTGCAAAGTAGCAACAATGAGATCTATGAATATTTTCCACATGTTTTTGCAACTACAAAACAGAAGACAGAATTTATGGACTAAAGATGCAAAGTTTATTCTGGTTTCAGAAGTATACACTGAAAATAGAAACCACTAAGGTGAGTAATAGGCGTTTTTTTTCTTCAGTAATTTATCAACAAGTTACACAGGTAATGTGTCCGATGTTACCTTATCTAGGCTGTTCAGACTTTCTGCCAGACTGATTACTGTTTTCCTCTTTGGTAATGCAGACCTTCATTTTTTATGGGGTTTGCTTTGGTGCTTCCTTTATCTAGTTCTGACTTCTCCTGACTTCTTGCTGATTTGACCCAGGGGTAGCTGCATTGAGTGTGGTGTGTGTGTCTGTTTACTTCTAGTCAGGAAGTAAAGAGTCTTGGTGTTATCAGTATGGCCATGAAAAATAGTGGCACTTTTACTAACAAAGTCTCTTTGCTAAGGTACCTTGTAGTAATCAGCTCTTAATAAAATCAAGCTCAAAATGCCTTACCAGCTATAATGTAACTTTCCTTCTTATGACTGAGAGCAATTCTGAATATTTTTTATGAAGTTCTGCAGGCTAGGAAAGAAGCTGTGTGGCTAGAAAAGAAAAAGAACAGTTAGGCCAGATTCCATTTGCCTTAAACCAGGATGGTTGAACATTTGAGCCCCTGAAGGTTACTGAAAAACTGTACACCAGCCTGACTTATTCTCATAGACATCTGTCTCTAGCTACCATGGTGATCAGTATTCAATCTGTGGCTTGTATATCAGAAAATGACAACTCTTTAACAGAAGCCAAAGAGAGCAGCAATGTCAATAATGAGGTCTCGTGTTCTGGACTGCATAGCAGTTTGCTGAGTCCTTCATTTTTCCCTGCTTCAAGGAAGACAATAGTTGTTATGATCCCAGGCACAAGGGAGGAAGAGGCCCGGGGAAAGAAAAATGTGTAATTTGGAGCAAAGTATAGTAAAATAAGCACAGAGGTTTTTCCCTCTCCTTTCTTGCCCTACAGAGCACTCACTTTTGTTTTCTTTCTGATTGAGCTTAATTTTGTAATGGCCATGTAGGACTCTAGTCTATGCAATTATTTTGCATATGTCCTTCCTTAACAAAAGGGTAAAAAAATATCTTTGCATTAAAAATTATGGCATAGTTTGGTTCACAAAAGTTCAGATGGGCAAATTCTTCTCTTCAGTGATGTAGACCAGTAACCATACATTACAATTGCAAACCAAATAAACAAAACAGCAAGAGAAAATAGGTGGATGTTTCTATAAATCATGAAACCAAATCTGATGTCTAAATTTTTTAAGGAAGAAAAACTCATATAAATTTTCAGTAGCATCTCTTGCCCAAGAAAAAATTCCCACAGAAGACAAAGATGACAAAAAAAACCGCAAAACCAAACAAACAAAAAAAAACCCCACCACAAGATAAAACCGAAACACCAATCCAAACTTAATAATATCTTAGAACTAACTGAAAAACAAAAGTTGAGTAAATGAAAACAGCTGAGAAAATTCAGCAAAGAATGAAATTAATAGCGAAAGACAAGGAAACACAGAGATAACTTTGTTTACTGCGAACACATTCTATTTCTTCCTAGGGTATAAACTAAAATGTTCTTTTCTGTGTTGTTTTCAGACTAAAATGTTAGTTCTATAAAGTGTAGTCGATTACAGTTATAATGCATGGGATAAGTTAGAAGAACTGTTTCCTGAGGTCACTACTTGCTGCTTTGGGACACCCATTTCACATAATGAGATCTCTGAAAAGTTGAAGAGGGAAGTTTCCAAAAGCCCAAACTGATATCTCTGATTTTCATTGGAGGAGTCTGGTTGATCTGATATGCACCACAAGACAAGGCACATAAATGAAACAGTAACATGTAACATTCACTTCTAACCCCTTAACCCCCAATTGATTCCTAGTGTCAGTACCTAAAAGGGAAGAGGGAAACTCTGATTGAATTTAGAAAAATAACAATATGAAATATTCCCACTCATTACATATCACTTGCCATTCTAGAAGTTATTGTCCAGCACATAATTGTCAACATAACTTTAAAAAGAAGGACACAGACATAAAAAGTCAGGATACAGGAAGTGAAATACTATGTGTGACTTATCTGAAAAACATTTGCCTAAAGTTAGGCCTGACTCTTCTCCTTCATATGATTCTTTTGTGGAGAACGAACTTCTGTACAGTAGAACATAAAAAACAAAGATGAGTTTTCATACAACTGTTTTCAGCCTAGCTGAATTTGAAAGGGTGATTTATAAAATCAGATTCTTTCATAGTTTAGGCACAACCCTAAATGAGCAGAGAACATTGACATACTTTTCCTACCTCCCTAGTCAAACTCCACTTAAATTCAACAACTCATTTACATCAATTGAAGATTTCTTCCAGTAAATAATGTCTTTACTGGTATACATAGAAAACACTTCTGAGTGGTTTATGTATCTCTCCTTTTGAAATGTTAGTGTCTTTTGAATATTGTAATTATTAAAAAATGGAAAATACACTGCTTTCTGAGTTTCATCACTCTGTAGTGGACAGTGAAGTTAAATACAACACCACCGATGCCAATGGTAAAGCTTACCTCTAAGTTTAAGCAGAAAATTTTATCCTTATTTTTCTTTCACATTTTGACATGACATACCAGCTTCTTTAGGAAAACACGATGGACACAAGGTGGAGCCAAAGATCCTTGAAGCAAACTATTCATAACTTTTTAACTGAGGCCTCTTTTGAAAAAGGCAAGTTAGAATAAGCTTCAAGTCCAGCAGTTGAAGTTGTTGAAATAATTAGAATTAGAACATAGGTATTACTGTCTATAATTTAATCATAAGGAAGTCTATGCTTTATAATAATGAAAAAAATTAATTTTACTTTTCTGCCCATATTTTGCTTTTAAATAACACATCCAAATGTAATGAGCTTATTTTTCTTCAAAAGGCATATTAAAAGAAAAAGATAAATTCCCAGCGTGTTTTAAATTTTTTTCTACTAAAAAACGAAAAAAAAATCTTATCCTTTATTCTTATTTCACTTGGTTTTTGATTGACTGACTGAATATTTTACTGTTTGGATTTTTATTTCTTTTAAATTTTCTTTTAACTTTTTGATAGGTGGAAGAAACACAAATTATAGTCTAGATTACCTATATTATTTGGTTTTGTTTGCATAAGATGCTTTGAAACATCAAGAGTAAAGTGAGAGGGAAATTAAAGCTACTCTTATTCTAATGTGAGATGATTAATCTTTAATCCTCTGAATTGGGTTGATAAGGATTTTCATTACTGCATTCAGTAAGCATATTTTATATCAAGTCATCTACAGTTTCAGTGGCAAGGCTCACATCAAACTGTATCCCATGTCCCTTGAAACTTGAGAATATTTATTTTCTCTTCTTTTCCTGACAGTACACTCGAAGGATCAGATGACTGATAATATTTCACAGCTGCCATCATCATCTGGTTTCACCTGCATGCACATACCTTCACAGAGCAAATGAAAGAGACTGGAAATTAGGGTCACACTCCCACTCATATTGTTATCGCTAGAATTCTGTTGATAAAAAGGACTAGACATAAAACTAGCCATGTTAGAACTGAAACAGGTGAATTACATATCTGAATTTTCTGTTTCCCTATTAGTTTAACAAAACCATTCATATGATTATACTAAAAGACCTTTCCTAGGGCTGAAGTCTTCCTTGAGCAACAGCCTCAATTAACACCTTTGCTTTTGGAAGCTCACCATGCTGCTGCTGAAAGAGAGGCAGGAAAAATTTGCAGCACACAAAACTCGACTCAATCACAGAAACATTCCCATGCTATTCCCAGATATGCTTAGCTGTTAATATTTAAATGGCCTGTATTAAAAATGTTGACTTGAAAATTATATGCATATTTAACTAAATAGAAATATTGACTTTCACAAAGATGCAGTATAAAACCAGCTAGCAATGAAATATTTACTGTTTTATGCTATAAGTAAAAGAGAGAGAGAAAAAAGAAAATAAAAAAGGGATCCCAGAGCTGACAATGTGATAGAACAGAATAAGGAATCCTTTCATCTCCATAAATGCTATCACATGCTTGCATAGCGATGAATGAAGGTCTCTATCTTATCTCCTAGCTGCTTAAGAAAAATCATGTACAGGAAAAAAGCATATTCAAAGCCATTGCAAAAGGTACTTGTTACATGCTGCTGCTTCTCTGGTTTTCCATTAACAGGCCAATGTCCCTATAATCATCTTTCAGAAATAAAAATAAATGAATTCTTTCAGGATTTGTGTGGGTTTTTTAAATCTTAAAGATCGATGTCTTCAAAAAAGAGACCTAGTTCAGTTCAGTTATGTGAAACTAATAGTAAAAGTGACAGAGGAAACTGGCAATTTACATGTCATTCTTCCTGTTTCTACTCTGTTTTTAATTTTTATGTCCTGGAAATAGAGCTTACTGACTGCTACAGCTTATGTTTAGAACCAGGCAGTAGCTCTAAGCATAAAAGAGAATATGCTCATATATAACCAGCTTAAAAATCCAGAGCTGAAGCACTGAATAGCAGGACTGCAAACTGCCAGTTGTTTTCAAAGTCATTCCTTTAAGGGGGGGTGGGGAGAAACATGAAAGCCCTGTACTTGGCAAAAGAAAAACATACACAAAATGCTGTGGCAGATTGTTGCAGTGAAAATAAATCTGACTTCTCAGCCACATTCAAAGTCAAGCTGCCACAAAATTCTGAAAGGAATCATACAAGTCAAGAGCTGTATTAAGCACAGGAGCATAAAGTAGTTCAAGCATTACAGTCAAGTGAAATCATTACTTTCAGTCTGTAGTGCAGCTTTTTAAGTGAAGGACAATATATAGCTACAAATTTAGTTAATCTGACTGTGCACTACAAAGTAAAAAGTTAATAAACACAAATAAAGAAAGATTTACTGTTAAATTAATTGACAAATCTACTAAACACAGAAAAAGCATCTGAAAACCAGATTTTACAGGGGCTATTTTAAAAGGAAGGAATGCTAGAAATGCTTAGATGGGATCCAAATTTCTTTTTCCCTATACTTAGGCTAGCTGAGAACTACTGACCTGTCAGCCTCACCTCTGTGCCTGGTAAGATCATGGAACCTTCATGAAAGCCTTCCAGAAGCTTTGCTATGATTCAGGACAGCCAGCACGGCTTCACCAAGGCCAGGTCCTGCCTGACCAACCCAGTGGCCTTCTGTGATGGGGTGACTGCAGCAGTGGGCAAGGGAAGGGCTACAGATGTCATTTATCTGGACTTCTGTAAAGCCTTTGACATGGTCCCCCAAAACATCCTTCTCTCAAATTGGAGAGAGATGGATTTGATGGGTGGACTGTTAGGAGGATAAGAAATTTGGTTGGATGGTCACATGCAGAGAGTAAGGGATGTCATCATTGTCTGGATGGAAATCAGTGCCGAGTGGTGTCAGAGGGTCAGTACTGGGACCTGTTCGGTTCATTACATTCATTGCTGTAACAGACAGTGGGACACCCTCAGCAAATTTTCAGACAACACCAAGCTGAGTAGTGCAGCTGACACACCTGAAGGGAAAAATGCCATTCAAAGGAACCTGGAAAACCTGAAGAATGGGGCCCATGAGAAACTCATGAGGTTCAATAAGGCCAAGTACAAGGTACAGCACCTGAGCCAGAGCAGCCCATCTTATCAATACAGCAGATAAACAGATTGAGACAACCCTGATGGAGATTTTGGTGGATGAAATACCGGACAAGAGCCAGCAATATGCACTTGCAGCCCAGAAAACAAATTTCACCCTGAACTGAATCCAAAGAGTGGCCAACAGGTTATGGGATGTGGCTCTGCCGATTTACACTGCTCTCATGGGACCCCACCTGGAGTACTGCGTCCAGCTCTGGGGCCCCCAGCACAGGAAGTATGTGCACCTGTTGGAAATATGGCTTTCAGTAATTTCACTATATGAGCCACATACTGCTGGGTAAGAATGCAAAGTCCTCTTCACTGGCTGCAATGTAAGACACATCAGCCTATCAGCCCTCAAGACACTATCAGCACAACCTACTTAAAGACGCTCCTTGCAAAACAGAGACCACGTTGTGAGGTTTCAAGGGCTGTAAGCAAAATCATAACTAACTATGGATATATTGTGTAATTCCATAGAGATCAGAAATGAAACACCTTATACAGTGAAGGAAATATTTTTAACTAAAGAATGTTGTCTTGTAACCTTGGCAATTATGCAGCTAGCAATTAGATATCAAAAATTCTTGCTTTGAAGACAAATAATTTCCAGTTTCTCAGAGTGATTTAATATTCAGATTTTGTAACTAGCAGTTTCAAAGGTGCTGCCTAAACATCCTCATCAATGTTTCCTCTACTTCTTGCCCTGTAAGTATTCAACTGTGCTGTGCTTTGCTGAATTGTCCAGCTCCCTTTTCTGACACTGAACAAGAAGTGAAAAAGAAAAAAAAAAAAACCAAACACACAAACAAGCCAACCAAAGCAAAAAGAAGAAACAAAGAGGAAAAAAAGGTTGGCATAAGGACAAAAAAAAAAGGAATAGTCTTCTGTCTGAAGAGCCCTAAAATCCCTTTTCTTTCTGCAAAATTTCCTACTGCAAAAAACAACATACAGTGAATAAACATCAGTTCCTATTATGCAAAATAACCCCTCTCTATGGAAAATGATAGACTACGAAGTGTCTAAGATTTGTATGCACTAATATGTCTGTATTCATAGCTGCAAAAACAGATGTCGAAATCTCACTTACTTGAGTCTTGACCAAATAGCTTGTAAATTTAAATTTACAAAACACCTTCTTTTGAAACAATACTGATGTTAGTAGAGCCTGCAGCCTGGGAGGACCCCAATGTCTTAATTATTTATCTTGTATGGATTGGGCAAAATAGATAAGTCTTTCTGAGGTGAAATCTATTTAGCAAAAATGCCTGCCTGATCTTGACCTAGAAGAATAAACGAGGTAACTATAAGTATTCCTTGTTTCTGATCACCTCATGTCTTGAAGTAAGGAATTACAAAGTCACTTAATGTATTTGATGAAAATATCTTTCCTTCTTAAGCATTTTAAAAATTGCTATTTTTGTTTTCAGTTAAAATTCTGGATTTATATTTGAAGAGAATAAATTAAAGCAAGACCTTGTATCTATTCACCACCTCCATCCAATACCTCAACATTAATTTATTTGGTACATAAACATTAAACAAACCCCTAAAAAATTAAAAAAGGAAACTAAACAAAAAGAAAACTTTAAAAAGCTTCTTATATATGAGGGTTTTTATTTGTCCAGAAGTTTCAGAATTTCAGAATAAATTAAGACTCTTGATGAATCATGCACAATACTGATAATAATAGGTCTTCAAAATCACCTACTTTTGGAAATAATGGGTGGGATTTGTCTGCCTTTATAGTAGATGTTTGAAAGTCAGAACTTTTCATTCTATCCTGCCCTTAAGTTAGTAGATAGAAATCCCCTCTACAGCATGATTCAATTCTTCTGAAGGACAGCAAGGATTCCAGGTAAATGGATCTTTGTTAGGCCTGTCCATAATTTCTCAATCAATAATAGAGGGATCTTTCCATCTCACTTCAGAAATCTAAGATTTAAACATATGCATATAAAAGTAAGGAATCTCATCCAGTATTGCATAGTCAATATTCACTACACATACAGTGTATGCAAGAAAATAATGAAATACTTGCATCCTTTCATTAAAAAAAAAGTAAAAATTAAAAGATATTCCAGAATGTATTGGTGTTAGTGTTATTATATAACAAGATTCTTCTTTCTCAAGAAATGATTTGTCAAATACTTGTTTGATTTCTTCAGTAGTAGCAAACTGATCACATTTCTAAGAAGTGCTAAACACTTATTCATGTGATGCATTTTACTCCATAGATTTACTGCTGTCATTTATAACTGACTTCTCTGCGAGGCAGCAGTTCACAATGCAGCCTGACAAAAACAGTCTTTGCAACATTCAGAAAATGTCCTTTCACCTAATGCAGCCTTCACATCACAACTTCAAGGATCTTTAAAACAGTAGATGCTGAGCAGTGATGGAGGAGCACATAACCTTGTAAATAGCAAATTCCATTAATTTTCTGTCAATAAACTACACAGACAATCCAGTTCAGAAAGAATACATTTCTAAGTATTTGTGAGATTTATTATTAAGTCTATCCCTCAGCTCCTGAGACATGCTGTTCTGTGAATCTGCTCAAAAATTATGACAAATTAGAAACATCATCTTCAAAAAGCTGTTCTCACACAGCAGGTTTGGTCATAAAGAATAAAAAGTATATTTCCATCTCAGGTACACCATCCCCCATCAATGTAACAATAACTTCTAACTTGATATTTTAAATTGTGTCACATGCATTATGTTTTATCTTTCAGAAGTAATGGATGTGATGCCTTAGGTTTTAACTTTTATATTTTTCAAATCCTGTACTGCTAGTGTAACTCTGAAGTTTCCCATAGCTTGATAAGTGCTGTTCTCTCATGGTAAGACAGACATAACAAAGCCTCTCTAGCTTGCTCTCCAAGGACACCCAGACTTTCCTAGGCTCAAGAACTGTAAACCTTCATCTTGAGAAGAGGGGGGCAAGCTTGGGGAAATTCCATCATTGGCTGGGTTCTGGTTGGTGAATTTATGCTGATATAAAAGTGTGAAGAACTCGTGACCTGTTGTCCATTTTGGGATCCACTGAGGCAGGACCCTCTGGAGCCCAAAATGTGCATATGAAGGCCTTTCAAATAAATCCCTCCTTTATTCCTTTATTCCTGTCTAGTCTCTGTTTCTAGGTAGCCATTTAAGGCATCAGATGAGCTTTCATTTAAAGTAATGACACAAATATACCAACTACTGACTTTAGAAACCAAATTTAATTTGACACATTTCTTATAGAAAAACTATGTGAGTTAGGTGGAATTGTGAATTACCTGTTTTTATTGCTCAAATAATTTATATGTTTTCTGTACAAAAGAAAAATCAAAACGCTTTTATGCTAAGAGATATCAAAAGTATTTCATATTTTGCCAATATGATAATGCTACATAAGATTTTATTCAAAGTAATTTAAGATTAGGCATGTAATTGTCATTAAAATTAGGTAATAAATTCCTGTTTGCTTGTTTGACAGTTGTTGCTAGTATGTGTGTGTGTCTGTGTTTGTGTGTGTAAATATCTACAAAAGTACATAGATAACTATGTGTGTACCTTTCCATACCTTTGTGTTTCTAATACAGTGGGAATGGGATGAACAATAGGGAATATATTATCAGATATTTCATTGACATCCTCAACAGGAAGGAGTCCCTAAGGCATCTCTGCCTTGCTGAGGGACCTCTTGTAGGGAATATTCTAACACTGTTCTAGAACTTCCAGGTTTTGATAATAATTCCAATCATGACCAATAAATGGATGTTCACTTCCCTCTGTTGTGCTTACTATCAACCTGCAATATTTGTCAATGGCTCTAATTTTTCATTTTTAAACTTTTTTAGTCATATTCAGTTTTTTCCTAAATTATTATTTCCTTGCTCTCTAACTTGCCCTTCTCCCAGTCTTAGAACTTCATCTTGTTTGGGTGACAGTCTAAATGACTCTTCAATGAAAACAACAGCTGATTTCACATATGTGGGTGAGCAAATCAAATGATTATTTGCTTTATGGTTGGATGCAGTTGCTTTTGGAATTTTGGGAGCCTTCAAGGAACTGAAAGGACTACATTAACAGTCAGCTTGCCTGCAACAATCACAGATCCTATAGCTTTTACCATCAGAACTCTATTTTTTCAACACTGATAGAATGCATTTCCTCCACTGTTATCATATAATTCATCATAGAATGTGAATGTAAATCTATGTAAATGTCCAGTGAACAATCTCCCAGGAAAAAACACTGTAGATGCTCTAGGGATATAAGGGTAGTACAAAGAGAAATTGAGCCAAAAAAATTTAGTTTTCAATAAGGGACACATATAAGTCAATGACTCAACATCTGTTATTTTCCTGTTATTATACACCATTGTCTTTTATATCTGGCTATGAATGCTGACAGAGTCCAATATGCATAGGTAAGGCAAACATACCATATTTCTTTTTTATTTAGGGTTATTAAAGTCAGCCAGGGTTGACAAAGTTGCAAGTGTCACTATTGATCGCAACTAGCAGTACTGACAAATATTTCAAAAATTTTAATGAACTGTATAAAGCCCTAATAATCAAAATTTGAAGGAAATTTCATGAGACGTGACAGGCTATATCCTGTAGCCCTTATACTGTACAAGCAGCCCCACTGGATTGCTTGCAAACCTGGCCAGTGTGAACAAGGACTGTGTGAGAAAGCATAAAAAGAAATTCTGCATCTCTGAGCCACATTCATATGCCAAGGATCAGATCAATATTTACACTTCTTTCTGAGTTGCCGTTTACACTCCTGACATTCTCAACTCATTCTTTTCACAAAGAGTTATAGTGTAAAAGGATGAAAGGAAAAAAGTTCTGCTTAGAGGAGCCAGACAACCCAGGGGCAGAGACCCTTCAGATCCACACTCTGCTCTCTGCAACCAAGTAAGGAAGTCAGAATCAAACACTGAGGACTGGCGACATTGCACTTTCCTTTATGCATGAATCAATACAAAATAATGTCTTTATCTTCAGTATTCTCCCTCCAGATTTACACTGGACTCACTGGGAAGAAAATAACACCAAAATTTAGTTGTTAAAAGGGGGATTTTTTTCTAATGTAAGACTTTTTTAATAAATTGCCTCTTGATAGGTCTGTTCTATACTAGAATCAGATTTCAGCACAACTTGTGTTATTCACTCATCTCTAATGAATTCATCATTTTAACCACTTTTTCATGTAAAATATTTTTTCTTCTGCTTAGATGGAATTTCCCCCATTTAAGTTGTGTCCATTGTCTCCTATCCTTTTCTTGAGAACTAGTGAGAAGATTCCATCTCTTCTTTTTCTAAAAAAATAATTTCTTCCACCAAAGGTTGATACACATTTCCAAAATCACTCTGACTCTGCTATTCTTCAGGCTTAACAGTCAAGATCTATCTTCCTCTTCCAATATGACAGACATTCCAGTTCTTTAATAATCTTTGTTGCCTTTCACTGGGCTTGCTTCAGTAGCTCTTTATCTTTTTTGTTACAGGGAGCCTAGAACTGGGCACAACACTCTAGATGGGGTTTCAACAATGCTGAGTGGAGGTGAAGGATCATGTCCCTTGACCTACAGGTACTCTTCCTTGTGTATTCCCAGACTGCCATTGACCTTCCTTGCTTCTAGGGTGCATTGACATCATGTGGTCAGCTTGTTGGTCACCAAACCACAGAATGTCTTGGAAAAGCTATTTCCCATGTGGTCTGACCCTGGCCTATACTGGGACATGGGATTATTCCTTCCCAGGTGAAGAACTTGGTATCTTGGTTTCCTCAAAGCTGTCGTCAATCCTCAGAGAGAGAGTTCCTTTCCCCCCGCTGAAAGGATGAAGGCGACCTGGTCCCTAATGTCTTTGCTCTCGCTCTCCGGAGCCATGCAGTCACACTCTGTAACATCCAGGCTTCCCCTGACAGCTCTGTCGGTGCCCACACAAAAGGGCAGCAGGCCTGAGTGACAGACAAATCTTGGCAGCACCTCCACAAATCTGTCTGAAAGAGAGATATGGAAAGCAGTAAACTTTCCTAGACAACAGATCATGTCAGCAGATGGGGACATCTGCTCTTCTCCCCAAGGAGTCTCCCACTGCTGTCATTCATCATTTTCTCTTGGTTCTGCTGCATGGCCCAGGACCAGCTAGCATGAATGCTTCATTGGTCAACACTCCCTGCTCCTCATCAGCTCAGAGAGAAATCTACTATGTAACTGCAAATTTTAGGCTGTAGCAGTAGTCTTCCTCCTGGTGTCTGAAGTCACCAGCTTTCAGTCTTTGCCATCAGACTTCCTTGTTTCAAACCTGATAGGCACAGACTATTCTGCAACAGTGGGCAGTTTGGGTTCTTGAAACATCAGGGTCTAAGAGAAGAACTGGGCGATCTCTTTCTCATCTTCCTTGATGAGACACCGTCTGCTGATCTCCACTTGGAGCTCCTTCACTAGGCAGCACAACTCCCCAACAGCTCCAGACTTCCTGCAGGCAAATGAATCTTCCCTCACCTCAGAGTGAGACTCCACAGCTTCCTGAAGCTTGAGCCTTGCAGGGCTGCATCTTTCTTCTGAAGTTTCAGCTGAGCCAAGGCCTTGAACATCTCAGGAACTGTTGCTCCATTGGCTGCTGGGGACTGTGTCTTAGGTGACCACAACAGCTGAGGATGTGTATGGGGCTATATTTGGTCTATTTATTTGCTTCCTTGTTTTGGTATTTTCCATTTTATTTCCTTCCACCGTCCAGCTGTGGAGGGAAGTGATATCAATAATATAGTGGCCTGGCATGCGCCTGGCATCCAGGCAAGGTCAACCCACCACAGGTGTTCTTAGAAGGGATGTTGTCCTCATCTTTGTAGCCCTCCACATTAACTGCTGCTCAAATAGCTTCATTTGTTGACTGCCTCAGCACATTCACACCTGCAGAAGTGAAACCATGTCTTGGAGTGATTCATTATGACAGTCTGTCATAATGAATGATCCTCTGCTTTATGCCCAAAAATGGCTGCTGTATCTTTAAGGCCAAAGACTGGGTGCGTGTGTGACTTGGGATGGGGAAGCTTTGGGCTTTTTGGGGGGCATTTTTTTGAAACCTCCCTGCCCAGGCATTCCATGGCGCTGTGCAGTTCGGCTTTGCTTGGCTTAGCTTAGTTTTGTTGGTTCAGGCAAAAAAGCTTTTCCCTTCTCTGGTTTGAAGGAGCTTCAGTAGCAATCTTTGAGCTGCCTTGAGATGAACTGAACAGCTGCTAATCCGAGACTGGAGAAGTGGGACTGACGGGAGCAGGGTCGCCCATTCCAGCCACAAGCCTTGAGGAGCTGAGCCAGGGGAGAGATAGCACACAAGGTGCCCCAGCCCAGCTGCTTCATTTGCAGTGGAGAGGAGGTAGACCACCAATTTTTGCCTCCTGCTGAAACTCCTTCGTGGAAGCTTCACTTACCTCAGCGTGAAAGCTGACACCATCTCGCACCACACATCGGGAAGGGATATCTCTTCAACATTTGCCCCATTCTCAGGGCATTTTTGGGTTTTGTTCACTTGTGTGTGTCTGCGTGGGGGAGGAGGTGAGCCTTGTGGGTGTTCTGTTGTTAATAAACTGTTAGTTTGGGGTTTTTTTCACTTTCCTCTATTAGCATTCATTTTTCTGTTGGTGGAAGGGGATTACCAAAACCCTTTTGGAATCCAGGAAAGTCAAAAAGCTTTGCCTGATCTTTTCGGGATGAGATTCACCCCCAAAGCCCCACAAGAAGGCTTGGCCTGAGAACTAAGCTCTTGGGAAAAACTGCCCCCACTTCTGGGTGAGCAGAAAACACCAAAGAAATAAAGAGATAGTTTGTTTAGTGTACCACAGAAAAATGGGTTTGTAGTTTTAGGGTTTGCCTCATATATTAATATGAGGACAACATGGAGAATTCTGGGTGTTGGTTTCTCCTTCTTCTTCTTCTCCTTCTCTTTCTTCTTCTCTTTCTTCTTCCTTTCTTCTCTGACCTCAGTTCCTATCATGAGTGATTGGTAGAAAGAATTTCATTTAGAAGAGACATGCTAACAATATTAATAGAAATTGGATTTAAAAAACAAAATAATATATGTAGAACTTTCCTATTTGATGGTAAAAACTATATGATCTCTGTACACCAAGCCTCTTTGCACCTGGATGCAGCAGAGAGGCTGTGTTCCTGAGCCTTTGAAAAGATATAATAAACAACCTGAAGAAGCAAAGAAGTCTTTTTGTTATTTTTCCCTGACATGAGAGATTGAGAAGAAAAAGCTTCCTGGGCATGGACCAACTTTGTGGGGCCCACAGGGGTCCCACAAAACCCTTCAGAGGTTTCTCATTGCAGAACGTCTTCTCTTAAATTTGATTAAAAACTGAGATGCACCAACAAGCTGAATGGTGCTTTGGCTAAACAATTGAAATCTAAAGTTTACATATTTTGAACTGAAGGCTTGGAAGGAAACTTATCACTTGAATCATTTTTATGGTACAAAATATTGATAATTTTCCTACAGTGAACACCACGTCTTCCTCAGTCTTTTCTTCAAAGGGGTGGTAATATCAGATGAAATGTGATCTAACCACAGGTGAAAGCGAATGAGTCTTCAAATGGTAAATGAAACAAAAAATCCTCTGTATATTGTTCTATTTTATTCTCTAAATGCGTCCAGTGTCTAAAGATTAAGTTAAGTTAAATTGTGTCACTCGTGTCCAGGAGGAAATAGAAAAACTCTTTTCCACAATTTTCAGAGTTCATACTAGCACAATCTTCCTTTTCTGCAAGAAGCTACAACTATTTTATAGTCTATAACTCATGTTTCTGAGCTACATTTAAGGATAGGCGGGCAGCAGACAAAGAATATGGGTTTTTCTGTCAATCTGTTCACATCCTATGAATCATATAGATTTATCTGTGTAACAAGAGTGTAATTTAATGTAAAGAACAGATAAGTAAACGCTGGGATTGGACTTTCTGTGAATGTGATGTGACTTAAAATTAGATCAAAGAATTATGTTTACAAAGGCAGTAGGTATACTAAAACCATCCCTGATGTTCTCCCATCTGCTGCATTAAACCAGGCTTTCATCCTCCCCAAAGCTGATTATTAAAGGAAGTAGAAATATTCCAAATCATAATGAAGAAATGAAAAGATGTCTGTGATTAATTCATCTATTTTAACATCTTCCTTGTGAACATCCAGTATTCAATACAAAGTTAATTTGTTGCTACAGATGATATTTTTTTGAGATCTCTACCTCTGTATACTCCTAAAAGCATCTGCCTGAAAAGGCTGGAGTAGCACTGTTTTTAATGTTGTGGAAAGTACAGTCAAAGGCATAAGGAGCCTCTCACCAGACATGACCTTAAAAAAAAAAAAAGATAAAATCTCTGCTATATTCTACACAGAGCTCTGTAGGGAGATTTTGTGAGTTTGCTGTTACAGAATTTAGTTACTATATTAAGATTTGCTTTAAAAATTGCCTCTTGTCACAGAGCTCTGCTCCAAGATGCTCGCATTAAAATGATAGTTTTAGGCACATGGAGATAAATCTGAAATCCTGGTGCAAACAAGAAACACAGTAGACAGAATACGTGCATATCTGCCAGAGAGTGCTGTTCCTCTGACAAAAAAGTTCATCAAAGAAACATGAGCAATGTAATGTAGGCAAGTGTATTACTGGATGTGAAAACACTCTCTGAGAACTGAAGCTATGGGAAGTTCACAACAACAAATGAACTTGGCACTCATCAAATTAATTTAACAAGGGTACAGTGCTGACTTTTTCTCATGCAATTCAATAAAAGATTTTAATTCCAAAATGTATCTGAGTAAGCTGCACAGTTCCAGCAGTTTGTGGAAGTAGGTACCACAACTTTAAAAAAATCTCCCTGTCAGGTAAGCCCAGCACAGTGCAGCTTCAAAAGTCAATACCAGAAGCAGTAAGGGTGAGAGGAAGTTGCTGCCCAGGGGAGGTTTAGATTGAACATTAGGCAATATTTTCCTTACGCCAGAAGGATTGTCAAGTATTGAAACAGGGTGTCCAGGGATGTGGTTGAGCCACCAACCCCAGAGATAAGTAAAAGATGTATGGATGTGGCACTTTGGGACAGGTTTAAGTGCTCTTGACTTGGAGGCACTAGGTTTGCAGTTGGATTTGACATTAAAGGTCTTTTCCAAAATAAATGATTCTATTTTTCTATGAGCCAGTGTGATTTTCCCTCCAAAAGGCAGGGTATGAAACGTCACATGTGTCCAGCTGCACCATCAACTCTCGGTCTCTACTGGATGTGTTCAGCCTGTTAGGACTCCTGTAATGCTGCCAGCAAACTGGCCCAGCAAAAGCCGGGAGAGCTGGCAAATATTGATAGTTTCGATGTGGAGCATGTATGTGTGGATAAGACATTTGTGGACACCAGCTGGCGCAGCCACATGGCCCTTAGCTTTTCTACATGGATTTTTCAGCTCAGTGAAGATTAGCTCAAGGATCTTTGTGCTCCATAGGCATGTCAGCGTCAATGACTTTTTTCCACTTTATCCTCACTGTATTTCACTAAGGAGAAAAAACCACACATCTGCTCTGGGCCTTATGCAAGTTCTCATGGTTACTATTACTCCATGTGTTTGACACAAGATTCATGTGCTTACATCGCACATCTTTGTAACCTGCTGTTTCAATCACTCAAACATATTGTAACCAAAAAATATTTCAATCCTTAAAAACATTTCTTAAGGATGTGTGCCAGATTTATGCAGCAAGATTTTGATGGGGGTGTGCAGTGGATACTGCAGGGGTGGTTTCTGTGCAAAGAGACCAAGGAATGCCCCTACACTGGACACAGACAGTTCCGGCTGGCTCTAAGATGGACTCACTGCTGCCCAAAGCTGAGTCAATCAGTGACAACTTTGCAGACACCAAGGTCAGTGAAGAAGGAGGGGGAGGAGGTGCTCCAGGCACTAGAACAGATTCCCCTGCAGCCCATGGAGGGAAGACCTCAGTGAGGCAGGCTGTCCCCTTGCAGCCCATGGAGAACAACAACGAACCAGATATCCACCTACAGCTTATGGAGAGCCCCACAGTGGAGCAGGTGGACATGCCCTGAAAGAAGCTGCATGCCATGGAGAGCACAGAAGCAGGATCCTGACAGCACCTGTGGGAAGCAAATCTCATGCTGGAGTATGTTTTCTGGTACAGCCTGTGACCCTGTGGGAAACCCACACTGGAGCAGTCTCTTCCTGAAGGACTGCACCCCATGGAAGGAAACCATGCTGGAGCAGTCCATGAAAAAACACAGCCTGTGGGAGGAGGAGCAGAGGAAGGATGTGAGTAGCAATGCGTTGCAGAGATGAAGTATTATGAACTGTCTGCAAATCCTATTCCCCTTCTCTCTGCATTGCCTGGGCAAAGGAGAAAGCAGAGGAGTCATGAATGAAAAATTAAAGCTATGCTTGGGAAGAAACAGGGCAGATTTAGTTTTAGTTCTCTCTTTGTTTCTATCCTATTCTATTTTTTCAGTTGACAATAAATTAATCTTCCCCAAGACAAGGTTGTTTTGCCTCTGAAAATAACTGGTGAGTGATCTCCCTGTCCTTATCTTGATTCACCAATTTTTTAGTCTTACACTTTCCCCCGTCATGCTGAGGTGGTGGAATGAGAGTGGCATATGGGTGTTTGGCAGCCAGACAGGGCCAGTCTGCCACAGGATAACATGAGTGTGCCTCACAAAATAGCTAATTTAAAGCTAAATACTCATAATAATGAAAGATCACTCATTAAGCTGTAGTCCTCAACATCGTCATTAGAGAATTCTGCATAGAGGAGGAATTTTGTTGTGAAAATTACCCTTAATTTGCATAAGTAAGTCTATAAATCTTCCAGCAAAATAAATTGTGTGTATAAAGTTGCCATGTGTGTAACATTACTTAAACATTTTGCTAATCCTTAAGAAATCAAGGTAGGGGAAAAATACCAAGAGCAATTTATGTATCTCTTAGCTCACAGTACTATTAACAGGTTAACAAACTTTAGTACAGCTGAGTAATTAAAGTTCCCACTGCATGGCTTTGTTTAAACTTACTACTTTTATTTATATTATTACCATTAGGTCCTAGTACATATAATTGCACTCATAAACCAGAATTGCCAGAGATGATATAAGATTTGTTGTTTCTGCTGTGGAACAAGCAGGCTCAGGCTGATATAAACAATCACTGCAGACTGATTAGTGTGTGGTGTTCCAGCCCCACTATGGCTTGCTGTGAGACAATATTTTATTATAAGGATGAATTATATTCACAAAATATGGGGATAATATGCTGAGGACCATGTCTACTGATTCTCATTTAGCAACATGCCTTCACTGATGCTTATATCCTTGCCAGTTTATCCATTACAGAAAGGAATAGAAAAGCAGGTCATTATAAAAATCTTGGAGGCTTTTCCAAGACTGCCAGAAAACACTGCTCATAAACAATAAATACAAGATGAAAAAAAGCACCTAATTTGCAGAACAACCATAGTGTTCCATTCAGCGTGGCACAGTGCAGCACTCTGCTGACAATTTAGCAGCGTTTTTGTGCTGAATTTTTTGTGCTGTGAGCTGCTGTGGCTCACAGATTTCATTATGGCTGTGCTGTAGTCAACTAACTTAAGCATCAGTACCAGGCCCTAGGGGAAAAAGCATCAACTTGCTATATTTTCTCTATATGAGGGGAGGGGTGGGGCATTTTTAATGCCACCAGGTTTTACCCACCTAAATTTAAACAAGCATTGTGGAGACAAAATCTTCTGCAGGCACGTGCTCTGTTTTGGGCCTGGATTTTCCCAGAGAATTTCAGGTCCTTAAAGGGAATTTCTCCATTCTGTGCAATGTAAGTGTGTAATTCACCTTAAGTTTTTATCCCCATGAATAAACACTGATTTCACAATACCATGTATTCATTCCATGGATTCTTGGAATTCTTGGGGAATTGTGGGACAAGGAAATATCTTGTACTGATGGCTTTGGGTTCTTTCCACAACAATGACTTCAGTGTAGATATTAATAATGTATATAAAGAACTTCTTGTGATTTTGTTAAACAGAATGTTGATCAAAAAATATTTGAAGTTGTCTGCTTATTTCTTGGATAACATTTGTTTTTAAAGTACATACAATGAGGTTGATCTGACCTGGTGGACTTTGCGACTTGTTTCAGAATCCAATAATCTAACAATGTAGAATAAAGCCTTCCAGGCAGATATCTAACAAATAGCACTGAATTTCTTCAGAAGATTGTGAATTTAAAGGCATCAGCTTCACAGGAGACTCCTTTCCATTATTAGATCACTTGTTCCATTGTAAAGGCAGCTGTGTGAACTTTCTGCAGATATTCTTTTGTTTTAAAAATCATTGGAAAGGCAATCTGATGTATTTGATGGCACCTCAAATAATTGAAGTGATAACATTTTTATAAGCATTTATTTCTGTTTAGGTAAAGTTATATAGTTATTCAGTGTTATAACAGAGATGCTGGATTTTGTTGAGATGATTCAATGACTCCTGAGTTTTTCAACAGAGTTCCTATGTTAACTTGCCAAGATTTACTTTCCCACTAAGCCGACAGACAATATACAGTGATAACCTAACTGCACTGGCAAACTAGAAGGAAACACATTTCAACAGAGATAGAAAAGGAGATGAAAAGCACTCAAAGAGAACAGAAAAAAATCCCACAAAATCAGACTGAGGTTTCAGCAGACTTATTGTTGACTTTATTTGTACTGGATAAATGCCAAAAAGAAACAGGTTTACAGAAACAAAAACAAGAAGTCACTTCAGCCAGGAATATCAGCAATTGATAGTGTCAGGCTGCTTTTTGCAGTACAATTCTGAACATTTTTTCTCCTCCTTTTGTCACTGACCTTCATCTCTCTCACATGGCAATTTTGTAATTTTCACTTGGGCCACCTTTCAGATGTCATCAGGCTTATCTGCTTACTTCTCCTTAATTTCATTATCAAAAGCACCACCAATACACTATAATTTCCTATCCAGAAGAACTTATGTTGGCTTTTTGATTTTCTTACTGGCAATAGAAACTGAGTAACCACATCCACACACACTCAGTGGGGATCGGGATCAAAAAGGAAAATTAGGGTGCTACCAAAACTCTAACAAACTACCAATATACTTGCTCAGTTTTATAACATATCTCTTTCTATGACACACTCTTTATTTTGCCTATCCTTTTTCCTTTATAGTGTCATCTTTAGTTCTACATACCTTAGATAGAAAACTGGAAGGAGGAGGTGAAGAATAATAGTAATAATTCATGACTATTGGTTGAATTGAAATATAAAGATATTTATGATAAAAAAGAAAGAGCAAATATTCTAAGATGGCTAAAGGTAAGTGTTAATGGATGTGACGAAAATCCTAGTCTTGTGCAATGCAAAGACTCTGAAAGGACTGACTTCAGGCAGAAAAGCAATATTTTAGTATAGTAGTCAATTTAAAAAAAGAGCAACAAATTAAAAAAATAGAATCAATTTGTTCAATTATTACATTCCATGAAGTGTGTATTTACAATGTAAATATAGCAGATGAAAAAAGGAAGTGGAAGAATACTTCAAAGTAAGATTATTCTGTCCCCCTACATAAGAATGCTTTGCTCAGAAATGCTGGAAAAGAGTAATGAAAGTCATTGGGTAAAGAAGGGGTTTAGGAAAATATGGGTCAAGAAAAATATATGCATAATGACGTTGGTTTTTTTAAACGATCCATGGGATTTTCATGATGGAAATGTCATAAAATAAATGTTTACCTCAAAAACTGACTACGTCTTAAGAACAAGTAATTTTGAACATTGACATTGATGCTTATGTCTAAAATATGAAGAATGACATCAACATCATAAAATCAATGATTACTCACTCTAGTATGATTCTGTCTAGTAATCATTTCTTCTTTTGACCTTAATCCAGAGCTCAGATAAAGGAAAAAAAAAATTAAATAAATGCAAACTCAACTGCAACCAACAGATAAGAGTATTTAAATTCAGATTGGTGGTTTCTTCAATGGATTTATGGAAAGACAGGAAAGATCTTAACAGTCAGTGCTCTCAGGGGAGTGGGATGTGTCACTACATTTCACTTAACTTTACTTTAAATCTTCTTAAGTCAAAAGTCTGGAATGCTTGCAAGAACTTAGAAAGATTCACCATCCTGACGAAATACAATTTGTTAGCTGATATGAATGACTGTCACAGAATGATTGAAACTGGGAGGGACTTCTGGGCATTGTTTAGTCCAAGCTACCTGCTCAAAGCAAAGCTGGCTACCACAGATTGCTTAAGGCCATGTACAGTTGAGCTTTGAATGCCACCAAGGACAGAAACTTTGCAACCTCTCTGGGTAAGCTGTTCCAGTATCTAACCACCCTCGCAGTAAAAACATGTTTTCTAATGTTCAAGTAGAATTTCCTGTGTTTCATCTTGCGCCTCTTGCTTCTTGATCTGTTAGAGTCCTTCACACAGGACTTCTACGGCATTTACTGAATTCTAAACTCGTTAGCAGACAAGTTATTGGTACTCAGTTTCCCTAGCAAGGAATGGGGTTTTCTGGCTCACAGTTACCACTGAATTTTCTTACACAGAGAAGCTCCTTTGCAGGGATACTAAGCTGGTATCTTGCTTCTGCAAGACAGAAACCATCAGCCTATGTAGAGCTGAGAACTCTAATGTCCAATTTCATAAATGCACAAAATCTTTCCTTCTCTTCTTGTAACATCAAAATAGGGCTACCTTGAGTACCCATTTAGGAAAAAAAAAAAAAGATAATTGCTTTGTTACCCTGCATTAGCTTCACTAGAGCAAGTCTGGAAATCAGTGCAGACAAATGAAGTTGCAGTGGAATGCATGTCAGTGTAGTTTTCATAGCTGAGTACCTACAATCCAAGGCACAGCTTTACCACTTGTTCAGACACTGGCATTGCCCCACCTTCACACTGCTGCTATCCTAATCTGCATGAGGAGTAACAAAAGCCATTTGACAAAGCCAGGGAAGTACCTCTTTGCAAAGTGGTTTGCTCCTTCACTGAGGTGGGCTATAAACAAGGCTGGTGGGGACCACTGAAAATACCTGAAGAGGAGGCCTGATGGGAAATGAAGAGACACACAGAGAAATACACATAGATGGAAGCACTCTCATTATGGCTATGGAAGCTGTGTGACTGGAGGCTCATTGCAAGTGTCTGCACACTGCATGGGAAACAAGCTGGAGAAATTAGAGACTGCCTATGAACAGCTCCAGAGCTGCGGCCTCATCAGGATCACGGATAAGTAATGGGATATGACTCATGAGTGGAGTGCAACAACAGATGGATACAGGCCCTTTAGCATGGATGAGACACGAAAGCAGGAAGGAGGGGCTGAATTTAGTGCAATGGAGCAGTAAACATGCATGGAACTTTACCTTGGAGCAAAGAGCAAGCTGGTCAAGGACAGACCATCATGGAGGATGTCATGGTGAACATCTGCTACAGACCACCTGATCAACAAACCTTCTAAAGCCTCAAAAAGCCTTCTTCTAAAAACTAAAAATCAGATGAATAGCAGAACTACAGATCTGGACTTCAAACACATCAGTTTTTAGCTTTTCCTGGAATCTGAGTGGTGTGGGCATTTGAAAAAAACTGCCCTATATAGCCTAGGAAAGCTAGCTCATCTTCAAGGACAACAGTCCCTTCCAATGTGAAGACAGTCTTGAAATCATGGGAGATGGCTAGCATAGATGAACAGGGAACACATGACTGAGCTGAAATGCAAAAATGAAATACACAGGAGGTAGAAGTGGGAAGTAACAACCTGAGAGAACTACAGAGGTATTGCTCAAGCATACAGGTTTGAAATGAAGGCCAGAAGTTGAAACTGGAGTTGGAAATAGAAAAGAATGCAAAAGGCCACAAGTGAGATTTTTGTAGGTACACATGCAGCAAAAGGAAGACAGAAAAATGTAATCTCACTTTTCAATAGGCAAGGGATCTAGTGATAAATTATGCAGAAAAGACTTAAAGCCACTTCTGTATTAGTTTTACTGACCAGGTCTCTGAGGCTCACCAGGTCTCTAAACCTGGCAGCAGTCTGCAGGAATTAAACCATTACCCCCAGCAGAAAGAAACTGACTTAGAAATCACCAAAATAATTTTGACACACAAAAGTCAGTGTAAAAGTCAGTATACAAATACACTGAGAGAGCTAAACAGTATCATTACAGAACTATTCTTTTTAGTCAAAGGCCCATGATTATTGAGAAATGTTCCTTATGATTAAAAAAGCACAGAAGTAAAAAGCCATACACATCCTAAAAAAAAAAAAAATGGCAAGAAATATAGACAAAATTAACTCAACTACGGAAGGATCACAGTATTAGGTATCATATGAAATGAGCTTTGGGACAGTATTCAGGATCTTATCTAAAATTTACTAAGCTCAGTAAATCTAAGAGTCTAAAACTAATGCCAAGATCTGACTATAAGATGTGGAGTTACATCCATTCTGTTTAGCAAAATGAAACTCACACAAAATCCAGCTCCTCCTCTTGCCTCAGATCTGGGCTCCCTCAGCTGGGAACCAGATGCTTTTTTGAGCATCAGACCAGAGAAAAAATCAACACATGAACAACAAAGAGGTTTGAACTCAAGTTTGGATTCAAATCCAAGCTGACATCACATCACATAGATAAGCATAACTTTAGACATTTCCTTGCTCTTCACTGAAAGAGTCTCCATCTCTCCTGATATATGCCATTACTGGGATATGTGCCACAGATGTGCATAACCTTCAATGCTTGAATCCCACAGAGACAGAGATAATGCTTGCCTAGATAAATTCCACATCAAATTTTCTTCCTCTGACATTACTTTGTACTTCATGGAGAGTCATAATGAAATGCTAATCTTCTGCATATTCTCAGTGCAGACAGATTTTGAACCGTAGCATGATGATCATGACAGGCATGGATTTCACCATGTACAAGACATTCCTCCTTTACATAGCTTTCAGTCTACTTGACAGCTTATTCCATTCATGCCTAGAAGGTTTTGCATTCCTCCTTGGCTACCTAAACTCCTGGGCTGATTTTAGCCTAGTAGGTTGGGTTCATTGTACAGGTTAATTATATATTCTGAAAAAACTAGATAAGATGCAAATCCCAATGCTTTTCTTCTAACAGTAAATAAAATAAATTTGCGCACGGTAACTAAATCTTACAAGTCTATTACACCATAAGAGTTACAAAAGTGTTACCTCTTTGTGTAAGTAAAACTTCAAATATTTGCTGCCACTTCATAAAGAAATACACAATTGATTTAACCATCCAAATCTTATTTTACAATTATTTTTATGAATCTGTTCTTGTATTTATGTTGCTTAATTTAAGGTTACCATCTGCTCTACTTTCTTGACTGAAACAAGGTTTATCCTGCATTCCTAGTGGGAAAAATAATTTGCTGTGTCGTATGCAGTTTCCTAAGCATCAGGATAATTCGTTTCCTTGTGTTCACATATAAAGATTTCCTGAGAAAATGTTTAGACTTTTCTTCAGTTCTGAGCCCAGTACTTCAGTTGTGATCCCTCAGATACCCTTTGAGACCTAAACATGTTTATACAGTTTGTTTAAGTTTGTTCATATTTAATTTCTGAAATACAATGGGGACAGGCCTTTTAAAAGTCATGAATCATGTGTCAAAACCCTTGGAAATTCTGTCTGTATCCTGAAGGGAGGATTAGTATGCCTTGTCTCAACTTCAGAAGAAATAAACCACCATTGCAATGACTCGCTTTCTTTTTCTCATCTATTATGTTACAAGTTATGAAAATGAGACCATACAGGTAATTTGGTGGTGTAATACACAAAACAGGAGAACAAAATTTCTGTGGCTTCTGAGTCCAGTCATGGCTTTGTCAAGAAATAATGGATCCAGAAATCTATTTTAACTAGATAATTCCTAACGCCAGTCTACTGCAGAAAAACTAAACCAGCTTTCTTGCATTATTTTTTGTATAAAGGGCTGTATTTGTTATTCAGAAGTTCAATCAGGCTTCAGGCCTGCCAACTCAAAGCTGTATTTCAAAGTCAAGCACAGATTAGCTTGTATGAAGAAAAAACATTTTAAAAAATTACAAATAAATTAGTGTGACAGCTTTAAAATATTGTTCTCTTTTCCTTTCTTCCCTCAAGAAAGAGAAAACTATTCTCTCCAAGACTTAGGGAACAAAAATATATTGTCTGTGTAATACAATCATAACTAATAAGAGTTTTTCAATTAAGGAACAACTCCTTACAAATATATATTACCAAAAAATGTTTCCAAGACTTTGGCTTTGCACAGAAAACTTCCACATGCTTTGGTCAGAAGAGGCTTGCCTTCCTCCCAGAGTGAGACCCTGACCCTGTGAACACAGTGTGTGACTGCTACAGCTTCTTGCTCTCCTTCTCTCCAACACTTGTAGGCTCTCTAGACTTTATGTAAAGGTACAAAGTTTAAACTCTGATTTCTCAAGTCCCTGATCAAGCATTTGAAGAAAAATAAAAAATCTATCATATATTCAAATAAACTCTTGATTCAACATGTTAACCTCATCCATCCTCCTGCAGAGATTCTGTGGAGCAGCACAGCACAAAATTCATTTCAAGACCAGCAAATTAAAACAACTGTTTCTTTTTAAACCTCACTTCTGTCATATATTTTGGATAGAGAGGACAGAAGACTTCTGTTAAACATAGCTGTTTCTTTGAGTTGCCATATGGTCTACCAGGGAAATCAGTTTCTCTGTCAAACTACATGCTACATCTTCACCTCCGTGTAAAAGTTTGAAGACAGGAAATTTAGTGAGTACGAGGTCTCTGGCTGTTTTCTGTTTTCCCCCCAGGGAATTTTCATTTAACCTATTGCAAGGCTTAACTCCAGGCTCTACTAAGGAGAGCATAAGGGAAATGAGAATTTAACTTTCAACATATAATCACAAGTTTAATAGATGGTTTCACCTCAGACATATAATGACAAGCATTTTGATGGTAACAAACTTGCTTGTATTCAGAATTCAGAAACCTTGAACCGTGATCCTTATTAATGAAGTTTTATTTTTGTTTTGCTTGGGCTTTTTTAGCATTTTATTCTAGTTGCCTAGTGGAAACACAGTTTTTTAGCTAGACCTGTAATCTATTCAGATGGGAAACATTGTGCATTCTGACAGGGAGTTCTGCAATTAACCTTACTTCACATTTGCACTTTAGCACTGAAAATAAACTAGAGTTTCTACCTCTTGGTTATCTTTTTATGGAAAATAACTGGAATGTGGGCAAGGAGGAAATATTTATTTTCTTTCATCAATTGATGTGTTTTTTTTACCTGAAATTGTTGTGTATAATTGCACACTTATCAACTGAAGAAATTTCAACACTGCTGTCATTTTTCAGGTTCCTATGCCTCTCATCAGTTCACTTTTTACAGAGACTCTTGTTGTTGAGATTTATAAATTATAAAATATAGGGATATAAGAAACAGAAAAGATTTCCTATTAAATCATAGTTATAGTGAACAGAAGACATGGAAGTTCCATGAACTAAATGTTATTTGAACTGTAACAAAACCCCGAATTAAAACCACAGTTCAGTATGTGAGTAGCAGAAGCTTCCTATTTCAATGTGAGAGTTCACAGGATACACATGGGTGTTCTATGCCTGCCCAGGGCCTGTCTAATCAATACAACTCAGCTTCTCTTTCTGGAAAAGAAAGAGTGGTACCTACATTCTCCAACGGGCCTGATGCAAGGGATCTGGCCACACACACCCTTTGTGACTGCTGGAGATAATGGCATTTGAATGAATTGGATGAAAACTAAGTGTTCACTCACGAAGAAAGGAACCAGCTCCAGATCTGACACTTCAGCATTGTCTATCTCTCCAGCTACATCTACTGTAAGGCTACCAGCTAATTTAACTACGGAGTATTTCTATTGTTGGTCCTATGTACAGAAAGGAATACAAGGATCAAGGGTTCAAGAGAAAAGCATAAAAGCATGTACCTGAATTGCATGTTCAAGTTTGTGCTGTGTTTTTTTTTTTTTTGTAGAAGTGGATTGAAATACTATATTTAAAAGAAAACTAGGGTTTAATACAACTTTCCAAAAGTAGAAATTAAATTAAGAAATATTAGATAACTTCTCTTATGTAGAATAGAAATTGTAACTATATATAGTTATATATAGTATACATATGTATAGCATAGACAGCATACATATGAATATGTATATTTATTGTACGCATATATATGTATATGTATGTATATATGACAGCATATTGTATGCAAAAATACAGTGATATGTAGTGTATACCAACTACTGCAAAAATTTATTGTTTAAATTCTTATTACAACAGCGTACAAAGCAAAATAATATATTTAGTGTCTCTGAGGGGCATCTGAAGCTCAGTTATGATATTTCTTAAATTAAAATACCTGGCAACATATTAAACTCAGTCTCGATATCTTGGTTGAGAAAATACCTTCAAATAAAATCTACTGAATTATAAGCAGATATGTTAAACATTTTTCCACTAAGTTAAGTTAATATCATCTAAGAAAAAATCAAAATTCATATATTTGTATGAGACTTAGAAACTGGAATTTACTGGATAGATTATATGAAGTTTTTTGTCATATTTCACTGCATTTACATCATAAAACTGGCTTGACGTAATTTCTGACAAACTCGTATTTGAAATGTAATTGCTCTACAAGGCAAATCATCACGCAGTTACCTTTGAATCATGATGAAGGCACTACAAAAAAATCCCTCTACTTCTAATTTGCCCAAGAGAAAGAACACAGTGTTTCAAGTGCTCAGAAAAGTACTTTAAATGTAGTGGAAAAGTAAAAGTAAAGGTAGAATAATAGGACAAAAAAATCTTGATTGAAAAACTAATTTAATATTGCTTACCTTTGAACCATATATATCTAGCACACTAGCTACCTGAGATTTTTATCACCAGCTAATTTGATCGTGTTTGAGTGATTTTCAATAAAGAAATGGTTTAACAGCAGCAAAGGTTATAGTCATTGCCTCTTCTTTGCAGAGAGAATTAACATCAACAAAAAGCCACTGTTACAATTCTACTCTACCTCATGTTAATCACTATATTTTCAATGGCTTTATACTTTTTACGTGTAGCCTGTATCCTGAAAACTGAAACATTTTGTGAGCAAAAATTCATATGTTTTCAAGAAGAAATCAAAAATGCACCTAAGACAGGTACTGTCCTTTTCATCCACCCTTCCTGGAGCTGCTGCCTTCTAAACCAGCCTATTTTACCATGCCATGTACCTTTCCCTGGTCTCCTCTGACCTCACGCCTTGATGCCCTTGAGGCTCTAAAATATCACCATTATTTGAAGAGGTGTTGTTTTCGTCTTCTCAAGTCAGAGTGTCTGGAGTAATGCAAAGACTGTAAAGAAGTCCAGAATTATAGGTGTTGAAAGCATAAAACTTCTGGCACTTATTTTACACGCTAGGATTTGATATGAGGGAAAGTGTAGGTCCTCTTTTTTAATGGATGCTGACCTGTCACAGCAGGGATAGAGGATGGAGAGTGGCAGAGCACGGCAGTTTGGCCTTTCTGTCTACTAAGAAACAATAAAGGGTTATTTATATTTAAAGACATGCAGAAGACAATTAGCATTTCTTTGTGCTCTCTTTCTGTTTTAAAGCAATCCACACACTTTATACAGTCTTTTGCATTTGACGTGACATAGAGATATTCAGATATATGTATTTTTCAGATGGATACCTATGCTTTCAGAGGAACACTGTACACAATTTAAATACTTGCATTTTGTCATAAATAATGATAGGATTTGTCTATGTTTAAGCCATCGTTCCTACTATATCCTTTAGGAACAGCTGCGATTATCAAATGTACCAACTTTTAAACAAATAGTTGAGCCTTTAAAATATTTAAAATAAAGAATAAATGTATTTTCAGGACTAATAATCCATTCCTTTTAACAGAAATCCTCACAGTGATTCTATTTTATTATCCAGACAAAAAACTGGTGGAAAAGAATCAAGCTGCATACTTGTGACCTAGAAACACAGCATTGCAAAACACTTTGCTTTAAAAGCATTCCCCACTTTTACATCCTTTGAAATATAACAAAATGAAGAGTTATTTGGTCAAGCTGACCTTTTCTCCTCGATGAAATATTTGTTGTTTCATTCTGCTTGTAAAATATGAATATACTTAGTGCTTCTTTGTACATACCCCTGGAAGAAAAAGAATGATTTCTGCCTGTTTGGAAAGGAAATTTATATTGAACTAAAATATTCCAGATCTTCAGCATAATATCAAAGAGTGATGAAAGAAATTTCATAGCTATAACACCAACTTTCATGAGTCAGAATTACAACATGAACCACATTGAATCCAATTCAGGAAAAATGCACCTAAATATTTACATATTTATACTCTCCTCTTAATTTGGAGAGAGTTATGATCAAAATTCCATCTTTTTTCCCCGTCATCACCTTCAATCATGACATATCATAAGTTTATTGAATTCTTTAGCCAAATTGGAGTCTAAAATTTAACCAGTGAGAACCTGATCAATATATCTTGTGTCTCATGACATTCATATTGATGGAACTGATTACCTTGACTTCACCACTCCATTCTATTTTCAAGTTTAACAATTCTGTTCTGTCTTGAGTTTTATATGTAATTATTTTTTTTCTATTCTTTAGCTTGTCTTTATAATAAATCATTGCCTTACCTCTAATTCTTCAGCTAGAACAGATCTATTTTTTTCTGGCACCCCAGATAAGGAGATGAACCACTGCTATTTTCATTTCACAGATGGAAAAATGAAAAACCTGCCTAAAACCACAAAGTAAGCTGGTAGCACTGTATGGATTGCCTCCTAGCTGTATGATATAGCCTCCAGTCCCTCAGTGATACTAATTTTATTTGAATGGTCACTGCCAAACAACACTCCTGAGAGCAGGAAATTATGACCTGTCAGCTGTGACCACCAGACAAACCCAAAAGGTATCAGAGCACAAGCAAAAGACCATTCACATTGCTCCAAATGGAGACCATCATGAAAGGAATGTTTGCTGTGTAACCTAAATCCCACAGCTGTACAAGTTGGGACATGCAAAATTTGAAATATGTGTGGACTTGGTAGTTTTCAGATGGCTTTAATTAAACTCATGAGTGCAGCTGACCCAGATTTTTGCAGTGCAGTCAATGACTTGTCACAGATTTATAATTTTGGTTTTACAGTTTTAGTCTTACTCAAGGATTACAATGAAAAAAATCCTGGTCAGGAACCTATAATGTAGCCAGTTCTAAAGACATTTTGAAATACTCATATATCAAATGGTCTGAAAGACCTGGGGTTTGATTGATACCTTAGAGCTTGAATTGAAAACTATCTTAATTTTTAAGGTAGAGATGTCTTATATAGACATTCAGATAGTACTGAAAAACAGAAAAGTGCAGGATCATGACAAATAGGTTTTAAGATCTTTTGCACATTGTTTCATCTTCATGCTTCATTTTCAAAGCCTGCTGATGCTGAGATGGAGTGAAAGTGTTGATTATCTTGTTTGTATGTTTAATGTAAACTGTAATAGCTCAACAGTTATTTCAAAGTAATATACAAAGTGTATTCAAGCCACAAAATATTCACAGTCATGAAGAATTACAATATTGGGATTTTGGGGTTCTTTTTTCTTTTTTTTCTCTATTTGGTTGGCTGTAGATTTTTCTGAGAAGAGTAGGATAAGTAATGTTATTAAATCACTAGTGAATACGGTTCTTAGCAAATATTTTCTCTGTAAGCAACTCAAGGACTGAAACTTGTACTGCAGTGGAATTAGTGTGTGTTTTCAATTGGTTTCAAATGTGCCTTGATTTTATCCCAGGAATTTAAAATCTGTTTAAAACACATTGAGATTAAATCTGTTTAACTCTAGCAAACACTCATACAGCTTCCTGTATAGTCGATGGAAGCATAGGGATTACAGATTTTTCTTTTTTCTTGACTCATTTTTAGAATGACCATAGGCTGATTAGGTTCTTAGGTATTTCAGCTAAGGGCCTGGAAATAACCTTTTCCATGAAAGTGACTCAATTTACCCTTAGGAACAGAAAAGATAAAGGTGACTTGTGGATTGCCAAAGGGAGGAAAGCATTTCAGTTGCTTGTTTGAAGCTTATCTTGGAATCCTTGGAGTATTTCCATTACTTCAAAAACACCAACTTTAAAAAATAAAACTTTAAGAAGTCTATATTTTGTAGTTAATATTTTGTTCACATGCCAGCTGATGGCTGGGCATGCAAACATGGAAGTGCAGAGAACTGTTGGAATGCCAGCTGATAAAAGTGTGCATTAAGGAAAAGAGACCATGTTAACTCTGATGTGATACTTGTGAAAACAGACTGAGTGGCCACTTGGAGAGGCATTCTGCATTGAAAATATGTTTGCTGGGATATGTTTGGCTGAATACGTAACATTTGCTTCTTTATGTAACAGTAGGCAATTCATTTCACTTCAAATAAATCTCAAATAGATTATGGATCAAAGCGTGTGACTGTTATCCAATCTTGCTTTGTAAGAAAAAGTAATTCCTATTTTCAGTCTTTTGTCCAAGTCTGTGTGTGTCCACGTGTGAGTGGAGGTATTTCTTTGTTTTTCATAAATAAACTCCTGAAATTTTAGTTCTATAGACAAGACTCTCTCTGGCAACCTGTATACCAGCTATGATAGTATGCCACAGGTTATGTCTACAGATTAAATTAAATAGATCTTGAAATACTTTATATTTTTTCTTGCAGTGGTTTAGGAAGGTCTTAGACTCCAAAAGCAAATAGTGCCATAACAATTTCCTTTAAATTGTGATGATTTCACAATGAAATCCCCACTGATGCCACAGTTATTATCTTTCAGTGATTTGAATCCTGCAGCATCTGTAGGTCCTTATCTGTGGAGAAAAAATGAAAGAGGAAGAAGGAGCTAATTCAAGAGACTTTTTGTCCGCATCCTTCTCTAAGACTTTCTCTACAGACAAACCAGTGACTTATTTCTATATTCTTTTACTTTGTATGACAGAGAGAAAACATAAACTTGAATGATTTAGTGGAATCACTTAAATTTAAATATCTGAAAAATTCGATATATAAATTTTATTTTAATATTTGAAAGAGAAGTATATCAAAATAGAAATTCTTATGTATTGTCCTCTAAGGATGTACTTTTCCTTGAGTAAAGATGAACCAAGACTCAGGATCTTAAAGACAAATTTTAACTCAATATGGTAAGAAAAATTAGTCTCCCCAATAGCTTCTCTTCTGACTGGTACTGATTTTCTGCCCCCTAACACATAGCTGATAGAGCTTTCAGCTCTCTTCTTGTACCATTTGCCTATGGACCCATTATCTTTAAAGTTATCATTTTACTAGAATTGAAGAGGCTGTGAGAATCAGAGGAATCTGCAAGATGCATGAGGATTGAATCGCTAAGCCAATTACGAGCAGCGGCCTCAGGATTACTGGATAGTCACTCCAGAAGAAAATCTGCTCATGTGTGTTATTAATAGACTATGTGTATGGAAATGCTACACAGTAATTCAGCTTTTGAAAATATAAAATTAGATAAATTATACTTCCTTATCAAAACGAACAAACAAACAAATACTACAGGTTATGAACTTACTTGAAGAAGGGAAAAATTTCCTATGAAAAATATTTCTGTCTGTAGTAAGATCTGAGAGCTCGCAATACATATAGTAAAAATTAATTTTGTGTTCAGGAAGGTAAACCTAGAAATAAAAATTATTATAATAATATATTGCTATGTATGCTTTTCAGCTCCAGAGAAGTTTCATCAGTCCTTTATTTGTATTTTCAGAAAAGACCATGAATAACCAAAAATACAAGCCCTTCTCGAGGAGAAACAAAACCTGAAGGTCCTAGGACATATGCTGAAAATTATAGTTTTCTGAAAAAACAGCTGATTTCAGTATAACCACAATAGGAGTGAGAATTGTTCTCACTGGGTAGGAGCACAGTCAAGACAAGATGCAGCTGAGCAACTTTTGAAGATTGACTATCTCAGGGTATTATAAATGATGAGCAGTGATCAGTTTCAAGTCTCAGTGCCATTTTCTGATTTTACTGGGTTAAGATTGCATTTTCTGATTTTTTTTTGACCTTATTTCAAAGGTTACAAACAATAAGTGAACTTTGTATTCTATTGTACTGCAGAAGGTATTTTTTTTTTATTTTAAAACTCATCTGATTTTTAAAGTGAACTCACAGGTAACTGATAACCCAGATGTCTCTTTTGCGTCCATTGAGACTCTTCCAGTCAGTGGTAGCATGGCAGTGGTTTGCATATTGCAGGTGCCCTAAGGGCGAGCTTTTCTACACATGTGAATCAATCACCTTTCCCGTACACCTTTTATTAATATTGTTGCTGTTCTAGTTCATTTCTAATTTCATTGCTGCTTCCAGTAAATTGTTCTTATTTCAATCTATGATCTTCACCTTTTGAGCCTCCAATTCTCCTCTGCATCCCACTGAAAGGATGCACATGCTTTGGAGTGTTTTAATACGAACACTAAACTAGGGAACACCATACGTAAACCATGACATCTGGGTACCTGATAATCAAGAAAACTAGCTGAGCTGTATTTCCTTCTAAACCTTGTTTTGTTTCAGACTGTTGATAATATTTGTCCTAGATATAAAAGAGAAGTTCTTCCAAGAGAACACATTCTAACAAGCATCTGGTCATTGAGAGACAGCCTGTAATATCTTGAAATATCAATACTTTTGCAGAATCATCAGATATATTAGGAACATTAAAAAAAAATAGTTCAATTTAAAGATAGCTAAAAGATCAGAAGGTTGATGAAGACCAGATTGTGTATTAAAAAAGGAGGAAGGATATCAGAAAAAAAAATACTAAAATCAAGATAAAGTAATACTTAAAGAAAGAACAAACATAACTTTAATAAAGTTAAAACATATAAAACAAACACTAGGATAATAAATGTAAGCCAACCAGATAAAAAGGGGAATAAATTGTAGAATATGATTATTTAAAAATACTATATGAAGCAGGTTTATTGCAAGTTGATTTACAAAAATAGCTTCCTGCTTCCTTAGACCTCAAGAATACATCAGTCCCTGGGGAATGTTCTGGTTTTCACTTTTGTCAACATTTCCTAAAGAAAAATGGAAACAAGAAATGGCTGTTTCATGCCACTCATGTTTAGGTTTCGAAAAAATTTTTCATTCTTCATAGAATAAAATTATATCTGACAAAACTAGATCACTATGTACTAGAGAGTATTAAGATGTAAAGACTTGTAGAACAAGTTTTCCAAAAAACCCCAAATCTTCAGTAGTCAGACAAGAGCCTGTGATATAGATATTTCAGGCAGTAGTCTTAAACACAAGGCTGATATTTTGGCCAGAAATTACATCACTCTTTGAACTGCAAAATCATAAAATAATTTAGGTTAGAAAAAAAATTTTGGAGGTACTCAGTCCTCTCACCGCTCAGAATACATCTATTCAAATCAAGATATTCTGGCCTGTGGTAGTTGAATCTTGAACACCTTTAAGGATAGACATCCTACAATCTCTCTGAGTAACCTGTTTCAATATTTAAGCCTCCTTGTAGTGTTTTTCTTTTTCTTAAATATGTAATCAGTATCTCCCATATTCCAACTACCACTGCAGTATTATATGAGGAGGAGTCCTAGAAGCTGGCTCCATCTCAGAATATGTTTAATCACTGTAAAGTAGCAACACATAAGGGTGAAGGATCTATTTTGTTGCTTTCTCTTCTTTTTTTGTTTGTATATTTTTTTGTTAAAACAAAATAATTTATTATTACTGATGAAGTGTTAAATTTTGACAAATGGATATTTCCTAGGAGAAAAATATTTGATTCAAAAGTTTATGATTGAATCTAATCCGCCTTCAGTGTATCCTGTTTTGATTAGCACTGGAATAAGAAATCATCTGAATAGCCATCAAGTGATGACTTGATGTTTTAAGAATTCCTAAAGTCTTCATATAAATTGTTTCTTTCCAACTGAATTTTAAAACCCAAATAGCTCCACAGGGATAATGGAAGAGCATAGTTTCCAATTGGAAACTTACTCTTCTTTGGATTTTTTTCTCTAAGAAATAGGTAAAATTTCCTTTACATTGATATTGCTCAAGAATGGAAAGAAAGAGCTGTGAAGGATGACTGCAGAAATATATGGTAGCCTTTAAATAAACAAATTATTTTGAGTTACCAGACTTTACTGCCACAATAAACATTTTCTTGTTGGCGGTGTTGAATGTACTTGTGAGCTGATAAAATAATGATTCCTTTCTTGACATCTTGTAGTCCAGAAAAGGTTCGGAAAATGTTTGGTATCATACGCAAAAAGAAACTAACATAAATTCTAATGTATCAATTTCAAATGCAAGTTTATGGTGTTATCTGTATTGGTTGTGACAAAAATTTATTTAGATTTTCTAAAATACAGACTACTTTAATATACTGTGTATATTAGAAGTTAAAACACTCTAAGGCAAAATAAAGAAGAAAAAATGTTTAAAATAGTTTTAAAATATTTACCAATATCAACTACAAGACGTATTTACTTCCAAATCTGAGTACTGCAGGATGGAAATAAACAGCTAATTTATTCTTTTTTATTTAAAAAGTCAACAACATGTGTAAAGTGCTTTATAATATTTTCCTGAATCATATCTTTCAGATATGTTTAGACCAAGAAAGCTGTGGTATTACACAGGGATTAGAAGAAACATTTAATTCAGACATGCTACTTCTAAAAACTAATTTGCTTTATTGTTCGAAGATACACCTCCATCCTTGTTTCAGTAGCTCATTATTACTTCCAAACACTCAGGTGTATGTTAGTGCAACAGTAATGCATATTTCATCCAAAATCAATTCTTAGGAAGTAGAAAGTTCTAGCTGCTCCTTTAGAGCACCAGGAGCTGAGGGTGCCCAAGAGAACTGGCAGAACAGATCCTTGTGTCATGAACTGAGTGATGCACTTCAATCCTAAGAGAGAAACAACATGCTTTACTGATATAGTACAGTCAGTTATCAACATTCAATGGTAAATACGATAGTGGTTTAACAGGATTCCACGGCAAGATAGACTGGATTGTTTTCTGCACAGAGGACAGGGTTGGATAAAGCAGGAAGGCCCTCCTGTTGAGCCATGAAGTCCAGAAAAGACTCCCTTGTGTTCTTAACTCCCTCTCAGAGAGGAATTTAGGTGCAACTGGATCCAATCCTAGTCCTACAGCTGATCAGCAGTTTACTTCTAAATGGTTATATGTGCACAATCAATCCTTATATCACTCAGTTAATATTTAAAAGTTTAACACAGTATTAATAATTACCAAGAATCTGTTGCAGCAAGGAACGTATCAGCCTTGAGGAGTGACCTTCAGAGATGTCCTTACTCAAGAGGAGATCCTGGCATGCAGCCCACTGCCGTGCAGGACATCTCAAGGGCTGTGGGCTGTTTGCTATTTACGGAGTAGGATGATTGATTTATATTCATATTAGCATACTAGCAAGACATCGGGGTCACCGTTCCTGACAGCCCTTGGCTACCGTGTTGCTGTCTCTCCCCCAAAATTCAGAGTGAACTGGATGGAGCCATCACAACGCGCCCCTGGTTGTTCTGGCTGAAGCAGGGAGCGGGAGATGGGGACATGAGGGTTCAGGGTCAGCCAGCACCCACCCAGCAGCACACAGTGAGGCTCTGGCGCAGCACAGGTCCTGCAGGGTGGCAACAGAGTTCCGACTGTGGGGCTCCATGGGCAGACAAGGCAATGCCTGTGTCTGAGCAGAGGCTCAACACTCTTCCGGCATAGCTCTGGAGGGGCCTGATGAGCCCATTGAGGACCTGAACTGGAGCCTTTGGACACCTGGAAGCCTCAGGCCAGGCTGATCAGGCCTGTTAAGTCTTATTAATGCACTCACAGCCCTAACATCAGCTTGAAAATGTTAATGCATCATGATGACAAATTTGATTTTTGTTTGAAACTACTTCAATTCTGGTAGACTTTGAAGGCTGAAGACCCCTGAACTAGCTGAGAAAGTCAAAAGAATCATTACTCTTCACCAGCCAGGCATAAAATGGTTATGAATCCCCTTGCTACATAGCAAAAAATGTTAAAATACATCTGATAATTTCCATGCTTAATAAATTTGATAAAACCTATAGAAAGGGATTTTAGAACAGTTGATAAACAATTGCAATTGTACTGTATGATCTCCATAGAAGAAAGTATCCAGGAAATTCTAAATAAAATATAAGGTAAATGTGTGCATTTAATCTTTCCTCTCTCTGTCTGGTTTTAAGACTAATCTCCAAGGTTCTGGATAAGCACAATTTATTTTTTACAGAAAAAAGATAATGTACTCTTAAAAGATTTCTTAAAATTCAGAGGTTTGAGTATATCATCAGTTTTAACTGATCAAGGGAGCCTTAAAATTCATTAACTGTGAGTTAAATGTTAAAGTAGGGAAATTTTTAGCCAGATGTGCGCTTTTCCTTACCTATAATTTTCATAATTGTGACCATAATCTTAACGTTTTGCCCTTAAGCCTTCAGAAAAAGTTTTTTGAATAAAATAAAATTTTCTTCAGTAGAAAATGTAAAAACAGGCAGGCTAATGTGTTTGACCATATCTAAACAAAATAAAGTCGCATGACTCCTTGGGGGGAAAAAATCTGTTTGCAGACTTGTATTGTGAACTGCTTCAACAAGAATTCAATGTCTTTTCTACAAAGAGTGCATAACAAAATGTCCTCTAACCTATTATTTTTGGGGAAGGTTAGTTAGACCGGGGAGATTATGAATGAGGTGAGAAAAGGTATCTTTGTGGTCTGGGCTACATTTACTGACAGAATCACAAATAAGACAGAGATGAGGAAGTAACCAACTTCAGAAAAAGTTAATTTACTGGTACTGACATGGACTGTTAAAACTGTTTAAGGCAGTTGAGCATCAAGTCAAAATTAGAACATGTTCAAACAAAAAGAGAGAAAGGAAAGAATGACAAGAAATCTGAATTATTATCTTTTGGGAAAATAAAGTGGTATCTGATGGGGCGTAAGTTAACAGTGACAACCTGTCAAACTGACCAAAAAGCATGTGGATGCTGTTTGATTCCAAAGTGGATGGCATTAATAAGATACATAATCTTGCTGAGTTGAGCACACAGAGAAATACAGTAGCAGATCTCATCTGTTATCCTCTAGGTTTATCTGTCTCCTGGCACTATGATATTCAACACCTTCTTAAATTTTACTTTGTTACTGTATAAAATATTCCTAGTTTAGGAAAGGTGTATAATTCCAAAGCTAGAATTAATCATTAGTAATAATGGGAAGTAGTAGATGACAACTGTCATGGTAAAACTACAATTCTAAAGAGCTTTAAATTTTTCAGCAGGAGCTTCTGAAGACGAGAGCACAGTCAGTACCCAAAGAAAAGTGCATTGGAGATATTAAAATCAGGATTTCTTTCAACCAAAGCCTAACTTTGTCAATTATCATTATCCAAATGGTGAGTTTTGTCCTCATGTTTTAGTTATCTGAAGAAGAGAATTAGCTTTGGAGATATATGTACCTTACCAATGACTAAGCAGTTACCAAGGATTACGTACATAACATTAAATGAAATAAATCTAATACTCTGTGTTTTTCCCTATTTACACAGGTAATCAGTGGAGTGACTGAAATGGAGCAGCTGCCTTTCTTATGTGTTTTGACACAGAATACATCATGGACTATGCTTTTTTATTTGCCATAATATCTTGCATTGAAATCTTGATTGCTTCATAGAACAACATCATTTTTGAACTGCCACAAACCTGAAATAATGTATATGAAATGACATTACTTTCTGACAATTCAGACTTTCTGCCTGTAAGTCAATGAAAAAGTTTTCACAAACATCATATTAAAAAGTTACTGGATAATCCCATATGTTTTAAATAATGATACATAGACCTAGAAGGGAGGTATGCAGTTGTGGCTGGATACATCAAGTATTGAAAGATAAAAAAAGTTTTAGACTCAAACTAAATCTTTTTACAAACTCTATAAATTGTGGTTTGTTGTTGCTATTATTATTCATTTTGCTTTCCTCTATACTTTTTAATCTGTCCAAGAGAACTAGTGCTAAAATAAGATAAGAAAAGCTATTTTCACTGCTTCTTAAACCATCTGGCAACAGAAGAAAAGAATGTTCTCTCAAGTTTTCAAGACTCAATTTTTGTGGACCTCAGGGATTTAGACAGCTCAGATAGCTCAGCTTAGTCACAGAATCACAGAATATTCTGAGTTGGAAGGGACCCACAAGGACTATTGAGTCCAGCTCTTGAGTGAATGGCCCACACAGGGATCAAACCCAAAACTTTGGTGTCACCAACACTATGTATATATGTAAATTTTAATCAAAGTCTTTAGCCTTTTAAAATTTTGCCTCTTACAAACTCCTATTTATATTTGTAAATCCACTTTCTATTTACAAACAAGCGTTGCTTTTCTTTTGTCTTAAAGTTTTGTTAAAATCAATAATATTACAAGTTTTGCTAAAAATTGATATATATATATATCAACTAGAAGCTAGACAAGTTTAATTATAAAAAGAAAACTTTTAATAAAGCGTTTTTTATGTCCAGTTTATAGACAGAGGGAAAAAATGCTTATATGCAAAAATAAGGACAAACTAAGTAGTGAAATATGATAAAAGAACAGAGTGATCTTTCTCAAAACAAATGCAGTTTACAAACAAAACCTCAACAGAGTTGTTATCATCTCGTATTTTATATTAGAATACATAGAAAACACATTTCATAAACCCTGGGTTGATTTTTTTAAAAAGCAGTTTAGAAATTGCTTGGACATGTGTAGAAGTTAATATCAGGAAATTCATCACCATACGGTTCTCTAAACTTTAAAGTTATTAAAAAATGGGTCATTCCAGCAGTTCTTTTTAAAGGTAGTTATACAATGATTAAACTTGTAAAAAGACTGTCAGAAAGCCAGGAATTACAATCTGACTGAATTCTCAATCCAAGTATCTTCTTGTAGATAGTGAGACATAATGATCTGCGATGGCCAGGTTAAACCTTCTGGTCATATCTGACAGCTACCTGTAGAAAGAAAGTAATTAAAGACACAAGCAGTTGGCTAGGCTAAGGTAGTTATTAAAAAAAAATACAAATTTTTATTGAAAATGAGAATAGAGGCAGACTTTTTTTTTAGACTTTGTTTCAACATCTGGAAATCTTGAGATCCAAGATCTTAAGATCATCTTTTATCTTGGAATATAAACATGAGCTCATGGCATAAGAGCAGTGCAGAAGGTGAGTAATATACAAAAATGGTTTTTGCTTTGTTTTCTAAATCCTACATCTATATATTTTGATACAGAAGTGTTATTAAATATAAGTTGTAATTTTAATAACTTACAATTCCATTCTCACTTCTATTCCTCTTTGAAATACTCGGTGATAAACATTCACTCAAATAATACTTAAAGATTGATAATTGGGTGCAGTTGTATTTGTTTTTTTTTTTAATGAGAAGTCCACAATAATTAAAAAATGCTGAAGAAACCTTTGGTTTCTCCTAGTAAGTGACAAACCTGAAATCCTTCAGAGGTAATGTCTCTCTTTGATCTGTAAACCTGTAGTAAACACACCCATCTCTTAGTTCACAGATAAGATCATAGTTCTTGAGACCTTCTTCTGTTCAACAATTTTATTTTAGGCTCAGTTTAAAAACTATGACAGAATGTTAGTTCTTTTAATATTTGCAGTGCTTATAGTATTTAAATTGGTCTTAAGGTTTCTGAAAGTGTATGAAACCTCTGTAATTTTTTTCACAGCAGTTTTTGCCATGAATTCTTTGTAGGTACCATAAACTTCAAATCAGTTTGTTAGGAAAGTAATGAACCTTTAGGAATATATTTCACAATACAGTGTGTATAAATCATTATTCTTGAGTCTTAAAGAGAAATATTGTGTTGGTTCAGTGAGTCTAAAAAGCTTATGGGTTGACTCGCATCACTAAGTGTTTTATTGAGATACCTAGGTCGCTCTTGGCTTCCTAGTTAGTAAAAATGGATAGGTACTCTGGGAGATGATGAAGCACAGATTAAACCTCTTTCTAATTAATTTTTTAATCTCCATTGCTATCATATAGCTGGATATTGTTCTTTCTAATGACACAGGTATTTGTGGGGTCTTCTTATAAACTGGATGGTTTTAGGTACCAATATGAAATACAAAGATTTTTATTGGTAAGTAAAATAAACTGGTTGAGTCCAAGATATTTGGAAAACCCCTCAAATTTCCCTGGGGGGTCTGGGACCCTTGCTGAGACCCCAAGAGGACACAGTCTTTGATTTGTGCCCATGGGAAAAGCTTCCAACACTTATGGATGAATTAAGAACATTAAAAATATAAGATAGATTATAGTTTAGTTGATCACAGGGTGAAAATTTGTAGTTTTGGGTTTTGTAGTACGGAGGTAAAAGGCAAGCAAAATGGAGGTTTTTGGGAGGTGTTCAGAGTTCTTCTTCTTTTACTCCATTTTCTACTGTGACGGTGGCACAAAGACATTGGTAGAATAGATTTCAGGTAGGGGAAACGTGTTAAGAATAAGTGATGGTTATTGGTACAGAATTATAAATATAGTAGGTTTTAACAATTAATTGGGTGAAAAGTTTTTAAAACAGCACTGCATTGTTGGTTTCAGGTTCTTGCAGAGGGAAATTTAGAGCGCAAAGTCCAGGTGCAGGGTGGCTCTCTGAATTTGAGATAAGAACTAGAATAAACAACAAGAAAAACTGAAAACTGCAAGTTCGACTCCTTTTTATCTGGTTTGTGACTTTGATAGAAGAAGAAAAACCCCTGTTTCAGGGACGCAGCTGCATCAATAAACAGCTATTTGGATGTTTTTTAAATGACTGAGAAATTAATTAAGTTTCTATAGAAACACTAGATAAAGTCTCAGAACACTAAAGACAGAAGATAAAGAACACTTTTTCAAGGTTAATTAAAAAGAAACAAGGACTATTCAATGACCAAGAAAATTTAACACTAGTTTTTATTTTAAAAGACTACTATGAATTATCTGAAATGGCAAAGTTTTCTAGACTTACATGAAAAAACACGTCATTTTTACAAAGACTTCTTGAAGCCAAAGATTTATCTTGAAAATGTACTAAGGTGTAACACAATGTGATTACTCAAAGTAAAAGTCAAAGTCTAGACATGTGAGTTCTCATTAATGATTTTTCTTTACTCTGTTTTTTCATTCCTTTGTAAGCATCTGGCTGCCATCCTGACACAAAGCACATGAAACTCACAGCTGCTGGGTGGCTTTACCCATGGGTCTGGACACAGAAACTCAGCCTGGTGTCTCTCATGTGTACAGTCACAACAGTCTATGCCTTTTCTCGTGACACATTTCCTCTGCTCATTTCTAGACACCCAGCATGTGCATTCATACAGTCATAGGCATTGTCAACAGACAAAGAAAACACTTTACCAGCTCTAAACACACGTGCATAAGGATTAGAAGAGACATTTGCTGTGATTTTTCTGTCTGCTTGATCAACCCAGCATATGGCCTGACTGTAACGAGCAAGAGGCTCAGACAGTATCTTGGGAAAGTTCATGGTGACTCTGGGAGTGAGCAAAGTGCAAATTTTTCATCTCACCATATATCTTCAAGGTAATGTCATAGGAGGCAATAGTGGCAGATGTGATTGGAATCAGCCATCAGACTGCCCTTTTCAATTTACTTGAAACTTTGATTGTCTCATTCCTTGCCCTTGAGAATGTGAATTCTCAATACATCTGAAATATGACCCAAATTTCTCTCCAACCCAGCTATTCCAGCCTGCACAACTGGCATGGCATATCAGCTCTTCTTTGCTTCTCCACGCTGCCTATAACTTGTGGTATTAATTCTGTTATGTCAGAGCACAGAAACAAGTGGTGCAGGTCAATATATAGGCCAATGCACTGCAAAGGATTTTTTGAGTCCAGAGAACTGATAAAAATAGGATTAGCTGAACTGTCTCAGTGGATTCACAAACACGGTTCCATTTATTCCACTGATTTCCTGCCAAAGGACTGCACCCTGATAAATCAGAGGGGAACAGTGATAGAGCCCTTGCTAAAGTGGCAGAAAGATGGAGCATGTGGATGGTGAGAAGAACATTATATTGAGGGTAACTCAAAAAAAGATAAGAACAACTGTTCCAAAAAATCTGCAAATAACTTTCGGTGGGACACCAGCTCACACAGCACTGCAATGATATTGAGACACCATTATTGAATTTAGCCTTTCATTTCCCATCTCTCTGGACTGTGAATTTTTAGTAATATTGGGAATAAAATTATTGATGCTTGACATTTAATACATCTGATTCTTTTCCACAGCAACAATTGTTCAAAGAACCTAAAAAAATATTCCCTTTTCTCAAATCAACTTTGTGAGGATAAATTTATTAATATATATGAAAAGCTCAGGATATACAGAGTTGGGAACCATAAAAATAGCTTAAGAGAATCAGTGTTTGTTTTATTCTCTGCTTGATAGTGTAGTTGTAAAATCTATTGCTCTAATTCTAAGGTTGCTCACACGATCATAAATCAGCCTACTTTCACAGCCGTGTAGTTACTGGTGCACTTGAAGATTGGAATTAGGTGTTGCCAGCTAAATAGTCAGCTACTATAACTGTTGTGGATCAATGCCACACTTCAGACACAATTTAAACATTACAGTTCATAGCAAACAAAAATGTGTCCTTTTCTTTTAAATCATAGACGGTAAACATTCCCATTGATACCTTCCTCTTTCCCATCCTTAATCTTGGTTTTATGGTATGGTGCACAGTTTATGTCATGAGCAGATGTTGTGCCATCGCATGCTTTTTCCTTCCATATTAACATCGGGATTACGTAGGTAATGAATGGATTCCTCTTGCATCACAAGTATAAGATAACCTGGGATGCATCACCACAGTGACAAGTCTTGATTTAAAGTTATGTCAGTGGGAGTATTGCCTGGGGCTGGGGCACCTGGGGAGGTAGCACTCCCTGAGCCGGCAAGCCACTGGTGCGATAGCTCAGAGGTTTGAGGCAACGTCCCCCTCGGTTATGGTGAGGAGAAGGCTTCCCACAAAAGGCAGCGTAATGTTAACTCCCTCTGTTTGGTTGGCCTGTTGGTCCTCCGCCCTCTCTCCTCCCTTGTCTCCCTTACATGTACCCTGTTCTGGAGAGTTCTCCTTTCCCTGCCACTCCATTGGCCCTTCCTGCTTGGTCATTCCCTCCCTGTATCCCCATTGGACTGTGTACCTAACCCCGCCTATGCTCCTCCCCTTTGCCCTCTTCCCATTGGCTCCCATCCTCTTATAAAACCCCTGGACCCTTTCTTTGTTCCTTGCTTCTTGCCTGTGGATCCCCCATGGGGTAAACCCTCGGGTCTCCATGCGAGGACCCCCTCTCACCTCTCTATCTCTGACTGACGCAGAGCCAAGCTATCTTGATGCGTGTTGGTGTGTCTGTGTGCCTCCACCTGCACAAGTGCGTTTGTGTGTCTGCCAGCACAGCTTGGTGGCTGCACCAGGACCATCCAGGGAGAGACGTTCTCCGGGAAGCACGCGGTGAGCATTCCACTGACCACCGCGCCGCGTCAGCAGTGATTTCAGATTAATTTTGCATCATAGTGTAACATGACAAATCTAAGAGTTCAGTCTGATTGCACACATTTCAAATAGTCAATAAAGTGTTAGCGTAATATTTAGTAGTACTTACTATGTATGTGGTGAAAGCAAGGACTGAGAGTAGCTTTGATGGAATCTTGGAATGGGTATCAACTTAATATGAAACAAAGATTGTTGCAGTCTGTAATCTCACTTTAGAAGAGTACCTCTCTATTGATATTTTCTTGTTGCTTAATGGAAAACTCTGGGAGCCCCGGTGGTGTAGTGGTTAGGCATACGGCACAGTAATTGCCGGGACCCGGGTTCGATTCCCAGCTAGGATACTCCCCGGGCAGGCAGAGCTCGTTAGCCCTGCAAGGGGGCAATCTGCCTACGTCCTGAGGAGGAGGACCTCACTGTCACTGTCCAAGACTCGCTTTGGCCCGGCAGAAGAACCTCGGGATTAAAGGGTGGGCTCAGATCTGCGCGCCCTGTGTCTCACCTAAAAAATCCAGTGCGCAGGCTGGAAGGTCTGAAAGGAAAAAGAGACCTTCCCCAGATCTTCGTACGCGAAGGCTGGCCAGCAGCAATGGAAAACTCTAAATTTGGGTATGAAACATATACTCAAATGATTTAAGATAAATGTCATTTAAACTTTAATTTTCTTTTTTTACAACAACATGGGCAGTCACTTGTAAAATACATTGTTTGCAATATTGCAACTTGTTTGCACTGAGTGTGATCTTCATAGATACTGCATTCTGTGACATTATTTTTTTTTCTGGTTAGACCATGTCTGTGAGGAGTACTTTGGTAGTACTTTAGAAAACAAAAAAATAAATAAATCAATGAACTAGCAACAAATTGTCAATGAGAAATAGTAATAGAATCAGAATGGTAGCATTGTTTCTGCCCAATGATAGGTATCTCATGCTCCAGTCTCTATCTTTGGGAAATATAGAAGTATTTTTAATTTGTGTTTTGTTCCTTTAGTTCTCTGACAATATACCATGAGTAAGATATTTCAGTATGTTATGCACTGCAAATAATAATGATGTTAAATTCATTTATCTGGAATTTCTTAAGCACGAGAAACTTTTGAGCGTTCAGAGTACTAAGGAAGCTAAAATTAATTATATTCACAATATTTTTTACAATTTTTATTTTACTTTTGATGTTTGCCTGGACAAAGTGACATATTGAATTAATGATCTGCAAGATTGTCCTTTCAGTAAAATTATTTTTGACACTGAGAATTTCAATACATGAAAAAATGTACCTCCCTTTTCCCTATCCCATGCCTTTACTTCTTTCTCCACTGTATGCCACTAGAAACTGAAGTAATATGTTTGAGTTCTTTCACACAAAGGAGGACATTGAATTCACATCTCTCTGTGAATTCAAATTGAGAAGGGTGTGTAGTTACCACCAGAAGACTTCACAAGAATAAAGCTCATCTTTTATATGTATTTTGAAAAATTAAGACTTTTTCAAGTCTCTGAAAGAAACCATGAAACTGATAATGATTCAGGTTTGTACATGAATCACAATTAAATGCTTTCTGTAATGATTTTTCTTCACATTTAAATGTTTTCTCTAATCCCTGTTACATATCCAATATGAGATTTTTGGTCCTTTTCTGTATCCAACCTTTCTGTGTGGGCCAGTGTCTTATGACTTCTTTAAAGTTGTAGTTTCAATATGCTGATTCATTCTGAATCTTGCTGTATTACTTAATTCCTTCTGTTTTTACAGATCCTTAGACACTCAAGATATGGTTCTGGATTCCACACCGCATGTCAGTTATAACAACCTTACGTTTTGTTGTCCAAAACATTTATGTCATATGGTTTTCTTTCTTTACCCAATTTTTTAAAATACTTAACTTTCACAATAATTTTCAGTTCTTCAATACAGAATTACCAATGTTAATAAATTTTTTTTTTAATTATTTGAATGTTGTTTGTCTTAGACCTTCTGTATTTCTGGGCATCAACATTTTAAGTGACAAAATTATAAAAAAATGTTCCATCCTCCATAGATGAAATTTGAAATCTGTTGTATATTGCCTTTTTGGTCATTCTGTAACTGCTAACTCAGAAATACAATCAGTTCCTCTGACTGGAGAGACAGTATAGATGGCAATGTTGTGTGCAGACAACTACATATGTAAATATCTGAACTTGAACCTGAATCCTACATCAATCACAAAATATAAATTTTTCACTCATTCAGTTTCTCGTGGCCAGTATTTTTGGGAATTATTCTAAAACAAAACAATCAATAAAATCAGAGAACGAAAATTAGCGAACTGCAAAAATGAAATTAAAGAAATTATGAAATTAGTACCTGCCCAGGATAAATTAGGCTTCATTCTTTCCCCACTGGCATGTTCTTTGGAATTAGCAATTTTGGAAGACTGTATGTTCAGTAATGGAAAATTCATAGAAAAATAGGCTATCTTTGTAGGAGTAATCCAGCATTCCTACAAGAGGTTATGTCCAAGGCAGCACACATCTTCACCAGTTAACAGAAGTAACACGCAGATTTAAAAAAATGCTGGTCTCTGGTCCTTGTTGAAAGAACCATCTTTCACAGGGACATTTTCAGTGAACAACGAACAAGAATAAATAGGTAAAAAAAGGCGAAGAAATAGATATAAATACATGACAATATCACTAGAGAGATTACCTGATATAATTAAGAGATAGGGGAAGACCAAAAAAAATAGTTCAGGGAGTAAGAAAGTACAAAAATCCTGGTCCTAAAATAATAAGTACCTGAAAGAGGGAACATTTGTGTGGGGAAGGTTTGTACATAAAGTGTCAGTTTCTTCAAAGATTGTTCAGTTACACTTCCGAAATATAAATCATGAAAACAAACGTATTCAGCTACATAAACAGAAATATGCAAAGTCAACACTCTGGTACTTGATAATCTTTACTTGATTCATCTGTCCACAGAAAACCAAAAAGAATATGAAAACCACACTACGAAATCTCCTCAGTTGAGGTAGATGGCTCATTTAGAAAATGTCTCATCCCAGAAATTTTAGACTTTATTACTAAATCTAGAGCTGAGAGGAGCATGTTGTTCAAACAAGAAACACAGTGATTGTTTAATGATGTTCTGAATTCATAAAGGGCAAAAAAGCCTTTTAAAGTGAATTTGAAGAACTGGAAAGAATGAATGCATTTGGGAAAGACAGACGGTCATAAGAAATGCGTGGCTGTTCCATGTCTTTTTCTCACTGCTCATTCCATTCACAAAGGAGTGAGCCTTCAGGCATCCAAACGCTTTGCAGTAATTATTCCCGAATGTTTGGTATTTAGAAAAATGTAATTTACTCTAGGGGATGCTTCACTAGCTTCACTACAAAGGCAAGTCACAATAGTACATTCAAACATTTCTATAATTATCAACCTATCACCAATTCTTGTTTTTCACAGACTAGTCTTTTCTTAAAAAGCTTGCTCAAGGCTGAAATTTAGCATCAGGACCAAACAGGGAAATTTTCCCCACATCGAGGAAAGCTGATATTATTTGAAAATTCAAGAACAAGCTCAGAGCTGTGTCTTTGAAGATGAACACTGGATCCAGCCTGCACTAACTTTTAATGTCACAACTTCAATGTACCAACTCTGATATAATGCCCAATAGTTAAGAGGCAGAGTATTTGTGTAGCTGCTTCAGAAAACACCACTGAAAATGGGTTTCATCATTAATAATGCATGCTTAGACAGTAGGCAGCCTTCTCATGGAAAGCCTAAAGCCTGCTCAAGAATTGCATAAGCTGCTGTTGTTACAGCAAAATGATGGAGGGAAGGAGACAGACTCATGGCTGCAAGCAGCAAATGTATTAGCCTTGGCAAGGGTCTGCATGGCTTTCAGGGGGTATTATTCCTTGATTTGCATGGAGGAGCTCCATGGAGATAACTCAATATCAATCAGATCTATAGGGAGTCAGCAATGTAATGCAGTTACATCATAGAACCACAAATATTCTGTTTGACAGTTTTAACTTACAGAAACAGATTATTATCTGAAGATTCTCTATCCCTGCTTGTAAACTGTAAGTCTTCTTTTACTCGACAGAGAATAAAGCAAGTTGATGAAATCTGCTTCTTGCATGATGTATTAACATTGAGCCCTAGTGACTTCGAAGATTTTTTCCTTCTTTTGTAACACCAGGGAAATATAGTATTGATTTGAGGGGAGGGGTGGCACTGCAATTAATTCACACAGTAGTTCAGTTTAACAGACGGAAGAAGTTTAGTCCCACATGCCAGAATCTAAAACCTGAGGAGTAAAGGAAAAATGTTCTTTAGTAGGAATATTTTGTTAATTCAAAGGAAGTTAGTTCACAGAGTTCTCCTTGTGCACTCCTTGTGTTCGTTTTATGTGGTTTACACCTTTGAATTCAATGTCCTAGAACTTTAAAGGTAGGCCTTAGATAAAAGAATATAACTGGTAGGCCTTAGATAAAAGAATACTCTTATGAAGATGATTCTGTCAGAGCATCTAGATTGTAATTGAGGGGAGTGAGAAGGGATCTTAGTACTGGAAGGGAGGGAGTGAAGAGGATGGAGCCAGCCTCTTCTCAGTGTTACCAGGCAGTAAGAAAAGAGGCTACAGGCAGAAGCTGTGGCCACTGAAGGCCACCCTTCCCTGAATAAGCTTCCTGGCTGGAATTTCAGGCTGTTAAGCTGCCAAAGGAAACTTGAGATAAGATTAAGATGACACTGTTGTCCAATTGTCCCAGGTCTCGGGAGAGGTAAACAAGGCTGAGGGAGAAGAATGTATTCACAAGAAAGCCAAACCCAGCAGCTGTCCTGAACATGAGCTCAGGTGGGGTTTGGGGTGGGGGAGGCCATAGCCTGCAGGCTCATCTGCTGAGGCCAGGTTGGCACAGATTCCCCCACAACAAAGGGGGCAGGATGAGAGTTTTGGGGATGTACTGTAACCTCTGGTCAGAGGGAGTGACCACCCATCCTCCCTTCACAAACTGGCTCAATTGCAAAACCACCACCCCAGGAAGGCCACATCCATGGGACATTCACATGAGGGGCAGCTATGGAAGTTTCATCATCCATCGAAGACCCCCAAAGTGCTCCCCAGATTCATCCCTGAGGCTTTCCAGCAAAACACTGCACATGATACAAAGTGATCAGAGTCTGCTACAAAAAACTGTGTCAAACTGTCTCCCCCTGAGCATTCCAAGCTGGCCCAAACTTATATATAAATATAATAATCCATTGAGCTTCACGTTTTGCACGGCCATCATCACCAAGAAGACCAGGGGAAGAGAATCAACGGGATGCCTTTGGGATCCACAGTGCGGTGATATTCTCTGTTTTATCTGTCACTATCTTTCTCCCCCATGCTTCTTTTTTCTATTTCTTTCTATCTCTGTACTTCACATTTGCTGTTAAATAAAATCCATACTATTGACTTTGGAATATGGTCTCGTTTGCACGTTAACTTGGGCAGACCCATTTCTCTAATAATTTTCATAACCAGACCATAACAACATCTCAGCACACACATCAGAACAGAGGCAATAACAATGCAAAAAAGGAAGGTTCAAAAGGTTCAAAAACTCCAAATCAGTTTAAATTGAGCATGATGTGTAGGCAATAAACCTGGTTAACAGTATGATACCTAATTTTAGAGACAGAGTTTTTGGGTTTTCAGTCCATTTCTGAGGCATTAATATATACTTCATTCATAGATATAGATCTAGGCCTAACACTTAAGCAGCTAAAAAGCCTTTTTTCCTTGAATAAAAAGTCTTACAGAAATGTGATTTTCTTGAGACTCCACAGTCTGTGTCAACTTTGCTTTTGACCTGGTTTCTAGAGTGGGACTCCTTCCTCCTGACTGCTGTTAGAGATGAAAAAGGATGTTCTGCAGTGTCAATAAGGTGAGTTAAGGACAGACTATGGACTTACTCTTTTGGCTGTAATTCTTGTTGTTTGCTTTCTTTAGACTTCATTCAAATTCCTTGGGGGCTATTTTCTAGACAGTCATTCACAGAATTATTAACAACCAGTATGCATTAGTTTTAATGGACATGGTCTACTTCTACACACACCTTTTAAACCTCTTTTTTGCAATCATCTGTTAGAAGCTCAAAAGTAAAACAGTTGTGTGACTTTTCTCCTGCTAAATCGACAAAAAATTCACCAAGCATACACAACTTATACAACTCTATTGATATAAGTTCTAATATTTATATAGACTAACACAAGTAAAATTTGCCGAAGTATAGCCCTAAAATATTTTTTTTCTAATTTGTTGTTTTTTGACTAAAGACTCCGCAGTTATTGTACTGGAATTGGAAAAGATGGAGCTAATTTTTGTCATAGCAGCAACACGTTTTGTCTTTAATTTGTGGTTAAACCAATGCTGATATCACACTAGCATTTTGGCTATGGCTAACAAGGCAACACCATATTGAGATTTTCTTTTATACCACTCTGACCCTGCACTGAGTAGGTTGGGGTGCACATGAAGCTAGGAGGAGACACAGACAGGATAGTGACCCAGCTAGCCAAAGGGATATATATTCCATGTCATGTCACATTCAGCAATAAAACCGGGGGGAAAGGAGGAGGTATGGGGGATATTCAGAGGAATGCTGTTTGTCTTCCCAAGTACTTACCATGAATGCTGAGGTCCTGCTTTGCAGGAGGTGATTGAAAAATGCCAGTAGGTGGGAAGTACTGAATGAGTTCCTGATTTTACTCTGCTTGAGCATGCAGTTCTTCTTCGCATTTTCAGCTGTCTTTAACTTGACCTATGATTTTTTTTCAATTTCACTCTTAGTCTTCTGCTCTTGTTTTTGCTTTTCATTCCTGCTCTTCTGACCCATCCTGCTGGAGATGAGTGACAGAGTGACTTGGTCAGCTTAGTTGCTGGCTGGAGTCACACTGCCAAAGGTACTTTGCACAGTCTGCATAATTTTTATTAGCCACGGAAGAGGGGTGTTGAAGCACCCTGTTTCAGTGATATACCTCTGTCTGAAAACAAGTACAGTAATCAGAACATACGGTTCTCTCATTGTATCAAGCCCTTATCCAGTTTCCTAGCTCTGACCTGGCATTTATTTCAAAAATATAACATTGTATTGCATCAACTCATTAAGTTTTATAAATCAGTAGACATGTAAAGAAAAAACATATTAAGTCATATGATCAATATTGCTTATCATGTAAATACGTAGTTAACAAATTTAGTGCTGTTTTCTTTAAAAATTCATTTAGTATTTTGCAAAAAATATTCCATTGCTGTGGTATTAATAAGTGACAGCCAGTTGAACACATGTTTTGTAGGTGTCTGAAAACTTCCAAATGCCTCAGTCATAAATTGTTTGTTTAAATGAGCATTGCCATTAGACTGTCTCCAACTAAAATATTAAGCATGACACTTACAGCAGTAGTAGATTTAAATGTGGGCAAGAAACGATTTTCTATTCTTAAAAGGATTTGCTGTTGCTAATTTGGAAGTTTGAAGGTGTCAAAACAGCACATTTCCACAATCTGGTATTTTGTCTTTCAAAATAGATGAAGCTGATCTTTTCCCTTCCACCTTTTTTTTCCTTGCCTTCAAACTCATTAATTTTTATTCTCAATAAAAAAAAGTTGTTTCTATGCAACTGTGTGAACTGTTCTATGCAACATTTCTCTTGGCCCATTCTTCAAGTTCAGCAGCTCTCAAGATGAATACAGTATGTGCACTTACTTACAAACTTACCCTTTTGCTTACAAACTTACCCTACAGCTTTGTATGAATGACCCTTTTGGGTCATTCATACAAAGCTTTCCTTTGGATGTTGGTACTAACTTTTTATCCACTCGATTAACTGTGAGTTTATGCATTTCCCTCTGCATCTATAATTATCTGAAAAGCAGTATGATCTAGCATTTTAGACCAGTGTCACAAGAGCCTAAGAAACTCACAAAATGAGTGGTTTTGCTTTGATGTTATGAACCTAATTATAGGCAGGATCACTGTCTTGAAGCCACTGATTTATTTTATATCAGTGCCATACAAAGTGTTCTGCTTATTCCCAAAATGACAAAGCAAATGGATGCCTCACAAGGTCAAATAATATCAGTTCTCTACAGCTTCTGTATACTCCAAACATGCAAAGCTTGTCACTTCTATGTCAATTTGTAAATGAAAAGACAGCTTTTTTTGTTCTTTCTACAGGAAGTGTTTGATAAGGCATTTTAAAATAGCAAGGCACAGGACCCATGGTAAAGATGATGCCAGTAGTTCTAGGCGTCGTATGTCCGCATTTGAGATGGACACTTGAGGCTTATTTTATTCAGTGTAGAGAATGTGGCAAACTGAAGGGCAATTCTCATCTGGATTTTGAAGAAATAGATGACAACTTGAATGCTGTTATTTTTGTCAGAAGACCACACATGGAACTGGACTGAGTAGCTCAGGTGCATACATTATTAACATCTACAGCTGGTCAGAGGTAACTCAAATTCAGTAACTTTTGCATCATCTGAGAAGCATCTATCCATGCTGTAGCTAAATTGTGCCAGAAGTGCAAAAAGATCCCAGCTGATCTAAGCAGACCAAAGTACAAATGCTGCATGGATTGCTGCCCAAGTATAGAGCCACATGAGTGCAATGGCATCTATCCTTGGCTCAGAAGATTTTAACTGCTTCTGTGCTGTGCTGAGCCCTTGCCAGTGACCAAGAGCTGTTCCAGCTATCCTCACACCATGCGCCCTGTCGTATCTGGAGGGCTTATTGGTTTAGATGCTGGACACAGCTTTGTTGCCCTTATTTTTCAGCCTTCTGATGTTTGCATTTGTTATAATAGAGTTTCTCACGCATTTCATGTAAACAAAGCAGTGTTTCTCTAACTGTTCCTTTTGTTTTTCCATTCGTCTCCTGAGGAGGAGACAACTGATAGACTTCTAATTTGACCAGTGTGGTTGGAGAGGAGGCAACCTCATCCTCCTATCCATGGTCATTGTCAGAAATCTATATATATCAAAGTAAACTGTGTGCTTTTTTCTGCTTGAGAAATGCACTGTGTGTGTGTTGTTCATTTTGTGTCCTATAGTGACACAGCTTTGGACCCGAAGTGGCTCCATGCATTTGGACAGCACAGCATCTTTCATAAAGCGGAAGGACTGTTCATGAGGCTGCTCCTGACCAAGTTACCCCAGTGTAGAAACCATAGCAGTAATTCTGTTTTCAAAACTCTGAGAGGCTCCAATTAGCATTGCTAACAGGGAGCTGCCTGTATTGTGAAGGCATGAGTAGAAGGAATAAGCTCATGCTGAACTTAGTGCTGTTGGGACTCCACTGCATCTGGCATGTGAGCTGGTTCAGGTGTCTCTTCATTCAACTGCAGGCTATGTTTTAAGCATACTCTGGGTATATAGATGCCAATAATTCACAAAGCAGTGTGGCAAATGGCTCTAAAAAATCTAGGTAAAAGAGCCCATAGAATACGATATTTAATTCTCCCTTGAATTTAATGTGCTATAAGTTACATATCTTGTTTGCAGATTGCATAAAATTATTTTTATAGGTTAGTTAATCAAAACAGTATATATGTGTCTTTGTGTCATCAGGTTTTTACCAGCCTCTGTGCATGATGTAATTTAAACTGACGTGTCCCTTTAATATATCTTTCAGATCTTTCTCACTTTACAGCTGATATGCTTGGAATGGTTAAAAGATGTGGATTATTGCATTCATCTATCTTTTATTTTGTTTTATTTTCTCTTAGTCAAAAAAAAAAAGAGTTTTCTTTTTTATCACAAAAAATAGCAAATACTCTTAGGAGAGATAAAGTGTTAATTAATTCTTATAATTAATTATAATAACTTATGATACTTAATAATTTTGGTAAGTTATCTACTCAAGAAATTGAGATTAAATACTTTTCAAAATTCAGAAAGAAAATCCTAAAATTCCTGTGGATCGGTCAAGATTTTTTCTGAATTTTACTTTATTTTCCTTTCTTGCAATCTGTTTTTAAGTTGAGTATACCTGACAAGTTACATGAACATATCAGCAAGATTCTGGCTTATTCTTTAAGATCCTAAGAAATATACTGCCCTTAAAATACTATCAAAGTAGAAATAAAAATAAATAAAACCAATGGGTCCTTCTAAAGAAGAAAAACAAATAAAGGAATTATTTTCAGATTGCCTAAATATGGTCTTCGAATAGGAAATGGCCACAGATTAGCAGCAATACCATTTCCTTGCTTATACTCCTCTGATTTAGAATGTTACCAGAAGTGCAATTACAGTATCCAACAGACATACACTAAAATTTACAGTCACTCTTTAAGCCCTAAATAGATATTCTCCTTCTGAGAAAGTAAATCCTTAGGACTCTTAGGACTCTCCCTTCCATTTAGTAACAGATTTGTAAGACTACACCTCAGAAGAAAACACAAATATATGATTGAAGAGTTCACACATTGGTCAAAGAATCTATGACTGCAAAAATAGATTGAGGGAACAACGCGTTGCAGCCTCACCTTCATGTGACAGACTTTTTAGGGTGCTTGGACTTTTTTTTTTCATAATCCCACAGAGTAAAAACTGTTCAGACTGTTCTGTCTGTAGTGTGCATCTATATACATTTGTAGATAAGTCTTGTCACCAGGAGCTGGAGTACCATGCATGATCCCCAAAATTCTTTCTCCAAAAGTATTTGTAGTGGGAATTAGAAAATCAGTTAGTTTCTCTGGACTTCTTCCCACCTTTTGTTAGAAATGAAAATATAGCTTCTTTCAAGCAGTTTCCACTACTTTTTTATAAATAGTTTTTTCACATTAGTACCTCAGTCTCATCTAGGGCTGTTGAACATGCTACAAATAATAGCACTTAGTGCATTTGTTAACTGTTTTCTTTTTTCTCAGGAAACTCTCATCTAGAAATTCTGACACTTTGTAATACAGTGCTACCTTGGTTTAGAAAGCTTGCGATGAAATGAACACCATGTAATCCTGAAACACTGTTTTGAAAACTATGCAGAGATGCATGAAAATATCAATATGTTATCTCAGATACTGGAAACACTTCACCTATGGTACTGTAAAAACCTTGATAAAGTTAACCTCCATGTTACTGAATATGTGTTACTGCAACTACTGCACAGTTTTAGATAAAGTGGGAAAAAGAATAAGATCACTTGAAAAAAAAATCGCTCCGTACTTAAAGTCAAACTTGATTCAAGGGATTTATATAATGTCCAAAAATTATTTACATAGCCCATTTTCCAAAATATTTTTCCCTCTTTTCATGCATCTCTGCAAATTTGGGCTCTGCTAAGACAAGGAGTGGAAATATTGAAATATCAGAACAAAATCTGTTCACACAAGATTTCCAGCGGGGGTTGACAGTTAACAAATGAACCTCAATATAGAAACTTTCAAAGTTTTTCATCCTTATTGATGGTGTTATAGTGACTCTCTTGTTTCTGGTGTTGTGTCTTCTCTTTCTAAATTCCATTTCCTTTTATTTTTTTCCTTTGGGACATATAATGGAAGCTACTGCTTGCTCTTCTGACTCATCCTCAGTCTTCTAGTTCTGAGAACTGAAAAGTGTTGTTATATTCAGATTCAGAAACTGAAAAAAGTATTCTTTCAAACACTTTAATTACATAGTCTGTCAGTGTCCTTTTTGAGACTCATCTTCAGCATTAGAATTATACACAGTTCTGCCTGTTGTATATTAGCTGCAATTTTACTTCTTAACTTTTCTTCTTCTGCAATTCTTTGTTATTTAATAGCTGAATAGAAATGCTAATAGAGATATGACTAAACAGGTTCATAACATAACATTCATAACACCTCTGCATCTCTTTTTTAACTGCAGTAAAATAGTCTAGGAGAAATTCAACACATTGCATAAAGTCCAAATGAGAAGAATTGTCTGACTTCATGTAAAAGTCAAAAAAATGCCTAAATTTTTTTTCTTTCTAGACTGAGAAAAAACCATCAATTTAGAGTAACTTATGATGAGACAGATCCAAAGCAGTATATTCTATACCTCATACTTGCCTCTTCTGTGGGTGCCCTGATCCAAATCTGCTTTGCTTAAGTAAGAGAACTTATCCTGAGGTTTTCTTCTCCCTCATAAACGTCACAACCTCTGTCACATAGAGTTATTTTTGCACTCTCTGTTCCTATAAATATTTAATTAGTTACACAATGTGAAACTATTCCAGCAAGGATGATAAATTCACACATGCAGTAGCATGCATTTGAAAGCTTTTGTATATGCCATAAAAGAAAGATTCTGAGTCCATTTTTTCTTTAATTCAAGTGAAAACTGTGACACTTTACCTACTTAATTATTAAGGGAAGATCTATGCTTTGTCTGGCAGCTAAGATGACTGCACTGGTGGTGACTTCCTTGAAGTTTGCATACTACCGCTTAGAAGTCATAACCTAACATTTGATATTTTATCAGAAAGTCTCATTAATGTTTAATGTTTAGTTATCATTACCTGCCCATTCTTTGTCCCGATGCAGTCTCATCTTGTTGCCTGGAATATGATTTGGTAGCCATATGAGTATGCAGGATCTCCCTAAGTAGTGTACAAACATATGATTAAGCTGTTTCTTTACTTTTGTCTGGTTTGGATTTACAGAACATGGTATTAATGTAGGAATTGGTGAAAAAAAACCCTAGGACACTGCCCTCTGACACTTAAAGTCTGACTTAAAGACACTTGAAGAACATTCAGTCATCTGTTACAGTCCAACTGCTTCTCCTAACAGCCAGGCCACTCTTGGAAAACAGAATTGCATTGTATCTTCTCTTCTTCTTGTTGTGTGTTTAAAACCTTAATGAAAAAGGAACAGCCACACACTTCTAACCTGAATGATTTTCTTCTTGTAAAGCAGAAAGGAGTAGAGGGGATTCTGCAGTCTTGTGGTTTTTCCTTTCATTCTGAAGAGACATATAGAAACTTTAAAGTATGGTATTAAATAAATAAATTTATTGTAACTATAAAAAGTTGTATAAGCTACTTCTCTGTATTTTACATTGTGGATATAGGTTAAAGTTCTCTAAAACTTGCCCTTTTAATGTGAAATATTTGCTTATCTCATTCACTTCTATGGCATGAAATCCCCCTTTTTAAATCATATACATAATTGCAGTGCACTTTGATGAATTATTATGCCTACCATGGGTTTGTGTATATCCAAGATGAAGGGTTTTAAGCTAGTCAACACCATATGCCTAGAAACTTTTTTTATGACACGGTCTACCTTGAAGTGACGATGATAGATTTCTTAATACTTTAATACATATAAGGATATTAATGGAGTATTTTGATGTAGTAGATGAATGTCTACCAGAAAGAGGATACACAGTGAAAGGACAAATGTGATTCTTCCCCTGGCATAATTTTTCAATTTTTTTTCACTAAGACTAATTGTGTGCATTTCCTGTAGTGTTTGGGGTGGCTTTTTTCTTTTTCTCTTTTTTTATTTAATTCTAGCTACACATAAATAGCCATGTCCATTGTGGCACCTTGAAATGTATAATAGATATTTGAATGAAACATCTCTCCCAGACTAAGCTGGAAAATAACCAGACCATTTATTCTGTTAGAAATGGAACAAAAGATGACAGCTGCAGGTTTTGGGGCAGTTTTTTTTTTTTTCTTCAATCTTTTCAGCTACACAAATTAAAACAAAATTCTGACTGCTATAGTAAACAACAATTCATAACTATAAAGCTGAAAACAAGGATTATGTTCATTTCACAACCTGCTTTCATGTGTCTAAATATTACAGATTTTAAGCTTGTCATGTATAGCACCAAGTAAGCAACATAAAATATTTAGTGCTGCTAGATGCTGAGCTTCACCTTTTTGTGCCTTCTGTCATTAAAGCTATTTAATTTATTTTTACTTGTGTCCAATTGCATCAGTATTGAAATATGTCTCCACTAAAAAGCAAATATGTCTATTACATTGACTTGTCTACACCATGTAAAGTAGTTGCATGGAAGTCTTTGAGGAACAAAGGAATTATGAAAAGTCATAAACTGTTCCTTGAGATGTAGACCTTTTTCCAAAATTAAGGAGTCTAGTGTTCCACTGATACATTCCTAACTCAGACGTACATAAATTCAGATCACTTATAGAAAACAGGTACATTAAAGTAGCTATAAAACATCTGCCACTGTAATTGAGATTCAAACCAGAACTTTTGCTACAGCTACATTAGGACAAAAAACCATGGCTATGTCATATATACTTGTCAGGCATCTACACCAGGATGTTTATACTCCACATTTTAGGAAAAATACCATTCATAAACATAATAATCTTGAGAAAAAGGTATTAGAACTTGTTATAAGAAAAGAAAATCAGTTTAACCAACAAAAGTAAAACCTGGCATGCATTCCCTGTATTTTTCTAAGATTATATACAGTTTTAGGATTAAAATATATTTTCTGGTAACAACAGTTTGTGTAGCATATGTCTATTTTCAGCAAGAGTTGCTATTAATATTAGTTATTAAAATCACATGATTTGGATCTTAGTCCACACACGCTACATTGAAAATTTACTCCTTATATATCCATCCAAATTTTTACAGATCTGAAAAGACTTTCTAACTGTTACTAATGGGTTTTCAAGGATATTTGAATCCTTTCCTGCACAACAAAAGCATAGGCTGTCCCCAAGGCTACAAAAATACAAATGGATTGGAAAACTGAATAGGTTAAAATTCATTGTATCTATCCCTCTCAACTCTCTCTGTCCAGTTATATTTTCTCAGTTTTGAAAGGAGGGTAATCTGAAATATTCAGGCAAAGTATTGGAATCTGCCATCCAAGAGAGGGAAAAAAAAAAAGAAAGAAGGAAAGAAAAAGCATCTCCTGTCAAGATTTTCTGCTTTATGACTGAAGGTTTGAGTGTTACGTTTTACAGAACTGACATTTATTCTCTTTGAAGGAGAATTTCTATGGTGCTGAAATAGACAAAACAATAAACGGCGTTTGTGGAACTGAGACACTTAATCAACTGCAAAGGTTCTTTGCTGCAAGTATTCTCCTGCACCACATGCATTATTACTATCAAGAGGACACTTTCATACATGAGCATCTTACAGAAGATGCAATTTTTCTTTGTTTTGTGAAGGGTTGGAAGGAATGTGCTGTGTGTATGTCACTCTCTTCCCTATACTTTGAAATGACAATGACATCAGGAATGTGTCTCACCCTGGATAAATGGGAAGTCACACAGTCCATAAACCAGTAAGAGTAAATTTCTGATATCAGGACAGAAGCAGTCAACCTCTAGAAGCGTTATTCCCAGTGAAATGTGCACAGGAATCAAAAAGGGAAAATATACATTGGTAATTCAATGTTCCTTTTATTCTGTAGCAAAATAAGCCACAAGTACTTCTTTCCAAAATATTTGTTTTAATTTCTAAATACCTTGTAGTAAGAGTTCCCAATCAGTATGTTTACAACGCATTTACTGTAGACATTCCTAAACTAAACATGATGAAAGTTGAAAAAACCCCAAAACCCCTACACTGTACACTGTCTTCAACATTCTGAGACTTCTGTTTCTTTTATTCAAGTCTTTTTTTAAACTAGCCAAATTTTCAGGCCATCTAGCCTTTTGTAATTATCAGGAAAGGAAGTCGGAAGACAAAGAACCTACAGTGTGAGCAATTCCCTTAAAATTAGATTGAGCTAAAGCATCTCTCTGCAGCATTATTCTTTTGAACTGAAAATTGCTTTTATGACTCACTGTGCTCAAGGCAAATATGAAACATTGCAGAAATATCTCACCCTAGACTTTTAACCAGTAAGTATAAGTCAAAAGCCCATTTGAGACATTCACAAGTTGATGCATGAACAGGCTATAGCAGAAGTAGAAAAGACTGTAGAACTGTCAGACTGATAGAACCAGGAATAGAAATGACAATTCAGTAAATTGCCTATGACTAAGGTCTACAGGTCTAGTCACTCCTGACCCTCAGTGGAAATGTAGCCCTGAAAGTTACCTGAGGATAAAAGGTAGACTGGTTGTGGATATGTGCTATAGACTGCCTGATCAGGAGGAGGAAGTGGGTGAGACATTGAATAGGCAGCTCCAAGCAGTCTCAAAGCCAGGGACGCTGACTCTTGTGGGTGAATTTAACTATCCTGATACCTACTAGAGAAGCAACAGAGCAAAGCACGAAGAATTCAGAAGGTTCCTGGAAAGCATTAATGACAACTTCATGTCAGAGGAAGCAGGATCCCACAAGGAATGGTGTGCTGCCTGACTTTATACTAACAAAATGGGAAGGCCTTGCTGGAAATGTGAAGGTTGGGGGCAGCTGTAGCGGGGTCATGGCAGCCTTGTCTGTAGAGCCCATGAGATTGTGGAGTTCAGTATCTGGTAAGAAGGAAGCAGGCAACAAGTAAGTTTGCAACCAAGTGTGGTAGTTTGATCCAGGCTGGATGTCAGGTACTCAAAAAAGCCACTGTCTCACTTCCTTCCCAACTGGATAAGGGCAGAAAATATAATGAAAGGCTCATGAGTTAAGGGAAGGGAGAGATCACTCATTACTGTCACAGACAAAACAGACATTACTTGGGGAAATTAATTGAATTTTTTATGAATCAAAATTAGAGCAGGATAATGAGAAGTTAAAAAAAAAAATCTTAAAAACACCTTCTGCCCACCCCTGCATCCTTCCTGAACTCTGCCTTCTTTCCTGCCAGGGGTGCAGGGATACATGGAATGGGGGCTATAGTCAGTTCCTCACAGCAGATGATGTTGTTTCTCATCAAGGAGAGGAGTCCTTCCCCTGCCCCAGTGTGGGGTCCCTCCCATGGGAGAAAGTCCTTCATGAACTTTTCCAACATGAGTCCTTACTAGAGGATAAAGTCGTTCATTAACTTCTCCTTTGTGAGTCGTTTCCATGGGGTGCAGTCCTTCAGGAACAGCATGCTCCTCAGGAAGAGAGACATGGAGCTCCTGGAGAGATCCAGCAGTGGGCAAAAAAGATGATGAAGGGATGAGCATTTCTTTTACAAGGGCCTGTTCAGTCTTGAAAAGAGATGGCTGAGAGGGGACCTCACCAATGTCTGTAGGTAAGGTTGGAGGATGACCAGAAGAGGCACCCAGGCTGTGCTCAGTGGTGCCAAGCAATAGGACAAGGCCAAGGGCAGAAAGTGATGCACAGGAAGTTCCAGCTGAGTATGAGGAAGAACTAACTCACTCTCTGGGTGACTGAGCACTGGAACAAATTGTCCAGAGAGGTTGTGGAGTCTCCCTAACTGGAGAATTCAAGAACTATCTGGACACAATCCTGTGCCACGTGCTCTAGAATGACCCTGTCTGAGCAGGGGGATTTGATGACCCACTGCGGTCCCTTACAATCTGACCCATTCTGTGATTCTGTGAATGTTGTATCCATGACAGTGCCCTTAGGTTGAATCTAGTAAATTTTGTTCATTACAGTATGAGGGCAATACGTTTGCTTAACTGGCATTTTAGATATTTTATCTTATTTTTCACTATTTTTAAAGCAAACATTTCATTATTACAAGAGGTGTTTGTGCTTTCTTGGTTTATATTTCAGTTATCTTATTTTTCACTATTTTTAAAGCAAACATTTCATTATTACAAGAGGTGTTTGTGCTTTCTTGGTTTATATTTCAGTTTAAAATATAACACTTTAATATTCATAGTGAATGCTTCTACTTCAGAGGACATTTCTTTTAAATGGGAGATTTTTTTTTCCCTAAGCATTGTAATCATCAGTACATGGATAAGGCAGTACTTTTCATCATTATTAAAGTTAGCCAACACATCTATTTTCAGTTATTTTTAATTTTGCTAATCTTTCTTCTTTGTACTGAAATTTTCCATGCCATGTATTTGCCTTAGGATGGAATATTATTTTGAAACATTTATACCAAGAGTAATCAGAGAAAGAGGGGAAAACATACTGTTTTCAAAAATCTCTAACCATTTCATTGAGAAGCACTCAGCCAAGAAACTAATGTAATGAAGAGCAGAGGAGAAAACACAGTTCAGAAGGAGTAGCTGGAACAGCAACACTAATATTGGGTCAACATTTCTGGGATACTTGGGAGTTTCTGATCTTTTGAAATATGTTTTTGCATGTATGTAGTGTCTTAGGGTTTGTTTGCTTGCTTACTTGCTGTGTTTGTTCCTTTTGTTTGTTTCCTTTTTAATGAGTTTTCTGAAAATGTATTAAGACAGGTAACTACAGGAATATGAAATTTTTTAAGAGAATAGATTGGTTATTTCAAGTAATTAAAATATTTTGCATTGTCAGCAGGACACACGAATGAGAAAAAATTTGATATTTTGTATAATTAAATCAATAAATGTCCTTAACCCAGAACAGCCAAACATGAGATGCCAATGATTGTCATAGACAATGACTTGAAGTTAATTTATATGGCAGATTGATGTAGCTAAACACATTACATGTTACTGTGTTAATATTATCACAATAAGTGTTAGCGTGCTGAAATTTACTGCTCCTTAAAACATCTCTGAAGCAGCCCTGACAGTATTTAAATTCAGTAAAGGCGAAAGCAATAGTGAATTATACTTTAATTTACCCAATGTACTGTTCCAGGATAATTTTCCATGGATCATGTACATATGCTATATTTCAGAAGCAGTGAAATGTATTTATATGAATTACTAGAGCACAGCAAGCTTAAAGAACACAGAAGAGTTCTTCTCTGATAAAGTTGGTAATGTGATTTCATTAAAAACATAACACCAAGCAGACTATCAAAGTTGGATAGTAGAGACTGAATTTTAGCAAAGTTATATTGTGTCCTCAGCTTAGCTTTAAGATCCAAAGAGTTTTTCACTGTTTTACAATGCCTTGATATAGAAAACTGATTACATTACAGCATTTAAGTTTCTCATGTGAGAAACAGGAACTAAACACATAAAACCAAATCTCATTCTCATTATTATCAGATTTAGTACTGAAGTTCCAATCTTTCATATTTTTATTACAGTTAATTTGTACAGCTGAAAACATTCTCTATTCATTTGGTATCAGAAGTACATGTGCTTTGAAATTAATGAACCAGTGTAAAACTCAGACTATACAAGGTTAATTTAAGCTTGTCCTACTCCATGTTTTCCTACAGTTTTATATTATGCAAATTGCAGGTGATGATGTGAAGCTGACAGAAAACCCAAAAGTCATGAACCCAGGTCATAGCTATGAAACAGAAATTAGAATAGCTGATGATCAGAGGAAATGATCCTACCTTGTAGGGTCTCAGCAACTGAAGAAACTTTTCTCCCTTCTAATTCAGGCTTTTGGAGAGCTTCTGCTTTTATCTCCTCAATGAGATTATTTGACACATAAGCTCCTTTAGAGATAAAAAGGAAAAAAATTCAGGGTAAAGATTTCCCCAGAAAGATGGGAAAAAATGGAAAAAAAAAAGAAGAAAGAAAGAAAGAGAAAAGAGTAAATTTTATGGTGCTTTAAACTCTCAATTGGATTCCAACTGACTGAAGTGAGGTGCTTTAATATACTTTGTTCTCTGAACAGATGATTTATTACATGATCACATTCCATTTGGAAAAATATATTTTAACGGTAATTATTCTGTCATTCTACATTACCACTAACTTCACAGACAAGAAACCCAAGGGGAGAAAAAAACTGCACCACAGGTCTCAAGGCTTAACAGTTCAGGGAGAAGACCTTTCAGTTCTCTGGGAATGTTCTTACTTTTACCAGTAAAGAACTGACCAGTGCACATCTCTTAATTTCTAAACTCGTTGAAGATATATTTATCTCATCATGTACAGGTTGGATAGCTGCCAATAGTATTTTAATGTGATTTTGAAAGACTGTCACAGTTTAACAATTCTGTGTAATGCACTGGCATTTTGTATACGTATAAAATGCATAGGATGTAGCTATAAATCAGTGCAGTTTCTGACATGTTAAAAAAACTATTATTATCAATAAATGTTTTATACTATTTAATTATTCTGATATTAAAAGTTTTATTATAAATGATTCCTGAATTTTTGCAATATCTAGAAATTGGATGTCTAAGCAGACTAAAAAATGTGGAGAAGAGCTGACATCCTATATGGTAATCAACCATTCAGACCACAATCATACTGTTTTGGCTACATCTGTCATCATTAAATATTACATTTAAATACTATACCTTTGTGTGAAAAGTGCTATAGAGACTAAAATGTGTTGATGAACTTTTTTCCACACTTTATGCCAGTATTTCTCCCCCTACTTGCTCTTCAATCTCGTTTATCTCCTTCTGTTCCCTACAACCTCTAAGTAAGATTCTTATCTTATAGCTGATGCTTTGAACACTTCCTATAACCAGCCACAGTTTGCCAGACAGTTTGGGTAGCAAAAGTTCCATAGCAGCCAGAAAATAGCAGATCTCTCAAGCCCTACTTGCACATCATTAGCAATCATGATCCCTGCCACAGATTCACCATTCCTGCCATATGATCAGTTCTAGAAAATTTCTGCCACTGCAGGTCTAACATCTCTAAGGCCTTTCCTTCTGTTTTACAGACACATAATCCCTTTCCCTCATTGGCATGGAACAAATGATTACCCCTGATGTGCTACTTCTCATCCCCAGGCCAGCTCAAGGGATGAGAGATGGTTTCTGTCTTCACAGTATGCTGCTGCTGGATGTAGAGATTAGTAGGTCTGGTGAAGCACTGTGCTTCTGTGTGGGAAAGAACTAATCTTCTTCTGTAGGTCTGCCTTTCTAAAAGGATATTTAAACAACAGTTTTATGAGCAAGGCTCATGCAGTTAAACCATGTAGGAATGAGTTAAGTTAAAATGTAATGTGCCACCCATATATTCTACATTGGTTATAGTTCTTATATCCTGGGAGTGTCTCTTATTCTTGGGACTGCCTATTTCAGACTCAGAGTCTCTACCTCCATCACTTTTTTCCACCGTTTTTTAGGGGGTTTTGGTATTGTATTATTCAGTTCACTGCATGCCAGATCTCTCTGACATCCCACAATGGGTCTCTGTAGCAGGAAAGACCAGCTTTCTGTTCCACACAGATAAAATAATTTCCCAGTACAAGCCAGGGTGCATTCATTAGACTTGCTCTAAAAGCAAAATCCCTTTCTTCCTCTCTGGCTTCCCCACTCATACTACAAAGTGTCATCATCAGAATACAGCAAGGGACAGGAATCCTATCATTTTTTATTAATTATTGAAGCATAAGCTAGAAGAAATATTGTCTCACTATCTCTCCTTTTCCCACTGGAGTTCCCTGTCTGAGCTGTGTTACATGCCGTAGGCCTGACATAGTTTTTCTGGCTGCTCTGCCACCGGAGATGGAACAGAGAGACCCAGAGACGAGGAAGCAGCTCTGTCACACAGCCTGCTTGTGCAGGTACTGTGGATTTGCACCTGTGTACCAAACTGTGCAGGGGGTCACCTCGAAGAACCAGTCAGTGCATATTGCATAGCCACGTCACAGAAGTCTCTGTGTTGTAGTTAGTCCTTAGGCATGGTTTGGAGCTAATTTTATTTTCTATTCATGAACCCACAAAATGATTTCTTTTGCAGCTGAGGTTGGAGGAGCATTTGGAAATGATCTCCCAAATGGCTGGCAGCTCTGCAGCTTTTGTCTGTGAGCAAATCTATTGTTGTGTGATCTTTCTATTTTAAAAACTGATTTGTTTTGTTGCTGTTAGTCCCAGAAGGGTTGTACAGACATCCTCTTTCACAGGTCATCTTATTTCTTAATGAAAACACAGGGTTTCTATGTCCCTAAAGATTTCCTATGTGGAGGCATGGCTTTTATTCAGTGTACCAGTTTGTGTTTTGACATTGGGTTTTATATTCCCAGTGCACACAGAAGATTTTCTTACACAGCCCTCCATACAAAACATATAAGTGATGTTGTTGTTGCTGTTCTGGATTTCATGCAGGGAAATATTTTTCGTTGAAAAAGACATCACACCAAGACCTAATTGACACTCTTTTGCCAAAAGACATTTTATTTCCTGTGAGCACTATGGAAACAATAAAATTTAAGACAAAGAGCTGAAGAGCTGAGAAGGTTTGGGAAAACTGTCATGGCAGTAAGGTTTTTTAAAGCAGAAAAATAAATGGTAAGTATTCCACTAATACACGATGATGGAGCTTAATAAAAGTCAAAAGGGAAAAAAAGTCTTTATATAAGGTAATGTATTTGGAGTCTACGGAGATGCAAAGAACAGATTTAGACATGAAATAGGAGTGATTGTATCACTAGCAGCATCACCTTGTGGAAAAAGTCAGCCTTTAATTCAACATAGACATCTGCCTAATTATAAGGAAACTCTTACATGATAAAGAACTCATTTGCCATGTGCAAGTGCTACAAAAAAAGTGGTATATTAGGAGACTATGCTGCAGAGTGGTTTAGACCAGTGTATGAAATCCTGCAGTACCCCTCCTGTTGCAGAAATCAGTTGCTAAATGAATACTTGCCTAATTTATGCCCTCACATGTCTTGTGTATTTTAAGGAAAAGCAAAGGCCAATTTTACAGAAATTTTTTATAGGTTTAAATGAAAAACTGCTCATTCTTGTTAATCTTTTTTACTTAATCTGATCTTAGATCTGGTTTTGTACTCTTCTGCACTTTATACAGTTATTTCTTCATATTACTGACATATCCCACTTCTCATGGGTATAGATGATGTGTATTTATATGCTTTCAAAGACATATTTTACTATTTTCACTTTTCTAAAATCCCCTGGAAATGCTGCATCCTTATATCCTCATTTGAACTAAAAAATCTATTCTGTCTACTCCCTCTTTCTAGACCCCAGACATGTTCATCACTTTCATCACTGAATTTAGTTACAGGCTGAGTCTGAACCTTGGTTTGCTCACCTGTCTTCACTGCATATGAATCTTTTTTTGGATGTACTGTGAGAAACAGTGGATGAAACTCTGTAGTGTGCAGAATTCTTCAGCACAGGATATGATATCAAACTAATAAGAAATTTATTGGTCTTCTTACTTTGTCTTCTTGCTTAACAGCATTTATTTATTCCTTTAATGCTCTTTTTAACTGAGACGAGCATTGAGAAAATGAAATAAAATTGGAACTTATAACCAGAGCATATTTTAGTGTGCTTGTTTGGTTTGGTTTTTCATTTCACCAGCACAGAATCACATTTCATTGAAATCTAGTTAATGGTGTTACGATTTTTTGTGGTAGTGAAAAATAAAAATCATCTTCTTTGTAATATCCACCCCCAAATTTATCATAATAAATAACCATCACAGTCTGTTAACTTTTATTCTTCACTTTTTTACAGTACACTGATCAATAATGGACCGTATTCAATCAGCTTTATGATGCTGTACTCTTCTCCACCTGCAGATTGAACTAATCATAAAAATATAACTTTATTTCACATTGCTTATTTCATCTGAATTATTATTATCACAAGTTCATATCTGGGAAAAATAAATCCATGCCTACAAACATAAGAAAGAGAGAGAGAAGAAAGAAAGAGACAAAGAAGGAAAGAAAGAATGAAAGAAAGAAAGAGAAAGAAAAAAGGCAAGAAGTTCAATAAACTTATTATTTAGCTTAATAACGAAATACTTGACTGACAACGACATTTAAATAAGAAAAATATTATGTATGTCTGCACCAGTAAGTATTAGAAGTAAAATCTCTAGATGTCCCCCAATTTCTAAGTGTGTTGGCACTGGCCACATCATCTGATATCACTTATATGCAAAACTGGCTGGGAGTAAGTTGATCATCAGCTGATTCCAGCATTGTGTCTGCAGTCCCATATGAAAGAGGGAGAGGAGAAATATCAAAGAACACATTGTACAGTTTCCCATCCTTATTTAAGAACATGTCAGGTTCAAACACTGAGGCATACCATCTCTAGAGAGCAAAGGCAGAATAACCAGCTTTCCTATGAGATCTCCCTCCTCCACATTGATTATGCAAGAGACTCAGAATTCTAAATTTAATTCTGTTTTTAAACATAATGTTTCTGAGTTAATAACAATGTTCTCATTACTTATACAGGAGTAAATTATTATACTGGAGGTGTAATATGCAGGACTTCATTAGGAATAGATATACATAGCTGAAAGTGAATATACATTTCTTTCCTTTTTTCCCTGTTTTAATCAACTAATGCAAAATTTGCTTTAAACTGATAAATCCTCACGTGCAACAATAGCTTCAGTGTAAGTGATGGAAATAAGCATCTACAAAAGAGAACAAATTAAAATTCCAGGATAAAAACAGCAGTTAACTTTTCTCTCTGCTGATGAAATCTGGCAAATAGGCTGCAAAAAGTCCTCAGAACTCATAAACTGATTGGAGCTAGTCCTGCAAAGTCACTTTCATTACAAGTTTGATTGTGTTCATTAGGGCTTGCATAAAAACAAATTTGGAAACAGTGCACTAGAAACTGGTGGAAAATTAAAACTTAGTGTCACCATGGGAGCTTTAAGAACGGCTGAAATGAATGGAAATGTTAGTTTTAGAGCTCCTTGTCCCCATCTCTTCTTGAACCTGTTTATACTGGGTGAGAGTGTCTTGTGAGGTGTATCTTCAAGGACAGCTGGAAGGCCACATGAGAGGGTGACATATGAGAGGGTGTTGTGAGGGGGAATTAATTGAAAACAGAACTGAACGCTATATACAGTGGTCTGAGAAAACTTCTTTTAAAGTAATTTGAGTAGCGAAAAAGCTATATTCTACATTGTCCCCTGAAAATATGAACAATCTTTTTTTCTTTTAACATGCTCTCATTTGAGCTGCACTACAGAGAGTCACAAAAGGAAAGAATCAAATCAAGAAAAATCACTTTCTTACTGATTGGAAGGTTCTGATTGGATAAAATATTTGTGTCTATAGAAATAGAGAAACAGGAGTAACCCTTGTTCTTTTCCAGAGATTTGTCAGATTGAGCATCTGGACATTCCCAAGAGAATACTAGACAACTGAGCATCTGGACAGCCAAGGACAGCAAGATAAGTATTGGAAGAAAAAAATCCACAACCTTATGGCCTTTTGAAAGAAAACAGTCCTTCTAAATCCAATGAAGAACTAAAACATCTTGTCAGAACAGGTTGGAAGGGGAAAAATTGCATTTTTCTGGAGTTCTTCTTTCTGCCTTTTATTGTCTGGCAATTGTATAACAGGAGAGGCATATGTAATAAGTCATAAACCTTGTGAAGTTCTGTGCGCTTGTATAAAAATTGGCGAAGAGGAGATTCCTATGGCCTTGAATCTATACCATCTGAACCTGAAGGTGAAGCCTGTAAGACTGAATGTAATAGTTTTCATCTCTCATCAGTTTATCCTGATGTTCTGGAGATTAATGTTGGAGCCTGGAAAGGTTTTCCATGTACATGCTGCAAGCTGAAGAGTTTCTAGGTTATCTGGAGGTATCTGATAGGTTGTACACAAGGCAGAGAGTATTTATCACCTTCTGGAGGGTCAGCTGGAGGCTGGGAGAAATAACCTAGAGGTTTCAAGCTGTGTTTCATGTTTGCAGGCAACCACTGAATCACCCCTCTTATTTTCGTTAGATGCCCTGTTACATGAAACACCTGACTGATGGGTGAATTTCAATATTGCAGTTACATGAAGTTTTATGTCTATATTTAGACTTGAATCTCACTCCATATATTATATATATTTTATAAATTTTATATATATAAAATTATACATATAATCTATAAATTAGAGGAGCAGGCAACCCAAAAGTGGGTATTGCTCTAAGCGTATTAGCAATGTCTTCTGCTTGTGTTTGAGCTTCAGTGCTCATAACACTACTGTAGCTAGCCCTAATTACAATGTCCTAATTACTGGTGCAGTTCTGTGCATGGAAAATGTGTATGTGGAGTAGAGGTATATGTATATTAGAGGTAGTGAGACTGCTCAATACTGGACAATTTTTCTTTAATATTGTGTTTTTAATAGAACAAACAAGATGATGGTGATTCAGTTTCGGTGCTTTAAATTATTAGCAAGATATCCTAAAACTCGCCATGTAACATTGGCTGTTGTACAAATTCTGTGTTGTCTAAATGCTGACTCAAGCAGTTGGCACATTATTTCTATCCTTTTTCAGGTAACTTAGTGTTCTGACAGTAGAAAGAATAAATGATAAGCAACATGAGAGTTAGAAATATGAAAGTAATATTATGATACCAGGGAAATTAGGCATTTATCTTATAAATAAAGAGATTTATAAAAATAATGTTAGGAAAAGCTAAGGAGTATACCCATAGTTGTACTAACCAAAAAAAAACTGGGACAGGATATGCCTCTACTTTTCAGGGACAAATTCTCTGAAAGGCCACTATAAAACCTGATTGCCATTAGTGATCATGATACTGCAATCTAAATGCCAGTATGTGAGGAAAGGGTGGAATTCAGATGTCTAAACACAGGCATCAACTACGATTTTAAATGCCTGCTGTAAGATATCTGATAGTACCTCAGCATTTCCTCCAAACAAGGCTCAGGAGAATGGACAGCATTTCAGCTGAAAAAAAATACTCATCAAATATTACTTACTACTTATATCAGTATTTATATGTAAAAAATTATTTGAGATTTCTTCATGTGTCTAAGACATTGTCTTCAGCAGACATCCAGCACAGGTTTAACACAGTTCCCATGGCTTTCTGAAGCAGCCTTTGGAACCTGAGTAAGGTATAACGCAAATGTCCACGTATAGGCAAAATATCCCATCCATCATAGTTGTCAGCCTACTCACTCTAAGCTCCCACGAAAGCCTTCACTAACTCTTCAATAAGTGTAAAGAGAGCTTTCATTTTTAGGTTCCATAAACACAATGGAACAAATGGAATAGAAACCCAAACAATCCGTACCCAGAAAATTTTCTGGAAACAAACTGGTGTTCTTGGCTAATGTCATCAACCTAAGAATAATTACCTACAGTCATTTTCAATGTGTGGTGGTATCCTAGTCTAGCGGCAGATCCCAAGAGATGCAGATAATCCGTACAGGCCTTGTTATGCTTCCTAGCCCAATAAAGAGCAACAAAATAGCACTAGGCACCTATTTTTATAAAATTGAATGCAACATTTGCTCTCAAACTGAATTTCACCTTTTGATCTGTGGCTAAAAGCCGTACCTAGATATCATGTCCAGAAGCCTTTTTCAGGTAGCTTGCAAACTTTCTGGTGAAGACTCAAACAAGTGTGAGGCAAGCAGTTATCTGAAATCAATCTTTTACTGAAATGTGGGCTAATCCACTGTCTCCATAATAGTTTGTGCCAACAGTCTAAGGCCTATTCTCCTGCTTGCAGAAGAATTGTCAGGTCTTCTGTATGTTACAAGGTTGATACAAAACTGGGAGGAGCTGTTGACTTGAAGGCAGAAAAAAAGCCCTCAAAAAATCCAAGGTCTGGGGAATCACCAACCATACGACGTTCAACAAGGGAAAGTGCTGATTCTGCACCTGGGATGGGACAGGGTGTGTGGGCAGACTGGGGAATGACATACTGGAGAGAAACACCATGGAAAGGGACCTGGGGGTCTTGGCAAGTAGAACATGAGCCAGCAGTGCCCTGGCAGCCAGGAGGGCCAACCCTGTCCTGGGAGCATCAGGCACAGCATTGCCAGCTGGGCAAGGGAGGGATTGTCCTGCTCTGCTCTGCTCTGCTCTGGGGCTGCCTCCCATTGAGTTCTGAGGGCAGTTTTGGGTGCCAGGATGTAAGAAACACATCAAACTATTGTAGAGTGTCCAAAGGAGGGCAATAGAGATGCTGAAGGGCCTTGATGGGAAGCTGTATGAAGAGGGGCTGAGGTCAGTTGGTCTGTTCAGCCTGGAGAAGAGGAGACTGAGGGGAGACCTCATTGCAGTTACAACTTCCTTGTGAGGGGAAGAGGAGGGGCAGACACTGATCTCTTCTCTGTGGTGACCAGTGGCAGGATCTGTGGGAGTGACCTGACACTGTGTCGGGGAGGTTTAAGTTGGATAATAGAAAAAAGTTCTTCACTCAGAGGGTGGCTGGGCACTGGAACAGGCTCCCCATGAAGTGGTCACAGCACCAATCCTGACAGAGTTCAAGAAGCATTAGGACAATGCTCTCAGGCACAGGGTGTGACTCTTGGGAGTAGTGCTGTGCAGGGCCAGGAGCTGGACTCAGTGATTCTTGTGGGTTTCTTCCAATTCAGCTTATTATGTGATTCTGTGATATGAAGTCTTGTGCAGAGCAGTCAGGTTTAAAGTTTAAGACCTTACTATCAGAAAGTATAGGACTTTCTAACTTTAATGGAATGGCTTGTTTTTTTCTTGGTTGGAGTTATGGCTGTTTGTTTGAATTTTCTGGTTTGTCACTGTGCTAAGTTTAAAATTGGGCAAGAAGTAGAAGTTCTTGTGGTCTGACTAAAGGGCTCAATTTTCATCTGTGTAGAAGAAAGCTGTCATTATTAATAGACAGCTTTCATTGTTTATTCTTTTCCATGGTATTGATTTCTATTATCCTCTCTACTGTGAATTCAGCTCAGTGACTGAGTCATAACTACAGCATATGTAATGAAAAAGAACAAGTCATAAACCACTAGGCTGGGCAAAAAGCCGCCAATCTCCCAAATGCCTTTTCCCAATTCTTTTGTCAATCCTCATCAGTTGTTTTGGTTCATGAAGCTAACCTTAGTTAAAGGACCATAAAAACCATTTCAAATTAGTCTCTGCTGTAATTTCTGTTCTTATCAGAGACACTTCTTTGCAAAGTAAAAGAGTTACATAAAACTTAGAGAAAAAATCACTACATAGACTTAAGTTTTGTTCACGTGGTTTTGAGAAATTGGTCAGCCCAAAACAAGTTCAGACACCTGGAAAGCTACAAAACCTTCTAAGATCTTTCAGATATTCAGACCTACCCCCCAAAAAAAAAAAAAAAAACCCAAGCCTTTTTTTTTCCTGAATATTTCCTCTTTTTTTTTTATTTATCTTATAAAGAATATTGTTTCTGAATAAAACCAATGTTTTTATCTAAAACAAGAACTTAAAACCAAGACTATTCCCAAATAAGTACACTTCATTTGTACATTTTTGTTACAGATAACACTCTTAAAAAAAACTTCAGAGATTCATGGCCAAATGTGCTTCTATCTTAATTGTGCCAAAATAAAAAAAAAAAACCAATGCCTTAATAAAATTATCTATCCCTCCTGAGACTTACAAACAATTTTAATTTAAAAATACTGCATTTGGCAGCTGAATTCAGTCTGAGTACAACTGATTTTAACCCAGGACTAACACCATTGAACTATTGCTATTGTATCACATAAAAAATTTTGACACAAGATGGTGACAATACTCTCTCTTTAGAGAAATAAAACTTGCAGACTATTGTTGGTCAATTAATTTAATATCCAGGACAGTGTTCTTGTACTCCAAAATGAAAGAAATAACATTCATCCTTGTTTACTGATATTCAAGTAAGATGTTTACTTTTGTGTTTCTTTTAAAAGATTGATATTTTGGACAGTTTTAACACAGATATTGATGTGTTACCATTACATTATTAATTGTGATATAATTTTCCTTTTTTGAGCTTGCAACATAGAGACAATATAAAAGGCATTAAAGCTATAAATGTCTATTTGAAGATTACATAATGCATGAGAATTACAAGGGCTTTTTTAAAAACGCAAAATAAAATCATGTCATTCATTAAAGCAGGGAAAATTTAGAAAATTACATTCTATTTTAGAAGGTTAGCAGCTAATTAAGTGTCATTTTGGCTATATCCAATGCACTTTTTGAAAAGTGTCTACAAGTTTCAGTAAGACTTTGTAAACAAAAAGTTGATTTTCAAATTCCAGATGAACTCATCTGTTTATTGCCACATGCACTGCTGTTTTTCTCTTCATGACCAAATGTATTTCATCATGAAGAAAAGCATAAAAAATTTACATGAGTCATTGAGGTAAAATGGAAAGTTCCAGCTCATCCAGGCTTGTTTTACTGGTACATAGAAAACACAGCCAAATGCAAGAAAAAATTATTTTAATGAAATAATTTAACTGATTTAACTTTATATCTTTATATATAACTTTATAATATATGAATATTATATATTCATTTTTTTCCAGGAAAAAATCAATATAGGAATAAGTAATGGTTTATTGCTTCCTTTATTTGTGTATTCTTATATAGAACTTTCACATTGTACATTTCAAAGAATCACAGAATGGTTGGGTTGGAAGGGACCACTGGAGGTCATCTAGTCCAACTTCCCTCTGAAAGGAGGGATGTCCTAGAGCAGATTGCACAGGGTTGCATCCAGGAGAGTTTTGAATATCTCCAGAGAAGATTTCAAAACTTTTATGGGCAGCCTATTCCAGGGCTCTGTTACCCTCAAGTTCTTCCTCTTTTTCAGGTCAAAATTCCTTTGTTTTAATTTGTTCCTGTTGCTTCCTGTCCTGTCAATGAGGATTGTCTGGTGCCCACCCTCTTGACACTCACCCTTTAAGATATCTATATTCATTGACAAGATTCTCTCTCATTCATCTCTTCTCAAGGCTGAACAGCCACAACTCTCTCAGCCTTTCCTCAGAAGTGAGGTGCTCCACTCCCCCAGTAATTTTCATAGCCCTTCACTGGGCCCTCTCCAGTAGTTCCTTATCTTGGCTGTGCTGAGGAGCCCAGAACTCCACAGTGCTGAGGACACAGCACTCCAGATGTGGCCTCTCCAGGGCTGAACACAGGGGAAGAATCACCTCTCTCACCAACTGGCAATGCTCTTCCTTATGCAGCCTGGGATACCCTTGGCCTTCTTGATCACAAGGGTACACTGCTGGCTCATGGCTGACTTTTTGTTCTATTGTGATCAGGTTCTTCTCTGCAGAGCTAATTTCCTGCTGGTGCATGGGGTTATTCCTCCCCAGGTGCAGGATTACACATTTGCCTTTGCCAAATTCATTAGGGTTTCCAGCCTGTCCAGGTCTCACTGAATAGTAGTAGAGCCTTCTGGTGTGTCAACCACTCCACTCAGTTCTGAAGCAACTGCAAACTTGCTGAGAGTGCACTTGTCCCTCCATACAGGTCTTTGACAAGGTGAATGGGACTGAACCTGACACCGACCCCTGCACTAACATCATTAGCTACAGGCCTCTAACAAATATTTCCTGTTACAGTCACTAAAATATGGTGGCATCTAAAAATCCACAGAAGAGCATTAAGGCCCGAAAACACTGAAACAGAATAGAGCAAGTAGGCCGAAAGCACTATTCTCTGAACAATGGAGGCTTCATAAGGGAGAACATATATGGAGAAACATTACATAAATAAGTGAGTAAATAAATAAAGTAGAAAAAAATAAATAGGACAGGAAAGACTAGTAAGTACACTTTCATGTGCATAGATTTTTATAGGTAGTACTTGGGGATGTGCAGGATGTTGTCAAATAATATAAAGGGATATATTATATGAAAAGTGCCAACTAAAACCAACAGAAGAATTGTTTGTATGAGCAAGAGCAATGTAGGTTAAATATTTCCTCATTCCTGCATTTCAAGTTTAGCAATGATCACTACTGGCTATGGTAAAACAGAGTTATAACTGTCGTCAAAATCTCCTGGGTAAATTAATCTCTTTCAGTGAAGTTTCTTTAGGGTGTATTTTGTCAATTATATGTTTAGGGTTGGGTATTTTTTACTCTTAGTAATAAAATGATAAAAGTAATTTTTAAAATATCAGTTTAAAAGTAACGATTCTTAAAAATTTCAGTGCTAATTATTCTATCCTTCTTGGGTGTTTTCTTTTTTGGGTTTTTTTTTTTTTTTGTTGTTGTTGCTATTTTTCTCTACAATTTCACTGGAGAATACTGAACTCTTCAATATCAACAAAATTAGGTGAATTGCTTCCTCATGTGTGTGCTACATTCACACTGATGGTATAAAATGGCAGTTCATGTTCTGTATTTGCTGCTCTAAAATGTATTTATGTATTTTAAATCTTATTTTTATTACTCTTTTTGCTATCTTTGCACATTAATAAAGTTGCCATTTGACCTGCAAAGCTTCTCCAATCTTCGTTTTGATTACAGCAATTTGGGGATTTTATTGAAGAAATTTAGAAAAGTTGAGGGTGTTATGACACAACTTAATATTTGCTTTAGAAAGTTTACCTTCATTGCTTTAAGAAACCAGCTATCTTTTTATTCCCTAAGGGAGACATGGGAAAATGGATAAACTATCAAATATAATTAAGGAAAATGCTTTTGCCTCATGCAGTGCACAAAATACAGATTTTCTTATTAAAAAACCTACCAAGAATTTAAACAAGTCGTTTGATCAGAAAATTAAAATACCCAGGGATATTCCTCTCTCTATCTTCTTTGCCTCTGTCTCTCCTTCTATCTCTTGGAAAACTTGTTCAGAGCTGACAAGTATATCAAAATGTGGTGTTGTTTTTAAGTTCACTCTGCCTAATTACTTTACCTGAAGCTTTAGAGGGCTTGAAAGGTCATAGACCTTTTGTTAAGTCTATTCTCAATAATGAGTTTCACCTTTTCACCTGGGAAATAAATATGAGAATTAAAACCTGAAGTTAGTAAATACAATTTGATAGGTTTCAATGCATCCCTAAGGCTCAGAGTACAAGCTGCAGACATAGATGGTGCTGAGGTTGTTTATACCACACGTCAGTTTGGGACGTGGAGTATTAATACATCTGGAGCCTTTATTCTTGCAATTTAATTTGATATTTGTGTTTGAAGAGACCTCTTAATCATTTGCAAATATTTAAGCAGTGTAGTGTAAAACCTCCAGATGGTAGTAGCTGTTGTGTGTCTGATAAAAAATCATGACTGGCTTAACATGGGAAAAGTCTGTAGCTGCAGTACTTCTAGTTCCAGTTTCCTTTGAAAACACTTTCTAGAGATAGAAACTTGTATTTGCTTCTGAAAAAACTATAGTTTCAGTCTTTAAAAATTGCTATGCCTTTGACAATCTCCTTTGAAGTCAATATAGGAAAGGAAAAATGTTTTTTCTCATGTTCTGTCGTGAAGTATGATTTTTCTGGTTGGTTTTTTTTCCCCTACCTGCTCCTTTCTAAACCTAAAAGATCTTACATCACGCAGTCTGCTGCACCAGAGCTGCAAAAAAAAAGAAAACTCGAATGTCTCGTCTGAAACCATCTACCCTGTTCTGTGCAAAACAAGGTTATCCCTGTGAACTAATGAGATCTTATTCCTGTATTTCATTTCTGTCACAGACTAAGGGGATGTGCATAAAATGCTAAGAAGTTTGAGTATAGGTGTTCAGGGTGCCTTTTTTTCTGAGGCGTTGCTTTTAACCAGACTTTTCTTCATACTTGACAGCAGCCTAATTCTCTTTGTGTTAATCAGAGACTTCCATTTCAATGAATGAGTTGTGGAAGAAACTGTCTGCTGGTCAAATTACATCTTCAATGAAGAGTTATCTGCTACATAAATATTTCTGTTAATTCCCCTCAAGTTTTCATAACCTGATTAATGTCAGTCACCCTGCAGAACACAGCTACCACCTGAAAACTATAATATATTGCTACAGTAATGCACATCTATAGTCTGGAGCTCTAGAATAAAATGACTGGTGACAGGAGCAAGTACTTATCACATACCCACCATTACCCAAACCATGGAAAAGGCCTGATAAATTTTAACTACAATTCAAGTACACAAAAATTTGATATAGCTTGTACTTGCATTGCAACATGCCCAAGACCTCCACAGCAGAAACCTTACATAGTATTGAAGTATTTTCTACATTTGGTATGTCTTATATGGGCAGCGGGGGAGACAGCTGCATTTTTTCTTCAACTTTATGATTATAGTAGTCAAGGAAGGTAAAAAATATTTCTTTCCCTGCTTGGCTTCATCTAGAGAAGATCCTGGAATCTCCAGCATGCATGGGTGTACTAATTTGAAAGCAAACCAGTGAGACACTCCAAGTCAGAACTTCCATTTATCAGGAAAGTTAAAATAAAAGCAGTAGTACAGAAACACTGACAGAGTCAGAGTGCAACCTGACACCCTGTCGGTCAGGGTGGGGGTCAGCAGTCCGATTAAGGGGTGGCTGCAATCCTGCTGAAGTGATAGATATTGTTCTGTCAAACTGGTGATCCTGTAGAAGGGTCTGGTCTTCCTCTGAAGGTCCAGTGATGGTTATGTAGCTCTCATCCTCTGGGAATCCAGTAGGTAAGGGCTGAGTGTGGTGTTCCAAACCTCAGATTATATCCAGGTAGGAACGTTTGGTTCCTCCCCCTGGGCAGAGCATCTCACAATGGGATGATGTAATTTTATGAGTCATGCAGTGAGGCTTGATGGCTCATTAACAGAAGATATCCCTCTGGAGGGAATTATCAGGGATGTTGTTGTCTTGATTTTTTCAGCCTTCTGAATGTTTGTATTTTTTGTAGTGGAGTCTCTCATGCATTTCATGTAAACAAAGCAATGTTTTTCTAACTGTTCTTTTTGTTTTCATTCCTCTCCTGAAGAGGAGACAATTGATAGACTTCTAATTTGACCAGTGTGGCTGGAGAGGAGGTAACCTCATCCTCCAATCCATGGTCATTGTCAGAAATCTATATATATCGAAGTAAAAATTAAACTGTGCCTTTTTCTGCTTGAGAAATGCACTGTGTGTGTGTTGTTCATTTTGTGTCCTATAGCAACAGGATGTATCATGGAAGAGACAAGGAACACTGCCTCACCTGTTTTTAACAGATTGAAGATGGTGATAGAGTACATACTCTTGGTTACATCTTGCATTGTAACCTAAGACAATGGGGCCTAAATAGACTGAAATTCGTCTCTGGGGTGGTAGTGATGCCAGGATGATTTTTTGCCTTTTCTTTTATTCCCCTCTTACATACCCTTTTATATAGTTTTATGTATTCTTAGTGCTTTTAGCCTACATACTTGTAACTTTCCGAGTCTGATAACTCAGCTGAGACCCACTGTACCTTTAAACCAGGAGACCAAACATCCTGGAAGCCCCAGACACCAAGGTCCTCTCCAGAACACATTTTGTAAACTAAGAGAGGCCCATCCAGGGGGAAGGTTACTCAGAACAGGGGGTTCACTCGAGCCTCTCATTGGGAAATCTTTCATAGATATGCTAATTTGCAAGGCCTATAATTGTGTGTATTTGGGTGTGTGATGTGCAGTGTGTGCATTTCAGGGCATTCCACCTGGCCAAAGTGCTGTACCCAAGGATCCTTAAATCCCGAGGTAAAAACCCCTTTTCCCCATAAACTGTTTTGGTTTTAATTTTAAGACCAGGGAAAGACAACAGTAGCAGCTTTCCAAAGGGTTTATAGAGTAAAACTCTGTATAGGCATCCCAGTCTGGGTTGATACAGATAGTTCCTTACTCCTGAAGCTTACCATGAGTTTATGGTAATACACAGTAGGGCAGGGATGGTGTCTAGGAGTCTGAATCAGGGAAAAAGTACATATATAGTAAATTTAGGGTTTACTTGCAGAAATGCCACTGTGAAGATGATGCCAATGTGAAGATCAGAATAGTTTCTCATAATGTTCTGGTTTCATTTCAGAAACCTTTAAACCAGCGTTCCGAGGAAATATTTGCAATTCTCCCAAATTTTTTTAAGAGAATTTTTAGCACAAGCATAAATTCAAAAGTGTAGAAGGAAAAGGGATTGGAAATCATTTTGACAAGCAAGAGACTGTGTACACTGAAGAGAGACAGAAACTATACGATTTTTTTCTCAAAGCTAATGTAGAGATAAATAATAATTTGAAAGTTATTTATCTAGAGTTTTCTTATTATAGGATATGAGATCAGAATTCTTGAACAGATGTCACATTCTGCATCTTGTTCTAAAAGGAGAAAGTAGGATGAATATTCTTCCCAGATTTTTCTTACAATTTTGGGGGTTAGGGATCTTTTTTTGTAGAGAAATTGCATATGTTTTATTTTATTTAGAATAACAGATCTCTGCTATAGATCATACTTAATAGTTTACTGTGGGTTCTAATTCTTTGTTTCAAGTTAATGAAACATCAATAAGTGCTCCAGTGAATGTGTTCTTTCTGTTGCTACCAAGCAAGGAATTTAACGGTCCCATTTCCTGGAAACATTTTCTCTCTCTATCATTTCAGGCTGCCTTGGAGGTAAAAAGAAAAAAAAAAATTATATTATCAGGTAAAATTGAAAAATGAAAAGTGCTAACAGTTATGTAAATAGAATAAACCACTATGGTGATCTTGGTTTGTTTGCTTCAGCCCTCAGGAAACTATGCATTCAGATTATGTCTAACTATCCACTGTGCTTATCCACTGTGCTTAATAACTTCTGGATTAGTAAAGGAAAAAATTTAACAATCCAGTTTGAAAAAACGGACAAAAGCATAAAATGCAGTTTATCATGTATGCTAGGAGGGCTGGGCAGAAACTGAATGATGATAATAATATTGCCATTTCCGAGATTTGTTCATTTTATGCAACATCTGAATTAACGAGTAATTGTCCTCTTTGGAAAATAAGCTTTTGAAATTATATTTTAACACTCTGGCCACATTTTTCTTCTGAACTATACTTGAAATAGAGAAGTCATTTTGATAATTCCAGGTATACAGTATCAGAATATGATGGGATATCAGGGATTATTTAAAAATTAGTATGCACTGGCTTGTCTATTTTGTGTATTGACAGCATGGCAGAATAGGATAAACCAAAGTTTCCCAGACTAGGACACTGAATTTTTGCAATGGGCATGCAGACCTCCATATGGTAAATATATTTCATATGTGGTGGTTAAAATCTCCTACTGTCAATATCATTCCTCTTCCTCACACTGAGCATCACCTGACAGTATAAATACTTATTTCTAGAGTGAAGGATCTGTGAATCTTCTATTTTAGCCTTTTACAGCATTGCTGTCTTAGAAGCATGAGTAATTTGCAGCACCAGTTAACAAAATAGAGATGCAGCTCAGAGAGCAAGCAAGATACATTGAAGCTCTGTGCAGGTTTATGTATCTCAGGAGAATTATTTGTGCCCTAGGAAACAGTGGAGATTACATATGGCCAAAAATAAAAATCAAACCAAAACATTAGAAATCTGTCAGTGCAAGCAGATTCCTAACCCTTTCCAAAAATCAGGCAGTTCCTAAGTAGATCTGTATCTAAGTAATTTATTTCGAGAATAAAACAAGGAGTGAAAAAAAATTGTGGCACTACCGTCAGATTCCCCATCCTGAAAGGTTAGAAGTAATATTAGAGAAATTTAGAGAACAAATAAACATTACACATCATGGTTCTACCAAGCAGTATAGCTCATTCTGTCTCTACTAGCAACCTACTGAGTAGTTCTACTGCACTGGAACCAGTAGTCCAACTTCAATATTAAAAATATATTTGGACAGAATGTCCTAAGCTGACCAATTGATGTCTCTATAACTAACTATTCTGTTTTTAACACTAACTGTTCCATTTGTACCAAGAAATTCTTCATAGCTTTCAAGTTAGCTATAATTTCAGGCATGAGAAGTTAATCATCTCCTAAGCATAAGAATTGCTTTGAAAATACCTCTTTTCATTTTAAGTAAAAATATTAAGATTTCCCTGTGTACCTGTTGCAGCCACATCTGTAAATGAAAACCAAATATATCTCAAAGTGTCATTCAACAGAAAGGAAACAGAATAAATCACTGGAAGTCTAACGATGATATATTACAAATTATATACCAATGACTGACCTTTGTTTATTTATTTAGTGTAGGTAGGAATGTGAAGAATTTTAAACTTTGCTTCACATATGAAGCATCAAAAACTAAGTTTATTTTCAGGAACCCTGAATATTCTTTGACTTCTTTCAATATCGCTGGGACTCATATTTCGTGAACAATTGAAGCAATTTTTGTAAATCCCATAAATTTGCCAAATATCTTTACAAGCTAAAATTGAGTTTTAAAAGAACACATTATCAACCTAATCTGCTATTTTTTTAGTTAGTTCTAACACTGGTTTTCTGACTAGATCAGCACTGAGATTGTGACACTCTACATAATATAACAGGCCAAAGTAATTTTTTCATAAATTAATTAATTAAGTTTAATAATAATTAAACCCCATATTTTTAAAAACAAATTTAGTTTCTGGTTTCATTATTAGTAATAACCTAATATTTTAATTCAATATTTAAGAAAATCTTATATTAATTAAACATATTTTTAAACTGATAATTTATATTAAAAAACTCAACAAAACCAAAAAAAATCAAATTAAAAATCTTTGGACTGAGATTATATTCAAGCTGAAGTACTGCTACTTCACAAAGAACTGCACTGTTCTTCTCTCTGAACTATGAAATTTCAAAATCAAGCCAGACTTGGTTTTGGATGAGATCTTTTATATTTCATTATCATTTTGAAGTTTTTCCTTCTAAGATACAGAAGAACTGGAAGTCATCAAAACCTCTTCGAAATTATTTTTTAGTTTAATTACTTTCTACCCCAAATGTCAGATTTACAGAAATGTGACTAGAAACTACAGATGAAATCAGTTTATAATGAAAGTAATTTTGATACCTCAGATGCAGCTTATTTTTATAACCACAAATGTATAAAATGTGTTAATGGATTAAAAACCATTGTAGCAGAAAATAAAAGAGCAAAAATTCCTTAAGAACAAAATTAATTGATAAGCTGAAATATGAAAAATTGCTTATGACTTAGGCATAATAATATTTTTAGTTTTAAAGCTGTCCAGAAAAGTTGAGAGAAGCACTCACAAAATCAACAGATTTTTTTCTCATATGACTTGAATAAAAGAATATGATTCTAAAGGAACGTAATGACATCCTATCATAGAATAAATTTCATATTTTTATAGATTTTAATCATTATATTATTATAAAGATCTTGAACTAGAAGAAATCTAGGTAGGGATAATGCAGTATAAAGAAAGAAAAGCTATAAAACTATTCCTGTGCTTGAAGGAAAAAAAGAAAAAACAACAAAAACCACCCCACATATCTTTGCCATCTCAGGGTGGCAAAGGTTTCAAATGTAATACGACATATATGCAATTTTAAATTGTATCAGCCTTAGCCAAAAAAATCACATAGCATAGATAAGGGGTCAGATACAACTTAAAATGAATAAGGCCAAAGAAAGAGAAAGGTAGAAGGAAATTGCGTCTTCCAGATAATTTTGCAGTCTGGAATTACCAGAGTAGAAGAGCTGCCAATGAAACAAAATGACTGTAATATGTCATTGGAAAAAGAACAGAAGAACATAAAATGTTCAAATTGGTCTTTAAAATTGATTTGTCTCTTTTTTCCACTGATCTTTTGGCTCTGAAAGCCAGCACAGCATGTGCACTTGGCATGTAAGGAATTAACTACAGGTGGTTTAATGAAGGGAACATCCATAATAATTTGAACCAACTTTTCTAATTTGCCTGTTCTACAGGAAGAGTTTTTAGCAGCCTTTCAATACTTAAAGAGGCAAACAAGAAAACTGGAGAATAACTTTTTACAAGGACATGTAGTGATAGGGGGGAATGACTTTAACCTGAAAGGAGGTAGATTTAGATTAGACATTGGGAGAAAATTCTTTTTTGTGGGTGTGCTGAGGCACTTGAAAGAGTTGCCCAGAAAAGTTATGGGTGCCCCATCCCTGGAGGTGTTCAATGCCAGATTGGATGAGGTTTTAAGCAATCTGGTCTAGTGGAAGGTGCCCTTGCATATGGCAAGGGCATTGGAACTAGAACAATTGTTTTGATGCCTTTGAAATTCATGAGAGTTTGTAACTGAGAACTGTGCTTATGGTCTGCAGTGATGGGAACCAAAAAATACAAGAGATGCATGAGATAAAAGGAGTATCAGGATCTAATTGTCTAAATACTCTACTTGCCAAGAAGGAAGCTTCCTTCTCCAACTTGCAGATCTTCAACATTAAAAAGGCAAAGGACCCAAGAAAATAAACTATATCTTCTTGAATGGGTTCTACCAAAAATGTATGCAAAGGACAAGATGAGGGAGCAAAACAAAACCAGTATGTCCTAAAGAACAATTTGTATTTCACCTCAGAACAAAAGCTATATTTCTATGTTTGCTTACAAAACAGCAGCAGAAAAACCCTTTTTGAACTGAAAAAACACCCTAAGTTTATCCTCAGGATCGTTGTAGTGTGTCGCTTCATAGAATGACACAGAGAATACAGTGAATCCAAAACACTGTTTGTGTTCTGTGGTGGTGAAGGAATTGACAACTAAGGCCAACTGCCTGTGGCTGTGACTGTCAGAGGAGATCGTGCTCATTCAATGAGTTTCATATGAACATCTGAGTTCACTATTTGGGCTTAAAGGAAGAGATGTTGCCACAGCTGCACTATAGAGAATCTGTTTAATTTTAGATTAATAAATATAAAAGGCCAAAAAAGGGAAAAAAATATATAAAACTGAGAATAAAGGATTAAAAAACAAGGTTAGGTACCAATTAGTTCTTACTTCTGCCGTGAGGCAAAAATTATTTTAAAATTTTAGTTAAAACATGCAGGATAGTTGTGGGTTTTTTCCTTTGCCAGATGTAAGGAGCTATTTCTGTATTTGAGTGCTGCTGAATGCAGTATGTCATAGTTTCCATTACTCTGAGACTAAGAAAAGGATCCAAAGTCATTGGGAAAGAAAAAGACCTCAATAAGCCTCTTTGCTTTCATGTTTCTGTTTCTCCTTCTCTTTTCCTCAAGCTGCAAAAGAGGTATTACATCCTGCCTGCTCCAGTTTTTCTCTGATGTTTGTATTAAAAAGGAGCCAAAAAAGCAAAATAACTTTTATGAGACAAAGGCAGCCCAATACTCAGTTCCCTGATATTTCTCAAAACTAAAGACAGTGTTAGGAATTATTTCATTATCCATCATTTTTACATACATAAAGTATCCATAAATTTATTCTAAAGACCTTTGGAACTCAAGAGATAAGGGCATAAGGCTCCGACTCATGTCTCTTAATCTTTGTGACATTACCTCTAAAACCTGTAAATCCTTCCTGCAAATCTGCCACAGGTTAAACTTGGAATTCTAATTCGGTAAAATACTAGAATCTGGCCAGATCCCATCCGGAATATATTTTACTCACTAAAACAAATTCACAGCATAAACAGTGTTGCAAGGTCAGGTTTGCTTATGGAGCTTGTCCCTTCTGCTCTGTTTAGTGTTGCACATGCATGATCAAACACACATCCTGCTCATTCATGAGGATGCTTTTACCCGAGCTCAGAAAGATAACTAATACACCACATCTGCATCATCAATAGATGAAACTTTCCATGACACATTTGACTGAGTCATTTATTCTTACCTGCTCTTTGGCAATGATGAGAGGCCCACCAAATACACTCTTCTTTATGAAGGCTGTTCCTTGAACTGCCTGAGAAACTCTCTAGCTATCACAGCTAATCCAAGAATAAAGTGTGCAATTTCACAGGGCTTGGTGGCTTTTCAAAAAGTACTGCCTACATGTTAAAGTAAGGCTCTTACAGCTTTTGAAAGTATAGAGATTTTTCTTCTTGCCTCGGCATTATATGGAAGCTGCTCCATGCTATTTGGTTGATGCTGTGTTTCTCATAGATACTACCAGACATAAATCTAACTTCTGTAAAAGGCAAACAAGTCAGAGTTTTCTGAAAAACTCTAAGAACTACTTCGCTTTTTCTGTCAGAAGCAGGCTTTTTTGGAATTTTGATTGGTTTTTGTTGCTTTAGGTTTATGGGTTTTTTTAAGGGACCAATTACCTTATGAGAAATATTCACCTTTTTTGTTGGTTAGTAAAAATAAATAAAAATAAATATTTCTTAATCCTGGAATTTTTAGAAAGTTTGTATATGTCCTGACATCTGAAAAACTCCTTTAGCAAACAGTCTTCCCTGTCCAACGGGGAGCCTGGCCACCATGACATAAATAGACTCATTATTCACTCCTAATTCATTGCAGTAAACACCAAAGAAACAATTTCTAAGTATCTCATTTGTGGATATTTATAGCTCTGTGCAGCTTTTTCTTTCTTATTTTTTTTTTCATCAAAGCAATCTCTTTACCCTGTTCCAAATCTTTTTGAACTCAGAGGCAGTACTGTGTTTTTGGCACTGCAATTTTATTGCAATACCCTTTAAAAATGCATGTAAAATGATTCACTTTTCCAAGGCTATTGAATCATTAAACTTATATTGCCAGCCATCATCCTGTTTGCTTGTGAGATAAAACACAATAATTACTTTTTTAGTCCAAAAATTGGAAAATATTCATTATATAATTGAATAGAGTTGCTAATTACCATCAGTATATTTACTTACTGAATCCCTTAGGAAATGCAAGCATTTTTAAATGAAATTTAAAAAGTCCAAATAAATTTTAATGGATAACTGATAGATGTGCTATTCTTACTGAATAGAAAAGAAGTCATATTTCATCTTAATGATGGTGACTCATTTAAATGTTTCAATTACATGAATATTGTTCAGTCAGTTCTTAGACACTTGGATTAAATCCAATTGCATGTCATATATATAGGGATGTGGGCATAGAGAGCCATAGAAAAAAGAAAGGATGAGACAGAAAACAATATCAAACAGCTGCAAAGATAAGCACAGATTTAAGGTAGTTTTTGTTGCTGATAATATTCAAGAGTTTTACAAAGTAGAACTTAATTTATCAAATTAAAAAATGAAGATCGCATGATTAAAAATAACTTGTAAGCAATTTCTTTGGAGTGATTATCAAGCATTTCGTAAGGACTGTGTGGCCTAGGGCAAGAGAGAGTCCAGTTCATCAAAACAGCTATCACATGCAGTAAGCATGAGACCACATTATTTTGCTTCTATTTTCTGTCTTTTTCACTACACATAAATACATAAATTCTGTGTTGCTCCCTGTGCTCCCACAGAGCATAGATCCTGCAGAACTGCAGGAAACAGAACACTGATTCATAATCAAAAGACATTTATCATTTGAATAATTTCAGGTGCCCTGAAAGTGTGACCATGTACGACACCAGTGACTGAACGCTGGACTGGCAATAGCCACAAGGCTGGCACGGATAGTAATAGCATTGGCTCAGTCACAACAAGCTGAAATACACTCTGCAGAAGACGACTGATGGGAGACCAAGCTGAAAACAAATCATCAAAGAATATTCAAAACAGGTATTTAGAATAATATTCTTAGCTGTAAGAAGTGTCATATATGGCAGCAGGTTGCCTGAGAGGGCTGCAGAATCTCCACCTCTGAAAATATTCAGATCTTGGCCAAACAGGGCCTCCAGCTACCTGCGTTAAAGTGACCCCTTTGGTCATGGACTTGTATCAGATGATCTGCAAAGCTCTCTTCTGATATAAATCACTCTAAGGTTTTCTAACTTAAAGTATTTTTAACTGTTGCGTAGGTGGAATCATTGGGTGTTTACAGTTAGTCAACAGAGTATTCTATAAATTAAGCTTTTTTCTTTCTCCTGGTACCATACAAAGGCAGCAGATACTGCACTGAATAATAAGGGAAATCTCTTTCAACATTAAAGATAAACTTCAAAATGCACAGCTACACAAGATCACCAGTCCTCATGAACAATGTTCTACATAATACCTTTTGGCTAAAATAGATGTAAAGAAGGGAAAAGAGTAATTCTGAGTACAAAATATGGAAGAATTAAAGGCATTTTATGCCTTTTATAACTTTTCATAGTATTAATTATTTTCAGAGTAATCTCTTCAATCTGGGTCACTTATGCATATATATAATTTATCTCCAGAAGGAGACTATATTAAATAGATTTTCTCATCAAGAGATAACAATCCAAATTTTTGCCATGCCTTAAAAAAATTAATCATCAAACATCAATATATACAGAAACGTGTGTAAATATTTAGTTTGGGAAGGATAATCCTTTTCCATCTTGTCCTCTTTTATGATCAAAAATAAAGAATTTATATAAATTATTACTGTTCGTGGATTTTTTTATTGACTATGAATATAAAAAAATATTTACATTTTGAACAGAATTTTTTGAGGCTTTTAGTTAGAAAAAAGATACACTTGAATTATAAAGTTGTAAGAAAATGGAGCACTCACAGTACAAAAAACTGGTAGAAAAATAAACAAAACTTTCTGTCAGGTACTGATTTTTGTTATAGATTTGACTGAAGGTTTTCAGTCAGCCCTGCTGACAACTCACTGATGATGAATGCTGTCCTTGTAGATATTTCAAAGTAAATAAATTAAGAGGATATCTGTACTTATGGAAAAAATATCACATATGTACTTCAGCTACTGCTTTTAACATTGCTTACTGTGGGATATAGGAAGTCATGAGGGCTATATGTGTATGAGTGTGTGTTGCTGCAACATAGTGATTAAGTTTCCACAGTTCATGATTAATCACATTTGTTAAAATTTTAAATCACAACCTGCCATTGGATCAGTAAATGTTTCAGCAAGTGCACTCAGCAAAAGGCTTTATAAATTAAGAAACACAAAATCATTTGATCCATCTGTATTGGAGTAAGATTCCAGAAGAGACATAATGATCTCCTCTCACCCAGGGACAGAAAGATCTAGACAGAAAGGACAAGGACAAAAACACTTAAACTGATAGGGTGATCATCTAGGTAACTATGCCCAAATTGCTTGCACATTTTGTTAAAGAAACCCCTGCTCTGGCAAAAAAATGTTATTTGAGTGCTGCGCCAAAACCCCTGCTTAAGCCCGTATAGGAGCTCAATTTTTGAGTTCTTTACCTGGCCTTCTCTCCATAAGTAAAATAAGAGTAACCTTGAGATGTGATGTTCCACGTTCGTTGTTTGTGACTGCCTGTCAAAAAGAAGAAAATGCTTTGTTTACTAAGGCAGGGACAGAGAACAATGACAGCCACACGAAAATAATAACCCTGTTCTCCCAGAAGGATGTTAACAGTTATTATATTGCACCACAAGTATGTGTCATCTCTAACCCAGCAATTCATTTATTCGTCTCTCAAAAATGAATGTACTGTAGCAGGGAATTTATAACAAGAATTTGAGGGGAAAGTAAATCAATCTTATCTTCAGTCAGCAAGCAATAATACACACTAACAGGGGCAGACAGGACTCGTCCAACATTGTGGCTCGCTAAAGAGGAAGGTATTGATTTGTGTTTACCTTTTTCTATTAACAGTAAAGAGTCTACAGCACTTTCACACATCATAGCATAAGGCTTAAGGGTGTCAAAAAGCAATATACAAACCTCAAAATGTTTGTATCTTTCATTTGTGGAAGCTATGATCATTTTGAATGATTATTTAAAGGTTTGTTCCTGCATCACCATTTTCCTTCAAACTAAGAGAACTTTTCTTCTGTCACTGACCTTCTAATTATCTGTTCTCAACAGATCAGTTTTCACTATATAACTAGTCCCATTCATTCTTGCTACTTTGTGATACCAGAATATACTGAAAATATTACACGTCCCTTTTTCTTTATACAACTGACTTTTTGTTTGATGTCCTTGGGCTTGCATGCAGTGGCTTCAGTTTGTCAAAAAAAAACCCAAAAAACAATAATTCTGATTACAAAAGGGTTCTTACAGCAATAAATTTTGGTTTAAATTTTTAGGAGATCATAAAATAGCAGGGTTACTTAATATGTAATATATATGTCAATTATACAACCTCACTTATCATTGTAAGTCAGATAAATATAATAATACTTCCCTGAAATGTGATTGGCCAAGGACACCTATTGTCTTGTTAAATAAAAAATCCTTGTATTATTCCTAATAAACTCTCACATGCCATCCTGAAGAAATTTTGTATGTATACCTCAAGTTTTATATTCAGACAAAAATTGTTTAGTAAGTATTGCATGCTGAACTACATGCTATGTTCATGAAGTAAGAAAACCATTAACCAGATTTTCAAAATTCTCCAATATACTTTACATTGTGCAAGATGAAAGAAGAGGTCTCCAAGGAAAAACTGCAGCTCAAAGATTAATAGGAAAATGTGTCATTTTGACTAATAAGTAAATAGAAAAATGCATCTTTTAGTAAGCAATTTTTGAACAAAAAGAAAGAAAACTTTTGTTAATTAAAAGATTAGCTATGGGATAGACATGTCCATGCTAAGTTAACATCTCAAACTTTTTGAGAATTATATATTCTAGTAGAACTGATCTTCAAAAAAATCTCTAATAGTAAGAACAAAAGGAAGAAATAAATACAGAGGGTAGTGGGTCATATCCTCAGATACAGAATCAACTAGGAGCTGTCTATGTATCTGAGAAACATTTAAATGCAAGATATTTAAATTAGAATTTTATTTTTTGGATTAATTGATGCAAAAAATTTCAGTTTTATTTTCTTGATTTCCCTGGCACCTGACAGACATTGATGGACATTCTAGGTATTAGATTATTCTGTCTAGCTTTCTGGTGGCCAGGCTGCCTTTTTTTCCTGGAAATTCAGAAGGTTGACAAGCATGTCAAGGGATTTAAGGGAAAACTATTTGTGCAGCAAATAAATGCTGGCTGCCATACTGTAAGGCACTGAAAATAACATTGAAAAATTATGTTTAAGAACTGAGTCCTACCCTAGGTGATTAATTTAAGGTGAGATTTATTCTCCTTTAAACTTGGGGCAAAATTCAAATGCCCCATGTCCTCCTAGCATCATTTTAGCAAAGTGAAGTGTCCTGCTTGGTCTCTAGCAGCCACTCCAGAAAGTTAGTGTGTCTCTTGTCTCGTGTCACAATTGGTAGACTTTGCAGTTGCCTGCCTTATAATATCACCCTGGCCTGTTTCACCTGAGTCTGGTCACCTACATTAAGATAACTGAATCCTAATATTGCTCTCCTGCAGCTGTTCTTCTGGCAGCTAAGTCAGACATATTCTTCCTGGTGCCTTAGGTTTTAACTTTTATATTTTTCAAATCCTGTACTGCTAGTGTAACTCTGAAGTTTCCTGTAGCCTTTAAGTGCTATTCTCTCATGCTAAGACAGACATAACAAAGCCTCTCCAGCTTGGTCTCCAAGGACACCTAGACTGTCCTAGGTTGGAAAACTGCAAACCATTATCTTGGGGACAAGGGCAAGCTTGGGGAAATTCCATCATTGCCTGGGTTCTGGTCGGTGAATTAATGCTGATATAAAAGTGTGAAGAACTTGTGACCTGTCATCCATTTTGGGATCCACTGAGGTAGGACCCTGTGGAGCCCAAAGTGTGCATCTGAAGGCCTTTCAAATAAATACCTCCTTTATTCCTTTATTCCTGTCTAGTCTCTGTTTCTAGATAGCCATTTAAGGCATTATTCCGGGAGTGCACCAAACCATAATAGGCTCCTACTTCTGGTTAAGTGATTAAACTTCTGTGTATCTTCTGCTCATCCTTTCTTTTTACTATCAGGAAACTGCAGCATTGTTCTCACGGATTTCACAAGCTAATACCATGGTTAACTACATCTCTGATGATGAAAGTCAAGGCTCAATCTGTTTGTAGATGGAAAACTAATACATGGGGAGTGAGGGTGTGTTTTGGACATCCATCTGAGCAGAAACAAAGAAGCATAAAATTGAAATTGTTGGTCATGTATCTCATTAGCACATGATTTACTCCAGCAAATGTTTATTTCACTGTCCCTAAGGGGATGTTTTTATTAATATCTGTAGAAAGCACAAGTGAGTTGCACACAGAGAGTTTCAGGAATATTTTTCAGACTCACATTGAAATCACACTCCAAATATTCAAAGGCAAGAAGGCTTCAGATATATATGAATGAAATCTGAAATTTTCAGGTAATGAGACTAGCATAATTCAATGCAACTAATCTGATTCTTGCATCTGAATCATAAAAACACAACTTATATATAAATGGTATAGGTCTCAGTGGTATACGGCACAGGAGCCAGGACTTAAACTCCTGTTTTGACTGACTCACATTTTCTCCTAAGTAGGAAAGAAACTGAAAACGTATTATCCCTCATTACAGTTTTAGCCTCTGACCCTCAGAACACCTAGGCAAATGTATGCATAGTCCTTTATGTTGTCTTGTAGAAGACTTAAAAATTAGGCTAAAAGCAAGTCTTTACTTGTTTATATAATTTCCAGCTAGATATTCACTCTATATAGAATTTATTAACTTTTTGTTAGCTGTGAGGCACACAGTGCATTCTACTGTATTTTCCAGGCTCAGAAGTTGCGTGTGCTTCAGATCAGGAGGGCTTGTCTTTGATTTGCCTGCATTTCTGAAAAGGTGACTGGCAAGAGACATTTTGATCTTGCAATTTTGATAAAGTGAGCTGGCCTTATGTTTGACTGATACCTCACTTAAAAGCACTAGGGTAAGTCACAGTTCTTTCAGTCTGAGCTGGTATTGCTACAGCTGCTGCTGCTGGAACTCCTTTAGTGTTCCATTAATCCTATAAAAGAGAGGCTTGCTCTGCAGTAACACCTACACACACACGTGCGCACAAAACCAAACCAAACTGAAAAACCACCCCACTGACTGATTAATTGTGATGGTGTAATTGGACTATAGCAGGGGAAATCCATTTTATATGAATAATGGTCATTTAAAATTTATGTGTTTGATGCCATTTTAGTACGTCTGTTGTAAATAATCCATCTTATAAGGTTGTGATGTTAGCTTTCTAAGCACTTTATAAAGCAGGGAACTATTATTCTCCCCATTTTACAGATTTGTGGACTGCAGCAAAGATTGGTGCAGTGACTTGCCTAGTGGGGGGTCAGCTCTCTCAATATTGCTGCTGTAATCCATTTTGAAGCATTGGTGAATTTCTGTGTTGGACTTGCCTGCGGCCATTAGATGTGAAAATGGTCCACTAATAGAGTTTTTATCAGCTTGAGACAGCCAAAGTGCTCCCTCTGCCAGTGTTCTGGAAGCAATTTAGTAGGTAACTCTTCTTGACTGTGACAGGCAAAGGTAAATCCCATGTGGGAGTTCTGTTTTTCTTAGTTTCTGCAGCAGTACAAATACAAGTAATCAAAGGAGTGTTAGGAAAAGTGAATGATGGTTCAGAAAGTGTCTTGCAGTAGCCCTTATGATTTGATGTGTCACTAGCAGGCCATATACCCATTAAATTCCCTTTGTAAAACTCTAAACATGTTGGAGAAAATCTGTCATACTAAATCTAAAAAACACAGGTTTTCATGGCTGTTTGGTACTTTCTCTGAATGCTAACTTGGTATTTTAATGCTATCCCATGCCATTAAAGTGCTAGAATTGAATCCTGGGCATTGCATGCCCTAGAACAATTATACCTATTCATAGAGGTCAGCTACATCTTACAATGACTAATATGGACCATATTCTCTTGTGCTCTAAGTTTAGGATACAGACAGTGACTGCAGTGCTTTTGGTAGCAATATTAAACTAAGAGAACTAGTAATGTTTACTATCATGAGCAAAGATAAAACTTGGAATCCAAGCACCTTCAGAGAAATGGAAAGATTTGTCACCCAATCCAAAACTTAAGGCATAAATCACATGGTACAGCCTTAGCTGAGATTTGGCTCTTTTTAAAGCTCAATAAAAATTTTGAGGCTAACTGTCCTCCTGGATTTTTGGCTGAAAATGGGGAAAGACTTTCTGAAGACAATTGTGATGCAACCAGTAATCCACTTGGGCTTTTCAGTTAAGCAGAACTCAATTCCTCATTCTTTTTCAGCCTCTGGACTACATAATTTGGCCCCATAATTGGGCCCCCAAGCATGGTGTTAAACTAATCTATCTAAACAGGGATGGGAGCCCCGGTGGTGTAGTGGTTAAGGATACGGCACAGTAATTGCCGGGGCCCGAGTTCGATTCCCGGCTAGGATACTCCCCGGGCAGGCAGAGCTCGTTAGCCCTGCAAGGGGGCAATCTGCCTACGTCCTGAGGAGGACCTCACTGCCACTGTCCAGAATCGCTTTGGCCCGGCAGATTGAACCTCGGGATTAAAGGGTGGGCTCAGATCTGTGCGCCCTGTGTCTCACCTAAAAAATCCAGTGCGCAGGCTGGAAGGCCTGAAAGGAAAAAGAGGCCTTCCCTGGATCTTTGTACGCGAAGGCTGGCCAGCAAAAACAGGGATTCTTTCAGGGTGCTTGAACAACTATGAAATATTTAATTAATGGAGTATGAACGATGCTATCTTAAATAATACACTGTGTAATTCTAGAATATCACCGAGAAAATGTATTATTTCCGATATAAAGTGATTTGCATTTGTCTCCTGAACTTAGAATATCGACTTGTTTGCAGTTTTCACCACTTCTATATTTTGTCATTAAGAAACATAATAAAGAGTGCTAATTTCACTAATCAGTACATTAATGTCTGTCTGATTTAATCTAAAATGTTAAGGAAGATATCTGTGGGTCTAGTTATAATTTGAAATAAAGGTGCCCTAAATGAAGAAATTGCTCCTTATTGCATTAGTTTAAGGTAGGGGAGAAGTTGCCCAAGAGAAATGGAAACCACCTATTGCTTAAAAAGAGCAGTTCATTTTTGATATCTTCTCCCTGGGATCCAGTGACAGGATTGATGGGAATGCCTAAAAATTGTATGAGAAAAGGTTCAGACCGGACATTAGGAAGCATGTCTTTACCTTCAGGGTGATCAAACACTGGAACAGGCTTCCTAGAGAGGTAGCTGATGATCCTTTTGAGTTTCTTCACAAATTGAAAATATTCTATTCTATTCTATTCTATTCTATTCTATTCTATTCTATTCTATTCTTTTCTATTCTATTCAGTATTTAAATATTTTTTCCTTTGTTTTTTAGTTGAATCTTGTCAGTTTCAGCACCACAAGCCCTTTCAAATAAGCATATAACATAAATTTTCAAGGCAATAATAATTAGAAGTCAAGTCACAGGTGTCATATTTCAATGTGGAAAAATAAATTGGAACAAGCAAACTGAAGACAATTTTTACACAAATAGATACCTTTTTACAAATATATATTTGCTGTGGAGATAACAACATTTTACAAGATAATGCTGGAGACTTTCAATAGGTAACTTTAATGTTTACAATTTATTCTCTTTTTCTATCTTATTATTTCCTCTTGTATATTACCAACTATAATAAAAACACTGATTTTTTTTTAATCTGTAGAAGATCCTCACCTAGTTTAACTCAATGTCATTTGCAGCTGCAAGTACTGAGTTAAATAGTTTATAAACAATAAATAAATAGATTTTAAGCTTTTTCCAGAAACCAGATTTATCAAATGTGCTGTATGAAGAGTTAGATTAAAAGGCTGTATTCTTACTTGTTAAAATAATAAGAAAAAATATAATAGGCCCACATTCTGTTCTCCTTTATACTCAATTAAACATAGAATAACTTTGGAATATCGGGAACAAAGCTTGCCAGAGTAAGCCATACATTCCTCACCTCCAGACCTTACTATTTCAACTCATTATGTCTGGAATGAATCCAAGCAGGGGTTGAAAAAGATGTTTTGAAATTCATCAACCCATCTTTTTAGTGACACATAGGTCTCTGAATACATCACCCCACATTAGAGTTTATCTTAATATTCAGAGTCCTCCATAGCACAAGACCAAGCTTTTCTTTTCAGAAATCATGACCTCCCTTGACAGCTGTTATAATTGAAAGAAACCATAAAGTTTTCTGTCAAGAAGAAAAGACTTGCAAACGTAGGAGATAGAACTTTTGCAAGAGCTGCACAGAGATTGAGGAGCTCTCTTTTACATGGGGTATGAGCTCATGAAATGAGCTCAGATTTCACAGCTTTCAGATTTAAATGCAAAATCCATTTCTTTTACTTATCTTTCTCTAAACAGCTTTCTCCCAGTGTTTTTTTTCTGACCTAGCTTAGTTTTCTTGGCATCGAAGTGAGAGGTTAGAGAACAAACAAGTACCCCAACAGATTCTTGGAACAGTCTTTCATCTTTTTCTCATCTCATCCACAGCCTTGGAGATTTTCTCAGCATAAGAACACAGAAAAGTTTGTGACATTTTTCCCCTTCTCTCCTGTCTTTAATGCAAAATTTCATAGAGATGTCCAAAATGACTTTTCAATTTACCTATCTCTGTCTGTGCTAGTCACAGATCCATAAATCACATGGGTTCTGTTAGGCTCAAGGTGGCTGGAGAAAAATCTACCCTGGTCTGGAGTTAGTATGGCTCTGCTCATATGAAATGGCTGCTGAAAATCACAGAGTAGGATCTATTAGTTTTGGTGCAGAACTGCATAACTAACATTTCTGGATCCAAGCTGGTTGTTTTATCTGCTACTGTGCTGAACCAAGTAGGTTAAGTGTTTGATATTCATTCATCTCTCTATCCCACATTCACTGTTGGAGACTAGTTATTGGTTGTCATGTGCAACTGCTTTTTGATCTTGCTGAACAGTCAGTATATTGAACCACTGATAAAAAATAAAAAAGAGGTACACATCTCTTCACAATAATTTCATTCTTACCTTTCATTCCTTTCAGTCTTGTTGGCCTGTCCACTTGTGTTTGGTATTCTTTTCCACATGGCTCAATTACAGCTACATTCCTCTAACTTACAAAAAAATAAAATTAATTAATGCAGCTAAGGTGTTTTCTGCTTTTGTCATAAAATGATTATCATATAGGGAGTTTTACCTTCCATTCTCCAGCTCCAGGATGTTCATATCTTGAACATAAACTCTTCAAAACATGAATCATCAAGAATTCTCTGTTCACCCTATGCTTATCTCATAGTAGTTCTTTTCTTATTTAGGCTTTGGGTAGTGCGACAACAAATACAATCAATAGTAATAATAATAATAAACACAGATCATCACAGCTCATTTTCAACATACATCAGCACAAGATGAAATTTAATGGTCCCAAGTATATTGCAGGCTTGAAAAAATGGTCATAATAATCCTTTTTGCTTTAACCCCGATGTATCTTTGAAGATAATTATCTCTCCTAACTTTAGTTTCTTGAAATTGCTTCAAGACAACAGATACGGATATTAGATGCAGATAGAAAATAAAATTGATTACTGTGTGCAAAGCAAGTGGGATTAAGAACATGCTGTAAATTATTGCTAAAATTCTGAAGGAAAAAACAAAAAAAGTCCCCTAAAAATTATGAAGACCAATATACTATATCTACTTGTATTCCAAACTAATGTATGTGCAAGAAGGCATGTGTATAGCACTCATTATGTTGTTGAATCCTTAAGTAAACAATTATTTCAGGATTAAATTTTGAAAGAGAACCGTATAGCTCCTACTTATTGAAATGGACATAAACTCAAGTTAGTTGCTGGGTTTGTTGTAGTAATAACCTTAAAGAAGTAGGACTGGATGTATACCAGTCAATGTATGTAAGAGAAGAAGAAACTAAGGTTTACTTTGCTGCTGCCTAAGTAGCAGTTGCCTGCCTACCTTGTCCACTTTGTTCACAGTAAATCATGGAGTAAGCCCAGTGGAATCAAACAAATGGAGAAGAACAAATATAATATATTTATTTAATGGGATGGGAGAGCGATCAGAGTTATCACACAATTTGTAATCTGGTGTCAATGGTTTGAAAATATCTAGCAAAAGCTTTAAAATAAAAGGTAACTAAAGACACGAATAGGACTAATAAATAGGTGTGAAATTTAGATTGTGATAGACTAATTTGATAACAGTTTTCAGAAGGAAGACTATTGATTTTGTAGGCAAGAGGAAAGTAAATTGGCTTAGTCTAGCTGTACTCAACTAAGTATTTCATATGGTTCCGTGTGAAAATCTATTATCCAAACTGGGCACAGGGGTATAAAATAACTGACTTTTAAAGTGAGAAAGAGAACAATGCTGAAGAGAAAACGTAATTTCACAAGGAAGTTACTAGTGCAATTTTTCAAATACAGATTCTAAGGTTTGCCTTATTTTGAAATATTTATTTTTTTGATCTGAAAAATGGATTTGTAGAGTAAAATTTCCTATTGATTCAAAGACAAGAGGTTTCTCTTCCTACGAGGGAGGAATAACCGCAAAGAAAATAAGAACTTCTTCATTGTAAAATCCATTCCCGTGGATAAACTGAGAAAAAATTGTTCAGTCACAGACTCTCAGATTTCTTTTTCTTTATATAGGTCACATGAGTTGAATAGAGTTCCAGGACAGAGCTAGTGTAGAAAACTGTTACTTTTGGAGAGGCGTGTGCACCAAGGAATTGTAGAAATAGCTCAGGCTGGAGAGCCAGGTTCTCAGGAATTCCAGCTGGAAGTCAGATGAGGTGGAGTATTTAAAGTGAGAACTGCTAACTACATGTGGAGTAACCAAATCTCATATTGCATTTCTTACTACTGCAAATCTGTAGCTCACCTAATTACCTTATAGACCCTTCTACTTAAACAAAATTGAGTTTTTGTGCCTGGAATATGAAAATGAATCCTCATCTTTGGGCTTGTTTCAGCTGCCCACATACAGGCATCTGGAGTCATCGGAGAAGCCTCACATCACAGTTTGGGTCATATCTGCCAGTCCCATGTGATGCCCAAGATAACTAATTGTATTTGACTGCATCTCTCCACTACCTGACCTTAAGGAGAGATCTTCATATACTTTAGCTTTAGATTAACAAAAAAAGTGGAAACAAATAAGTTATGGTGATGGAATATATTCTGTCTCCTATATGTAGGCAGTATAAAAAAAGAAACTCATATAATGTTTCTTGTTTTTCTTGGCATTTTAGAATATTTTTGCCTGCAGCAACACTGCTTGTGTGAAAAAAAAAAGAATCTTTTTGGATCTCGTGCCTTTCAGATGAAACTGCATTTCAACAGATATATATGATACATACACAAAAATTTTATCTTCATACGAAAGCAACACCACTTCCAAAATTGTCCTTCTCAGTCTTGTATAAAGAATTCATTTAAATGCTGCCCATGCTGGACGTATATAGAGTATGTGTTCAGTTTTCAATACTTTATCTCATAGTCACATTTGAAATTATTTTATTTTTTTTAATTTTTCATTTTAATAAGGTATCAATTATTGAAATATCATCTTGGTAGTGGGATTTTTACATAGTGATGAGTTTCTCTTTTTTGCTCCTTTAATTATGACAAAAAACCCCCTCCACCCTGCATTTCCATCATAATAGTTATTATTCTTACTACAATTAATCTGTTGTTTTGAGGGCAGGGGAGTTTGAGTTCCTTCCTATTTTTCACTGCTTTGGCTTTTCCTGCTGCATTATAAAGTATCGCCATACTTTATTTCTCACATTCATTATCTCTCTGGAGTTAATAAGTAAAATCTATTTATCTCTAATAATATGAGATAAAAATTGATTATTTTCTATCATAAACAGTATTTACTGCAAGCAGAAAATTATAAATCAACTCAGCACAATTTAAACTTGGTCTGACAGAAAGTAAATAAAGCTATATTTTGTTTTTTGATTTGGCCAGGCTTTGTGTCAGGATTTTTTTGTCTTTTAGAGATCAGAAAAAGAAAATTAGAGAACTCCTCTTATAAAAATATCCCTGGCTTGGCTGACACCACTGAATTTGATTAATATTGGCTTTGTCTACCTAAGGGATCTTCAACAATCATTTCACAGCTAGGTCAAGATTCAGGTTAATTACTGTTCTTGGATAATTCATAGCTTAGCTTGAATTAGTTGACAAAATGGATGCTACCTAAAAACTCTTCATCATCACAAGAAGCCTCTTCATAAGGCACAGTTTTTTTATAGAATGCAAGGATCTTTTCCCATGTTGTTGTCTACCCATCCACAGAATGAAATCCTCTGAAGCACCTGGGAGGAAGTATTCATCAACAAGAGTATAAAGCTCCTTATTTATTTTTACTGATGAAAATGCAGTATTAAAAAACCAGTTTGAGCTGATGTAATTAGGAAGGGAGATAGAAAGCAATGAAACCAGAATAAAATATGGGATCTTTATGGATAGTAAATTTAGAGTGGTTGTATGGATTTGGAATTGGCCCCACAGCTAGTGAGCAAGGAAAAATTTAGAGCTGCAGCAAATCCTCTTTTCTTCAGATCTGAACCCATTGCTCATTCAGTGGAGGGAAATTACCTTTTCTTTATTTATTTTTTTACCTCTTAGAGAGTTCTCTGCTCCAGGAAAAGCTCCAGGAAAGCTACAGGGTAACATAGGAGTTTTGCCAAATCTCTCTCCTAAATCCATTCTTACATCAGAAAACACAGTACAGCTTGGGAAGAGCAAAGTACCTAGAGGCAGCAGGGACCACCCCAGCCCCAGGCATCAGATATGACTATGGGGATGGGTGCAGGCCAAGGCTGGGCTGGGACATGGTCCCCAGGAGAGTCAGACTTGCAGGGACTGTGGCCGGACAGGGCAGGGCTGTGGGGAGCTGGACTGGCCCTGCTGCAGTGTTGTTGGTCCAGGGAGCTGAAATGGGGTCCTGGGCCATGGGAAGGGTCGGGGGCCATGAAAAAAATCTACATATTTGAGGGAGGAATCCCATCAAAAAATAAATATGCATGAGAGGCAGAGTGAAACACCCTTTATCTGTGCTTATTTCCTTCCATCAAAACCAGTACGAAACAAGTTGGGTAGAGCTAGGTTGATTAAGTTCCATTTTATCAATTTATAGGAGATATGGACAGACTAATTTCAAAGGTAAACCAGCTATCAATTTTAAATATTTATTTTGGATGTTTTAACTTCACATCAATGAGGTGTTTCATATTGATGGTAGGATGTAAAAAGGAATTTATTGCTGCCATCACTATCGTTATGTGAAATGCTGCTGCTAGTGGTTTTCATGGCGCTTTAAAAAAATATAAAAAAAGAAAAAAATGCAAGTGAAATATATTTGCATTGCAATCTGAAGCAGGAGAAATCATTCTATCTTCTCTGCCTTATGGAACTTTAATCATTTCCTATTCATCCTAAAATAAAACATTACCGTAACTTTAAAAAGGGACTTTATCTTCGTAAGAACTGTGTACCCAGATGTGACAATAATGCATGGCACCAGGGAGGCATCGGGGGAAGGCTGGCAGCAAAAGTGCCCTTGTTTAACTGCTTTGACTTTTAAACTGTTTTAACTATTTGCCAAACTATAATCTCAGTGATTTCAGTATTTATCTGAAGCTATTCCAGGAATTTTGATGGAGTTATTCTGTTTTAAAAGTGTCTAAAGCAAATATGGTATCTAAAAGTACAAGTTTACTGCCTCTTTCAGTACAAACAATTATTAAAAGCAGGGTTGCATCTCTGTCTCCTCTCAATCAGATTAGCTCTGAATCAATGAAAGCCTCCAGGCAAAATCCTGAAGTCATGTTTAAAAGCGTCATAAAACATTAGAAATTTGCTGACTTCATGAAATGGTGAAAAAACCAGAAAGTTTCATGAATTTTTCAGTTCAAGTTAATAGTTACTTCATTCCTATGGCTGTGTATGAATTCTAAGGCCAAGTCAAAGTCTTCCAAATTACCATAAAGGGTCGCAAACTGAAGCAGTTTTGTGTCCTTCCTTTTAGCAGTGAGGAAGTTTTCTTCTGTGCAAGTGTGCATGTGAGTGTAGTTCAAGTGTTCATGCAGACAAAGACAAGCTGGGAAAACTGAAGTAACCACGACTCAAACACTTCTTTGTTTCATTTTCTAAATTTTTGCACAATGGAAAGCAAGAGGTTGAAAAGAGCCTGTCAACACACACATGGGAGAAGATCAAACAAAGAACCACAGAATTAATTAGATTGGAAAAGACCTTTGAGATCATAGAGTCAAACTTATGACCAAACACCACCATGTCCAGTAGACTATGGCACCAAGTGCCACATCCAATCTCTCCTTAAACACCTCCAGGGACGGTAACTTCACCACCCCCATGGGCAGCCCATTCCAATGTCTAATCACTCTTATTGAAAAGATATTCTTCCTAATGTCCAGCCTGAACCTTCCCTGGCTCTGCTTAAGACTGTGTCCTCTTGACCTATTGCTGGTTGCCTGGGAGAAGAGACCAATCCCCACCTGGCTGCAGCCTCTTTCCAGGAACATGTACAGTGGCAAGCTGTCCCCTGAGTGTCGCAGTAGAGTCTGAGAAACAGCAATAAAAGTGGCATGGACTTTTCCAGAAAAAGCCATTTATTGGAAGAAATCCTGTATTCTTATAACCCAGATCGCTTGAGGCAGGACACAGGTATTGGTCCTTGCATGAGCACCTCTCTCACACCATTGGTTTATTACACAGAAACCCATTAGGATAACAAAAGTAAAAACACCCTCTGTGAGACATATGTTCCCAAAATGCTTTCAGATAGTTTACTAAAACTTTCCTTGGTTTCCTGTGCTCTGACTGTGAGAAGGTACTCTCACAGCTGACTCTCACAGCTCAGACTCTCACGCCTCTGGTTGTTCCACAACCAGAGCTAAAAGCCCAGAATTTCCCTTTGACTAATTTTGTCAGAGCCCACACCTGAGCCTCTCTAGGGGGCCACTGCCTGGTGTCCTCAAACGGTGAATTACAGTGGAGGGCTCTGAGCCAGCACCCTAGGGTCAGTGGCAATTATTCCAGTTACATAGCTTTGCCTTCACCTTAAAGTGGAGCAGCAGCTGTTCACAATTGCTCAGTTTTGCTCAGCAATAGAATTGATGGACAGAATTGTTTTATTTTAAGAAAATCTTATAAGAGCTGCAAAAAACAAAATGTCAGCAAATCTCTCCATGCTGGTCTCTGTGCAGCATGATCTGCATTGCTGGAGGTCCATCTGATGCTGCAGAACCTGGGGTTCTCTGACACCTGAAGAGGCATAGGATTATCTAAACTATCCCCTTTTAATTTCTCCTAATAGCTCCAATATATGGTGTTTTAAGCAATACGTTGCAAACTTTGAGTGCCCTTCTAACTGGGATTACAATAAACACTAATACAAATGCATTAAATTGCTTTTTGAGATGATGGAAACTGGTGGGACTCACAAAGTCTGGAGTAGAATTCAGAGATTTAGCTGTATGGCAGTGGATTAATGATGCAGATGGCCAGAAGGCCTCCTGTAATCCCTAGCTGAGCAACTGTCTCTGTCTTAGTGACAACAAGCAGAGGCAAGTTGAGAATCATGACAAACTGCACCAAAGGCAGCTGTAAAGCACAACTGATTTGAGCCAATGTGACCCCCTGTCAAAGCCAGGATGAGCAATTATAGTTGAGAGTGTGGCCACAGCATAATCCCACTGATCTCTCTGCAGAGCCCGCAGGCAACATGAGGGCAAAATGAATCCCTTTTAGCTTTGTTTGCCAGATTTTGCCTCCCACCATAAAAATAGGCATTAGATGTCCTTAAGTGAGTTCAGTACTGACCTTCTCAATACTTCATTCAAATGAATCAAAGTCTCAAGTGTTCAAATAAGTTCAACTATTTTTCATAATAAACGGAAGATATTGGCTTTTTCCTTTAGCCTCATTTTTATGGAATTTTATGGGAAAGTAAAACTAGAATCTCAAATTTTGTTTAATTTTCTATGAATTCTTGCTTACAAAAACTCTTCACCTTGTCACAGCAAGAATTCTCAGAAACACAGCACAACTCACTGAACTTATAATTCAGGTATTGAAATTTATGTCAGAAATTAACAAAAAAGTTATACAGAATAACAGATAGTGTGAATTACCAGTGTAGTAAGTGGTAAGATGTATATTAGGTAAACATCATTTGACATTCCAAAATTTAAAGATAAGTTTGAGAAACACAGGTATGCTATGTCTGACTGGGACAAAGTTACTTCATAGCAGCACATATAGTGATGTGTTTTGGATTTGTGCCTAAAACCACTGGCAGCACATTGTTGAACAATGCTTGCACAGCATCAAGGCTTTCTTTTTTCCCCACTTTGTCCCCTGAGCAAATAGTCTGAGGGTAAGCAAGAAGCTTACCTTCAGAAGGGACAGCTGACCATATTCTGAGAAAGGGATATTCTGTACCCTATGATGTCATGCTCAGCAATTAAAATTAAGGGTAGATTAAGAAAGTGTGGGTAAATGGGGAAGGGAAAGCATGGTGTTTGTTTTCCAAGGTGGCTGTTGCTCAGAGATTGGCTGAGGTTTGGTCAGCTTGGGGCAGAGAGTGTGTGATGGCAGGCTTAGCTGCTTGCCTGGGCAAACCAGTACAGGGGGTTGAATTATAGAATTTGGGAAATTGTATCTTGGGCGTAGTAAAAATGATGGTGATCTGATTTTAAGAGATTTTGGACAACTGGGAATGTACCAATTGATGACCACACAGGTTCATATTGAAAAACTAATTTGACCATTGACCTGTATTTTCTGAGGTACTTTTGGCTATTAGAAGCTATCTCATTTACAAGACCTTATTTTCTGCTAGTCCATGAATGCTGCATAGTAATACACTTATGAAAAGCATCATTTGTGGGGCTTTGTTTTGTATTAATTTCAGAATCACAGAATCACAGAATATTCTGAGTTGAAAGGAACCCACAAGGATCATCAAGTCCAACTCTTGAAGTGAATGACCTTTACAGGGTATTGTTAGCACCATGCTTTAAACAACTGACACCTTGTTGTTGGATATTCCCAGAATAAAAAAAAACAGCTGTGGGAAATGGACAAATAATTCTAGTCTTGAGAAGGCTGACAAAGAGGAAGAGGAGCTCAGAACAACTCTAACTCATGAAAACAGTCAAAAGCATGATATGCAAAGAGGTTAAAGAAATGCAATCCTAGCAAATGTTCACCACTTAATAAAAGCAAAGGTTATATATAGCACAGCAAGGTTGATTCAAATTAATCAAATCAAGAAAGTACTTCCTAAAGAAAATTAACAGTATCTGTAATCTATTCAAAAATATAACAGAGGTGCATGCACATATTGTGATAAGTTCTCAAAGCAATCAAACCTCCTGCCCATGTAATGCCCTTGATGGGCTTTGATGATTTCTGTTGCTAAGTAAATAGCAAAAGAAGTTGAAACTCTTTAATATTCCTTTCCAGAGAAGAAGTATTTGTATTTCCATATTGCATGTTTCATCTTCCTTTTTTCCTTGTGTTTATCTGAACTGCAGTACTCAAACATACAAGACAAGAAAAACATTATAAAGGAGATGTAGCTACTGACTTATTTTAGAGATAGATGACTATCTGCAAAAGATAGGAAGGCAGAAGAATACCAAATGCATTAGGAAGACATAAGTAAGGGAACTGAGGAAAGGTAAGAAAAGCTCACCTAGGGAAGGCCAGATTTTATGAAGGAGGAAGCAAATTAAAAAAGGAATAAAAGATTTTGAGTAGACATTGAAAGGTAATATAGGCAAAGGACACACTGTGCAAATGTGTCCCCTTATGAAAGGTTTTATGTTTATTAAAATTAATATATTTAGGCATAACTTTCAACTGATTTACCTAAAAGTGTATAAAATATTGCTTTATATATTTCTGGGTTTTTTAAACACATACTAGATCATTTCCAGCCGTAGTTAACAGTTCTTCCTGAAGTGAATTACATTATACTACTGACTAGCAGACAAAGCAGACAGCAACAAAAAATACAAATCATGAAAATGTTTTTGAGAATCCTTACTGTCACTGTGTTATTGATATGTTAGTGTTTACCAGTGATGGAAGGAATTTTGAGGTTAGTTTGTTTTCAGATGGTGCAGTGATCATGTAATAGTTGTCTTGCTGATGATGACAGAGATTTTTCTTTGTGTGCTAGCATTGATTTGTGGTGGTTTTTTACTCTTTAATGAAACAATGAAAAATTAAAAATTTATTCAAAAGAATCAGCAACAACAAAACCACCCTCCAAAACCAGATCCAAATAGGTGAAACCTGCATATTAACAGGCATGACACATGGAGCAATTTCTATTAGGTAATCAGCTGTAATAGGCATGGACATACCGAGAAATTAAACACGAGGCAGTATGACTACCTCATGGGCACGATAGCAGAAAAGTTAACAATTTTTAACTTTAAAAAAACAATTGTTTTACAACTCAACAATTAAATAAAGGATGAGGAAGGTAGGAAAGGTGCCAGCTAGGCTGGGGTGCAAAGTAATCTGCAACAGTGTGTCTGATAAGAGGGATGCTGTATGTGAGAGAAAAGTAAGCATCTTCTATAATAATGTCCAGGTTTGAGTCACTCCAAGACAAAGAAGATCTTAAAAACACCTTCTGTGATTTCACCTGTGATTTATTATTCCTGCTCACATATGCCTTTGAAGTCTAGGTTTAACTTTTTAAAGAGTGGGGGGGGTTAAAGAATTGCCTGAGTGTTTTTGCTGTGTAGGTATAGAGTACCTCACCTTAAAGCACCCATTGCAAGGGCAGGAGCACAATGGAGCAATCACACTCATGTTTTTTTTCTCATATTTGGTAAACAAGAAGTCCTAATAAAGAAGAGGAAGGAAATTAATATTTTCATAACAAGTGGAGTAAAGAAATATTGGTGGTTGAATGCCTGAAGGTCTGCATAGATTGAACACAGAACCTCTAAATATGGGATCTACTTATTTCAAATGTAGAGTCCTAATTGATATATGCCTAAAGAGTAAGATCCAGGTATATGCAGTATCAATATTAACATAATTAAATTCACCTTTCTAATAAACTCTTTTTACTCTATATAGTACTCTGCTATAACAGAAGATTTTGATTCATAGCCTTCCCTACCTCCCCATCTGACCCTTCTCCGGCTCCAGCTACTCTTTTCTGTTCTCCCTGCCACAGAAAATACATCTTTACTTATCCTGGTTGGTGGTAGGAATGGCTTGTGAATCTTTTCTTATTTGCATCTAAACTCAGAAAGAGACAGGCAGGATGGGTATCCCTTGGTCCTGTCTGGAGCTCCCCTTTTAAAAAAGTTTAAGTCTCATGCAGGTTCCTAAATAAAGTGTGTGAAAATTCATTAGAGCTACTCCAAACAATGCAGATCATAGTCAGCTAATTAGTCAACAGTTTGTAGTTTTCAGTCCTTTCACCTCTGAAGAAAAGGTAAAGCAAGAGTTCACTTCTGTTCCCAGTTAGAAAAAGAATTGCATGAACTGTGTACTACCAAAGCTCCAGGTATGGCTGAGAGACATTTGACCACAATGAACAAGAAGTAAAGTGAGTAAAAAAAAAAAAAAGTTCAGATATTTATATCTGTATCTACATTTTAATAAATCTAACTTCTCTCAGTAAATAAAGAGTACAAAAATTATAAAGAATAATAGTCAAAGCACTGAGCTTCGGGGCAATCTGAAGCAGCTGCATGCTTTTAATCTAACAAATCTTGCTCAGTATGGCTTTACTAGCACAGGTGGTACTGTACATTGTTCTCCCTAGAAAAGAGTTATGGTATTTCATTACAGCCATCGTTCAGAGTTACAGCATTCTTCTTTCCAAAGGAGGCAGCCAAGATGAGGTCTGTAACGTGAGCTGGGAGCGTGTTTGCTGGTACCTGGAAGATGATTAACAGTAATTCGATGCAAGATGCAACATTTGCAAAAGTGAGAATAATAAAATCAGTGAGCCAAACAAATGAGCCATATGTTGAGTTATCTATCACCCAGGAGGTTTACTAGGAAGAGGGTGGTGATCATCTCACTGGGGATTTTCCCAATATACATGTTACCTATTTAAGGCTAGAATCTTTATGCGGGCTGATCACTTATGGTTAGCTTACACAATTATTTTGAGAATTTTTTAAATTATTATTTCTTATTGCTTGTATGGAGGAACATGAGGATTTCTCACCAATCTATAAGCACTATTAGCAAAGTAAGGAAATTTGACTTGCAGAAAATAAGGTTTAACTTTAATGTTCAGGAATGCATTCTGTATGAAGAGAAATAGAGTCTTGTTTTATCCGATTTAGAAAAGATATGCTGAACTGGAAAGCAATTTAAAAAAAAAGGTATAAATTAAATGGGTGAAACAACCTCCTATTTGATTTTTCATTGCTGACCCTTGAAACAAGCAACATCTGAAGAAAAGTCTGACAATTTTTGAATGCTTCATGTTATTCACAGCAGAATTTCAGTATAAATTATATATGTATTATAGATAGATATATATTATGTATTTTTGTGTATATAAATAATGTTATATTATATATAAATATAATATATATTATATAAAAATATATAAATATTTTCATTTTTGTCAAATTTGAACAGTTTGAACTTGCTGTAACTGTTCTGCTCAGGTAAAGTGACAGCTTTTCTTTTTTTTCCCGCATCCATCTGTGATTTTATTTTCTCTGAAAAAAAATATTTGAAGGGTTTTTTCCTTCTTTTATTACTGTACAAATGCAAACTTTTTTATGAGTAAGGACACTTCAAATAATTCAAATACTTTACCTGCACACAGTCAACAGCTTCCCTGCTCATAATGATTTCACATAAAAATCTAGCAGAAATTTGTTCACATTAGCTGCAAATATGCTATTCCTTGTGACATATCAAAGCCATTTGTCAGAATTTATGACTTTGAAGCTGGAAACACTAGAAGTGGAAAATCTTCAAATTTCAAACATCTTTATTTCAATAGGTTCTAGTGGATTCACAAATTTCAGCAGAAGATTTGCTTTCACTTTATAAAATGCATGATTAAACTGCTTATATCTTGATTGCCTTTTACTTGCCTGTTGATTTTTTCACATAGACAAAAATTACATATAAAAGTTATAAACCTCTGTAAATACTGCTGTAAGCCCCTTTTCCATTATGCTCAGCAGCCAAGAGTTCAAGACCCAGCTATCATCTGGCCCAGCAGCATAATCTTGTATTTGACTTCTGAAAAACTTGTTAATATAGAGAGATGTGAGAAAAGAAGACAGGAAAATAAGAACGATAAAATTACAGCCAGAGGTAACTCTATTCAGACAAGATAATTAGTGGCTCAAGCACTCAAGGAGAAAAACACCAGCATGAAAAAAACATAAAACACTAAAAAAAGAACTTGTACAGCTAGTTGAGCAGTTAGGAATCACCAGGGTTTCAATTTGAGATTATCAGTGCCACCAGTGATGACAGAGCAGGTGACACCTGGCGACCCAGAGCCACCTCACTGAGAGCCTGCTCAAGGAGTGATAGAAAATGCTTTGAGCCTTCTGAGGACTGTGATGCCAACAGAAACTCTCTGTATTCCTTAACACTACTGGTGAGGAAACTAATGCCTACCCTAATGGATCATCAAGTCGTCCAATCTTAACTATGCTCTGTCCATACTGAACTGGTAAATAATTGCTCCTTACTTTTCAAGTTGAGAATATATCTCATGTAGAGTTTCTTTGCACTGTACAAATGATGACTCAATAAACTAATCCTAAAGAAGAGAAGTAGCAGGATTCAGTGAAAAATAATCCGACACCATGTTTTCCTCGTTGCATAAGGAAATCAGCAAATGAAAATAAGTCTAAATATAGGTAGTAGCCAAAGTATTAAAAGTTTGGCCTGCTGTGGAAGAGTTTTGTACTTTCTAAAACCTGCTTTCTATATACAGTTTTGAGGTTTTGTTTCTTAGTTACTCTTCCAGAGTAAAGATAAAAATAAGAGAGGTTGATATATGGTATGCAAAGGACAGTTAAAAACTCCTGCATGTTTTCTTCCCATCTATAACATTCCCTGGGGTTTCTAAAAGCTACTGTTTTAGCAGAAATTCTGGCAGCTAAGAGCTACATGAACATTACTTTCTTTCTACAACCAGCTGAATAGTAAACAGAACAGAAATAGAACTGCTTCTTGAGATTCTAGACAAAATTTCAGCTCATCCACATTCTTTACCTTTTCATGTTTATTTTCCATGCATGTTTGAGTAGCTGAGATTAACTATATCAAACAGGCTGAAAAGCAAAACTTCGTGGGAAAGATTACCAATGAATTTTGATAGGATTGCAATATTTGTAATTCATGTGCAATTTGTTGGTTACTGTCCTGAAAACACATGAAGTGACCCATGAAGAGAGGTTTTGTGCTGTACCTCTGAGACTGTAATACAGCACTTCTCTGTGTAAGGAGGAGGGAGATAAAATCCCAATTCAAGTTGAGTAGGCAACACAGCCGAAAGGCAAACAGTAATGCAGGAGCAAAAAGCACCAGAGACCAGAAGCAAACATTTCCTCCTCCCTATACACTTATAATGGTTAAACTTTGTGTGGAATGTAGGGGTACATTTTGGAGACTTGCAGCTACCTCTTCATTCACAATTCTTACCTTTTGTCTATTATTTAATATAGAAATCAGAGCACACATAAATTATGAAAGTTACAAGAGCTATAGGAAAAGTTATTTGCAAGCCATCAAACACCTAAGAAGGGACAGAGTGTACATGGAGCACTTGTAGTTGTTGCCTATGTTTACAGAGCATTTCCTCTAAGAAAAATACAAGACTCACTTCTGAGTTTTCCATGTTGACCATGGAATAAACACACAGAATAAAAAAGAAAGGGCAGTGATAAGAATTTTCTCCCTACTTAACATTCTTTTGCCCATTCACTGATGGGCTAATTTCATTTACGGAGCAAATTTCATTAATTTTGTTTGTCAATCAAATTCGAGGGTATAACCGCAATATGATCTTTGCAATCCAATGTTATGATCTTTCAGAATTAATATGTTAGTGTGGTATTACCTAAAATGTAGCTTCTGGCACCTAAAATGATTTTCAGAAGCTCATGCTATGCCCCAAATCTCCACACTGTTCATGGAGAAAATATTGCCCATGGAGGTATTCCTGCCTATCAGAGACTGTAGCTGTACTATGTAGGGGGACACCCCAACCCCCCAAAATTTAAGTCTGTGCTTCTTAGAAGGCACTTGCTGACATTAATCTCTCACTGGAGAAGTCAAGCGGCACAGCATCACAGAGAAGCACTGAAAGAGGATTTGGGTTTTTGTTGTTTAGTTGGGGGTTTAGTTGTTTTGAGGGGTTGGGGGGTGGTTTATGATGGTATTCACACATCCTGGAATGCAACATATAATGGATTTTCTCCACAGTCTTAGTGAAATCCAGGTGGAATTCATACCCTCTCAGACGAATCAGGAATAAGGTTGTGTCAGGGGTGTCCAACAGGATTGCAGAGAGAACTCTTGCACCAAAGCAGGACTGTGCATAGGTATGCAGGAAGCACATGACCAAATAGCCCTGAGACTTGCATGGTATGGACAAAGCCAGTCTGCAGTGGTGCAGTGAAGGCAAATAAATGTCCAATATACCAGGAAAAACTGGGGAAATATAAAATCAATATTCAGATACCTGGCTAAAGAAACAATTTAATGTGTACTGAACCTTCAAATGCTTTACCTAAGACATGCAGAGAAATATCCCCTTACATTCAGAATCCATCATGTTGTTTATCCAGAAAAAAAAGTATTGATGAATTTTTTCCAGTAACTGATTAGGTCTCAGAGTCCTCTTCTATAAATCAAGCTGTGGTGGTAGAAGTGTTCACTTTTCCTTCTTCATCCCACAAAGACTGAGAAGCAGTTTACTCCACTTCCTAAGGGTGCTGCTCTGAGCACCTGGGTAGTCTATGAATTGTGGAAAACTAGGCATCCAGATCTGCTGGTCTTGCAGACCAGAGCACTTTCTTCTAAGGAATAAGGTAATTTCTTGCCTGTAAAAGGAGGCTAAACTCTTGATGATATGTGTACTGGTGACCAACACAGACATAATACTGGCAAGAAGCAGCCTAGGGATTCACACTGTGGAGGGAAAAATTCAGTAATGAGATAGATTGCTAATCCACTGAGTATCAACAATTTTTATCTGTTTTCTAGATTCTAAATAAAGTTTGAAATTATTCTTTCAAATTTTCTCTCTTCAAAAATATTTGTAGCATTTTCTCAGAAGATACAGTTCAGGATTGGGAAGAACAAGAATTTACTTTGGATCGCCTTTCCCAAATGCATTATTCTCAGTAGCCAGCCATTCTGGTACATCAGCATCAAAGGCTCTATTTTAATTTTTAACTTAAAAAAGGAACAAACTAAGTTTGATCGCCTCAGTCTCTTACATATGGATATTACCTATCCATAAACCCTTGCCAAGGCTTTAGACCTTTATTCCCTGTCCTCACACAGATAAAAGTTCATAAAGACTCTTCTGTCATTGTGCTTGGCTGAACTTAGGTAAGTTTTTGTGTATATGTATTGTATATCTGTCCTTTACTTTCATCCCACAGGTTTCACTGCTTAAGGTCTAATAATTCGTTTGCAGTTGATATACATATAGAGAATATTAACGAGAAACCAAAAATGAATAAATTAATACATTCTTCCACATAGAGTAGTCTCTTGGTTATTAGTTCCCTCGTTAACATGTGGAAACCATGAAAATATCTGACACTATTAAATCTGTGAGCTAAAAAAGGGAAAGAATAAACAAAATTTTAGATAACTGAATTACTTTTGTGAGCAAGAGGGTTTGATTTTTTTTTCTTTTTTCCTTACCTAGGTCATTTTCATATTAGTAATTTAAGAAAATTATGTTCACTGAGTACGCATCCCAGCCACCTTAGTGAAGCAATACTCTCTTCATTTCAAGTTTCTACTGAGACTAAAAATGGCATCTTTCAGCTTTCCAAGTAATTTAAAACTATTCTGTGTCCATCTACATCAGTTCAGTATAGGAAATCAACTTGTCAAAGAAAAATGCTAGGTGAATTTTTTTGTCACAAAATCCCGGGAACAGTTAACATTTTCTAAGCCTTACTACAGAAATAGCAAGATGTATTGGGCAGTGTCATCTTATGACGAGCTCTATTCTGATTTCACAAGTCACAGCCTTTTAGTCCTTGCACTTTAGACCTTCAGTAAGTAACAGCCAACATGGATTAGTCAAGAGCAAATCATGTCAAACCAGTTTAATTCTTCCCAGGATAATGTATCAGACCTTACAGACAAAAAGGAAGCAATATATTAGAGTTTTATATTTGGCTTCAGGAAGGTTTTTTGTGGGTTTTTTTTTTGGTGTCATCATATGCATGCAAAAGAAAATTGTTTGAATGCATTTATGATAAGTGGATTGCAAAACTAATTGGAAATATGCAGTGAGAGAACATGAATCATTCACTGTCCAACTGGAAGGATCCATCAAATTAAATTCCTATGGTGCTGTCCCAGGACAGCTGTTTTTCAGTATTTGACTTAATGAATATGACATCATGAATATGACTATTAGTTTTTCATGTTGATATCAAAGTCAGATAAACCTCAAGTATACTAGAGGACAGAAGTAGCATTCAGAGGGATTTCAGAGGGATACTGAAAGAATGAATAAGAGAGTGAAATTTTATGTGACTCTATAGATTACATGAAATACACTAAGTTTAGGCAGAAATAACTCCTATCAAAAGCAATCAAGCTGCTAGCTAGAAGTTCTGCAGAAGTAGAGGTGGGGATATAGTAAATCATAAATAGTCTTGAGTCCTCATTGCCATTGGTAAAAATAATGGCAAGATAATAAAACTCTAATTTTCAGTGTGTCTGGAAATGTTTGGATGTACTATTGTGGAAGTGCTTAGGAAATAACCAACAAAGATGTATGTATTATTATTATTTCTTTGAAGCAGATATAGGATAAGCACCTATTTTAGGTCCTTTCCAGATTTAAATCTCCATGAAAGCTAATTTTAATGAACTTTGGTTTTTCTGTGGAAGAGGGAGACAGAGACTCTGCTGCTGTGAATCTCTGTTCTGCTCTATTTGTATGATATGGTTGACTTCATAGCTACAACTAATTTACATCTTTTCAGGATCTTGCCCCAAAGATGGAAAAATTGTTGATTGAAAAAATTCATCTTTTTCCAAAAGTAAATCTAATTTCATACAGAGGCAAATGCCACAGAGCCAAAGGAAAGAAACCCAAAGCATAAATTAAACTGGCATGTTACAAAACACCACATAAATAACCCACCTTGTTCTTACTAATAATATAAAGTGAATTTCATATGATCTGAATATGCATAAATATTGAAACATGTTTCATTTACGTAGAATAAATATGTGAATTTATCCGTTCATTTTAACTTTATAGATTTATTATTAATACATGGCCTTGCCAAATAAATTATAAACTGTGATTGTACCTCAATCTTTGAGTAGCTGAAGATCTGATTCTTTTCTTCAGAACAAAGTCTAAAGCTTTTAAAGCACACCTTTCCTCCACCTTTCCAATTGCTTGTTTTTAATTTCATATGGTTTAAAAATATTTTCCATAAAAGTGAAAAAATAAGTATTTTTAGTGAGGATAATATTTTTGTCCCATTGGGTCATATTTGAATGTACTTATCTAAGAAGTCATAGACCAAATCAGTTTTTGGTATCCTAATACCATTGCATTGCAACACAATTTCCCAGCCTACTGATCCAGTTCTAGAAATGTGATGAACACAGAGCCTTCAATTCACAAATAGCACCAAGCAAAACAAAAAATTGTCAAGTAAAGTGAGTGATGCTTTTTAAACAGAAACACTATTTTATAAATTAATACTGTATTCAATTAGTGGGGGATTTGCATATCTACTCAAGCAATTTATTTTAATATTTTATAGAATAGGCTTTATGGGGTTTTATTTTCAACACTTTAGCAACTTTTAAATTTCTCAAAATAAAGAAAATCTGCTTAAAACATGCATAAAAAGTGGAATTTGCTACACGATTGAGGTACCGCAATTTAGGCATCTGCATTTACAGAGTCTGCCTATGAACTAGCTAAACAATCTCTCCTTGTAATGCTAAAACCAAGTCACTCCCTTGGCTGACTAAATGTTTTCCATGCAATTATGAGATGGAGGAAGATCTTGGGGCTTGATTCAATTGTCTAAGATAGATATCTAATGCTGACTGGGATGCACCTAACATCTAGGGCTGGCAGGTATTACACAAAAATGAAGGAAAAAAATGGATATTCATGTGTCGTCACCTGTCTAGACACCTGTGTTAAGACATATGTCTCAAACCCTTTCTGCACAGTCATCTAAACTGCTCTGAGAATCTGGCACTGACTCAGACCATGTTTAAAGTGCCTTTGCATATGGTATTTGAGATGCAGTTTCACATGAACTTCTTGGAAGGGCATGGTTTTCCTTACTTTCTGTATCTCTGTGATACCAGAAGGTATCTCAAATGGCACTAGATATTTACATTTAGGGAAAATTAATGAAGCCTTTAAATGGAGGATGATTCACTATTTTGTATAAAGATAAAATGAACCAGCATAGAACCAGCTACATTTTAGCTTCTTGATCTCAAAATAAATGCCACCAGAGGTGTTGTTTTTAAAATTAAATATACTGTCTAGGCTTTGAGGAAACTACAGTCATATGAGTGAAGCTACATGGAGGCAATGTTTTCTGGAGATAAAGTGAAATATAGTTAGATCTCATGGTGGTGAAACTCAAGCAAGAGTAGTCAAATGCACTGATAATTTCATCACAGAGTAAAATTTCCTTTCAAATGCTCCCTGATCCATTTTCAGCTATTTCATATCAAAAAGAGGGTATCGGCAATGTTGAATAAAAGATGGTCGGTGAATAAACCTGAGTGAATAAACCATCACAGTAAAGAACTGGTATTATGCTTCTTGAGTTTTCTTGATTTTGGAGTACTCATACTTTCTTTCTTAAAGAAAAAATCTTAGCACAATGTATCCAATAATGCAATCTACTCTCGTGAGACTCGTCCCACAAGACGGGAAGATGATCACAGTAGACTTGGTCTTCTACATCAAAACAGTCTTGTAAGACTCTACAACAAACTTCTACAGTCTCACTGTTCCTAACTACTGCTTCTTGCCACCTGGTCACACAACACATCTCTACACTTTCAAGCTATCAAAAAAAAAGACATCTGAGTTTCAGCACAGCCCTTATACCATTTCAGATCTGTTCGATTTAAAAAAAAAAAGACAAAAAAACCCCAACAAAAGCGCAGCAAAAAAATTTCATCTTGGAGCCATGGGGCACATTATGGTGCCAGCAGAAACTTGGAGCCAAAGTCTGTGTGCTGTAATCACACCAGTCTGCTGTAGAAGAATAAATCCCAAAACATAGCAGAACTTTCTACACTGTTTGGCCTTCAGGCTAGAGATTATTTCCCCAAATTGGTGATCTTCTAAAAACTATCTTTCAGAAACCCCCCATTCATGATGCTTAAGACTGGAAACTTCTACATTTTCTAAGATGTTCCTTTTCTTCTGGTAAGGTTCCCTAAATCTGTGCTACTTTATAAAAACCTGTATAATTTCCAACATAATATGCTAACTGGCAGAGTGTCTAATACCATTCACTAAAATATTCTCATGTAGGTGTTGCCCTGACTACTTTAACCATGGTGTGTGATTTGAATTTTTCGTTTAAAACATGGACTTGTCTTTCAAAAAACTAAAAAAAAAAAAAAAAGCATGGCCTGGAATATTACCTGAAGACAATGTAGCCAGACTCAACTTTCTGCTCTTTGTGATGTGGGGAACATTCCTCACATTCCTCCTGCTTTTCCCACTTAACATGACTCCTCAGTCACTGGGCTACTTTAACCATAGTGCTTTGAGTTACTTGTGGTGATGACATGCTTTAAATTTGATCATTATAAGATTTTATATTTTATTAAGTATTTACTGCAACAAAAAGATAATTATATGATAACTTGCTTGTTGTCATGATCCTAGAGGAGACTAAGGTTTTATTCTAATGAATACTGTAAGCAAATTTAAGTAGTAAGATGAAAAACAGTGAGACAGTCTCACTTCAGGACTGCTTGTCATAGTGAAGTAGGGATATCTCTGCTTGGAGACCTCATTGTGCCTGTTCAATACTTAAAGAAGGCTTAAAAGAAAGACAGCAAGAGACATGTTACTAGGATCTATATTCAGAAAATAGAAGAAGAATCACAGAGGTTGGAAAGGTCTTTTGTGGTCATTGAGTCAACCAGTACCCTCGCACTGTCAGTCCACCACTAAATGGTGACAATAAACACCATATCTTCACATCTTTTAAATATCTCCAGGGATAGTGACCCAGCCACTGTCTCTGACCTTGCTTGACAAGCCTTTTGGTGAATATTTTTTTCTTAATATCCAATGTAAACATCCCCTGGTGTGACTTGAGGCTATTTCCTCTTGTCTGCCACTTATTACCTGGAAAAAGACACCCCCACCTCACTACAGCCTCCTCTCAGGTAGCTGTAGAGTCTTTTTGCCAGGCTAAACAACCAGCTCCCTCNCCAGGTAGCTGTAGAGGCTTAAAGGTCCCTCTGACCTTTCTTTTTTCCAGGCTAAACAACCAGCTCCCTCAGCCACTCCTCATCAGACTTACACTCCAGGTCCTTCACCAGCTCTGTTGTCCTTCTCTGGGCATGCTCCAGCACCTCAATGCCTTTCTTGTAGTGAGGGGCCCAAAAGTGAACTGAGAATTCAAGGTGTGGCCTCACCAGTGCTGAGAACAGGGGGAAAATCACTGTCCTGGTCCTGCGGGCCACACTATTCTGATACAGACCAGGATGTCATTGGTCTTCTTGGCCACCTGGGCACACACTGGCTCATGTTCAGCTGGCTGTCAAAGAGCATCCTCAGGTCCTTTTTGGCTGAGCTGCTTTCCAGCCACTCTTTCCCCATCTTTTCATGGGATTTTTGTGATGCAAGCAGAGGACCCAAGCTTTTGAACCTCATCCAATTGACCTTGGCCCACAGATCGAACATGTCCTACCCTCAGGCAGATACACATTTCCACCCAAGCTAGCCATCTGCCAGCTGACTGAGGGGGCACTTGATTCCCAGGATAGAACCATAGGTAATGGTCTAGCACAACCCCCCTGCAATAAGCATGAATATATTCCACCAGATCAGGTTGCTCAGAGGCCCATCCAACCTGACCTTCAATGTTTCCAGGAGCAGAGCATCCATCACCTCTCTGGGCAACTGGTTCTAGTGTTCCATCAACATCATTGTAAAAACTTTCTCCCTTATTTCTAATCTACATTTACCCTCCATCAGTGTAAAACCATCACCTCTTGTATTTTCGTAACAGGACCTGCTAAAAAGTTTTCCACATCTTTCTTATAGGCCCTCTTCAAGTACTGAAAGGCCACAAGTGGGTTGGGTACCTCAGCCTTCTCATACACTGCTACCAGTTTGCCAGTCCTGCTCATGGGAGAGAAGTGTTGTTTGGCCTTCACAGAGGTAACGATTATAACAACATAAAGCCTTGTTCCCCTTACTTAATTTCATTGTGAACTCATGGTGCAGTCTTCTGAAAAAATAGCTGAAATGAGGTCTCTGTCAAGAGGAGGAAAAAAAAAATTTTGGGGAAAAGATGTTTGCCAGTAAATAAAAGTCTCTTTCTTTGGATACTGAGCACTCAGGATTCTCTGAACGATTTCACTCCCTCTTGATTAGGCAAGAGAGCAAAGTGGGAGTCTCTGGGTACATTGCAACATGCACTTGTTCCGCTGGCTTCTCTTGGCAGCAGGAGGTTGATTTGAAAGCTTAAAAAATGCTGACCATGAATATTCATTTACTTTATAAATCAACTTGCTTGACTATATTTATGTCTAAGTTCATGTCTCACAAGCATTTTAATAAATAAGTTTACTTAAAAGAAGTTTGTTGAAACTGTGAATTGTTCTTGACTGTTTTAGGAATGATCTTAGAAACTGAGCTTCAGATCTGTAATCTTAAAGCAGAACACTAATCAATAACTCCACCATACAGCTTATGTATTGAAGGAAAACTTATTGAATGCTAAATGCTTGTCAAAAAAAAAAAAGGATTGAGAAAGGGATTAATCAAAAGAAATATTTTACATTAAACAAGATCAAGATATTTTTAAAATTTGCTGCTATTTAGAGATATCATGGAGAAACCACTGTGAGTTGCTAGAAAGCAAAGAAACAAATGATGACAAATATTAAGGTTTTACATAATTTTATATCTAGTCTCTGAAGTAGTTCTGCTGTCAATAGTATTAATTCAATGTAGAGCTATAATAAATGGTGAATTTGATATGAATTTTTCAAATGGATACTGGAGATCTAAGAAAAAGATGTGGGGTGTTCTAGATGTTGGGTAGTTCATCAAATGTAAGAAAATAGTGTTGTTTTTACTAAGTAGGAAATCTTCTATTAAACCTATACATCTTTTAAAATAATAAGAAGAACCAAAATTATTTAGAAGACCTAGTATCTAAACAGATTCCGTTCCTGTTTTGTAACTCCATAAGATCTAAGGCAATTGATTAAACAGCTTCATGAAAATCTTTAGCTTGCATACCAAGACTAAGCTTGTTTACTTTTACAAAATATTGACAGCATAGAACAGACAGGAAGAAACAACATTGACTATACACCTATGGTCCACAGTATTTTAATAACATTCCTACCTAAGTTTCCATTGTAACAAAAATTATTGAAGCAGAATGGGGGAAAAAAAGATGAAAGAAACAAAACTTCTCAAATACAGGAAATTAGATGAAACTGGTTTTTATTACATTGATAAATTAAGCATGAAGAGCTATTGTTTTAACTATTGTATGGGAAACCAGAAATTAGCCCAGAAGACATGAGTGACTAGAGACTTGAAGAGATAACGTGTGTTACATCTCCTTCAGGCTCAAGTACTCAGTTAAGTGAAAGAGATGAAGGTTTCTACCTCTTAATAATGACCAAAAAAATGTATCATATTAATCATTTATGTTGTTTGCAGGGTGTGATCACATCTGGGCTTTTCCAGGAAAACAGAGATTCTCAAGAACAAAGTAACCAGGGAGTCATAAAATCAAAGAAAAATTATTATTAGAGAAAACCACAAATTTGTGTTTTTCTATGAAGTAAAAGTCATATAAGAGTCTAATAGGTGTTCTTCCTTCAAAAATCTGTATATTGTAATTTCTAAAGTGTCAGTGAGGGAGCAGATATCTAGCAGTTTTAATGTTCTTTATTTTCCCCATGAAAATAATGGGTGTAATCGGAGAAACCATATAATTTATACCAATTTCTCTACTAAGGGTAGTTTCTCTGTCAAAAGTCCAGGGAAGGGGGTGTATGCTGTTCTACCAGGAAAAATAGAGACCAGAGAACAGATTTAATCAGCTTGGAGTCCAGTTCTCCTAGACACAAATTTTGTGTTGTTCTCCTGCAGGATTCCCTTGCCAGACCATATTAACCAGGTATTATAAACTGGAAAAGATACTGGCTCATTAATATTTTCAAAAAATGCTCAGCTTATGTGGACACTAATCACCCACTTAAAGGAGTCCAGAGAACTGCTGAGGTCTGTAAAATAGTTTCTCAGCTTCTTGTAAATACAAAAGTATACTTCTGATGCATAAGTCTTTGTATGATCCTCCAGAAAGTAATCTTCCCCTCTCGAGCAGCTTATGCTTAAACCCAAGCTCAAGCCAAATCACACATTTAATGTTTTAAGCTATGAAAAACAATCCAATTACTGCTAAAGTGAGATGGGGAAGACAATGTAAATTACTGATAAATGTCAGTAATTAATTAGCTTGCAGGCATGGTTTCAGTAAGCCAACAGTAACTGAGGATGTTTGTTCTGGAGAAGCTGAGCTGCTGTTTTATCAAAAACTCAGTGATGTTCTATATATGTGCACTTTTTTCCTGTCATTTCTCAAATTTTTGAGAATTAATTACCTAAACTTTGTCAATTACACTATTGCTATGTTAGTTACAGAGCCTGTCAGCTACTGTCTGTTTCTTTGCAGATCTCTTCTTATCTTTAATCAGTATTTTTTACACATGTACCTAAATTTTGTGCCTGTAAATACACAAAATAATATTTATTTTTCTGGAAGCTTTTCATCCATGCCCACAGTTGTCAGCAGAATGCCAGCAGACATGACAGAATTCCAATGGGATTATATTTTACCTTTCTATCATTGAATATCTGTACAAAACTGATATGAGATTAAATTGCCCATAGAATCCAGATGAAAAGAGTTTTATACTACTTTTACACTAAATATAAATTGAATTCTTTCTTAAGCTCTTTTTTCTTTTTTGCAGTGTGTAACTTAGAAAAGCATTTCAAGGAAAACTGTGGAACAAGGTAGAAGAAAGATAAATTTGAGTGATGCTAAAAGCAACATGTAGAGTAGAACTTTATTTATTACATTTTCTACTACTGAAATTCTTCTAATGCCTATTCAACTATCTGAATCAAATTCCTCTGTTTGAAATCCCTTTTTTTTTTTCAATTTTTCCCTTCACATCATGTGGTACAGATCATCACTAACTTCCACCTCCAGGCATTCTTAGATCAGACCTCTTATTGTGCTGCCCAAGCTCAGGTGACAGAATGGGAGCAGAACTGAATTGTGCAAGTGACACCTATTTGTTTCAGACCAGAAACAGCCACAGGGTTATCCTTAGTTAACCCAGTCACATTAGAACAGCACCTGTGAAATTTTTCAAGACCATGTATGAAACAAAATGCAGGGATTTTGAGGCCTTAGAGCACAGATTCTTATTGTTTCAACAAATTAGAACCTTGTTTGGCTGTTTAGTTCTCCCTGAAAGGCTGTTCATAGCATGTCAACTTCATGGATGTCATGATTCTCTTTTTGCTTGACTTTAGGTTACCTTAGCAGTAGCACATGTATAACTGAATGTAAGTGAATTAAAGTTTTTTCATACTTTCTGTTCAGCATTTTGCTTGCATCCTACATGACTTCCATAATGTTCCACAGAAGACACATTACTGAGATTATAAACATCAATTTTTCAAATTATTTATCCTATCTAATTCTCTTCTAATCCAATTTCTTTGAGAAGATAAAATTGAAATTTTTTTCCTAAAATCTTTTATACTGATTGCGAGACACACAAAAAAAGAGTAAAATACAGATACAGGCATCTGTAAAGATGTAAAATACAGATAGAGGCATGACCTTTCCCACTCCTCTTCGACTTGCCAAAAACATTCTGGAGTCCTTAAGATCAAAAGCTTCTCTTTGAAAATATAGTTTTAGCTATCCATTCAGCTATTATCACCATTTGTGCAAGCATGGGATATGTTTTTTGTCAAAGAATGACAATCTCTTTTACTATTATGCTAAAACAGACTCAACTCTGAAACAATTTCCTGTGAGTCAGCTTGCACTGGTTCCCTTCCTTATCTGTGCCATGAAGATCTCACTACAATTAACTGATTTTATGAATAAATTAAAAGCTTCTTATGTGGTATAGCCTAAAGATGTTATCCAGCTATGGATTGCATCTGAAGACAAAATGATCTCAAAAACTACTTATGAAGAACCAAGATGATATTCAGTCTCACAAAACCAATGATCAAATTGTTAACAGCTGCAGGATTGACCCTGCTCTGCCTTCCATACCAGACTCTGTTTTCAAGTTCAAATGGAATTAACATTACTGCAAAAGTCTCTCTGTGTTAAACTACTTTTATTCTGATAGANTGTTTGTTTAGAGAGGTGTCTTGTATTTTTAACTAAAAACAGGACTAAAGAAGGAAAAGTAGAAGGTGAATTCCATTTGTTTTGTTTATTATATTTCCTGTGCACAATGACTAAAGGGTGTAACATTGCTCCAAAGAGTGCATGGTTGCAGAACTGCTACTGAAGAGGCTTTTCAAAGAAATACATGTCAAGTGAGTGTGAGGGATTAATTTGATGTGAAAATGTACATTACTGATCAATATTTTATGTAAATAAAGAAGGACAGTTCAGTGATTAAGGCTCTGAGTAACTAAGGATAAGAGGCTTATATTTCTTCTTTATTAAAATCAATTCTTTTTGTGATCTTCAGCTCCTCAGAGAAATGTGTGAGGGTTGATTTTTAAAAACCATCCTCAGTCATTTATCTGGGGTTTTTTTTATATGATTAAGTACCTTTAAGACCCTGAGTGCAAGATTTTCAGGGTGTATATAGATTTTGCAGTAAGGCAGCTAGATCCATACCTGGGAAGATTATGTGAGCATAACATTGACTAGGATGGGTGCAGTCAGTAGCACGGTACCACAGCTGGGTTACCAGCTGGTACTTTCACATCATGCTGTGTGACTCCAATCATACATGTTTGCTTGGAGACAGAGTTGACATTTTGACGAACTAGAATGTAGTAATACTCCAGATATCGGTTTGCCACGTGTGAAATGGTAACAGTAAAACCTGTGAGTTCAAAAGGTTGTTTTAGTGATGAGCAGCATAAAGAGTTTTGAGAATAAGTTATATTTCATGTAAAAGGAACCCTATAAATATTTGAATATATGACAGCATGGGAAATGAAGCCAGGAAAAAGTGAATACAACTGGTTTGTGTCGTAAGTAGCCTCATAAACGTGATTCTGTCAGTGCCCAAAATTTGTCCACAGGAGAGACTCTCATCAAACATATAATGTGACAGCATGCTCTGTGTTTTGTGTGAGCCAAAAAAACTCACAATAAAATCACAGTGAAGAATTTATATCAGTGAATGATATTTACAGTAGTCCGTTACATTATAATCAAGAAATTACTATTTTCCAACAACAATAGCATTCTAATAACTGTAGTATTCTAATAAATATAATTCTTAGTATTCTAGTAATTGCTAAGATTTATAAACTAAATTAATATTGCAGGTAATTCTCATTAATAAAGGACAAGAGGTGGATCTACTCTATGTGGTACATTTTCCATACGTTGGATACTTGTCCTTTGTTTCCTGTATTCCTGTGTAAAACCAGCTGTACGGGTTGCACTCCAGAGGTGGCCACTAATGGGCCACTGCTGTAGCATTTATAGCCCTGGGCATTCTGTGCTTCTGCTCTCCATCCCTGTGCCACCCTCCCCTGCCCACACTCTTGTATGCTGCATTTTTATTACAGGTTCACAGAGAGCTCACACTGCACACAATGGCACAGTTAGGCCAGACCAAAAGGTGGGAAGTCCTAATTCTGAGCTTTTGCCACATTAAAGCAGACCTGTGTGACTAAGTGTAACATAAAGACAACTCGACCTCACCAGACTTAATTTAGATCATGGTACTCTAAAAGACATACTTCAGCTACAGAAAATTGATATTTTAGGTACGGACATCATTCTAGAACTATAGATAACTCATATTGACATGTGTATAATTAAGTCTAAATTTTCTGCTGAGATCAGTGGCAGAATTATACTAAAGTCGGTGGGATCTGTGCCACCATACACCTCACTTGGAGTCAAATACCTCTTTGGCATTCAGAATGAGCACCAGTGATCTGCACTTTTGAAGTACCACTCCAGAAAGAGCTACTACAGCCTGCACCTTAGAATGCAAGAATATTACTAGTCCTCTCTCTGTCTCCCACTGCCTCTCTGTAGGTAGATGATTTTCAACAGTGCCAATGGCTATAATTTTTGAAAAATCCTTTGGGATTCTTTTTCATGCTATTCATGCTTTTACAGCTGTCTCTGCTAATTTCAAATGGAAAGAATTAATTTGAATGTTTATACTAATATGTTAATTTTTAATTAATTTCACTACAGAGCATTTTCTTCTATGGCCATCTCTACATATATGCGCTTATGTAAACTCCATAGGACATTTCTTATTATTGGTTTTAATACTGAATGCAGTGTGCCATAGTACCTTTTATTTTTCATTTAAATTGAAGTAATGAAAATAAGCGTAGGTACCATTAGCTGATGAGATTTTAGAGTAGATGGCATAAATTACACCTCAAATCAATTTCACTAGCAATTTGTTTCTCTACAGAGAGAATTAGGGATGTTCACTCATTTTGTGTCATAATATGCATTTCTGTTTGACCTATGATGTGAAAATGCCTTTTAGAAAACAGCAAAGTGAAGAGATAGGCAGACACCTATTATTAATACAGGGCTTTTTTCTCTTACAAGTCTGCATAAATTTTCATAACCAAAATAATTTGCTTTTTTTCACAGCAATTATCTTCTGTCATTTTGTGAATTACTTGAGAGAGGTTAATTCATATGCAACAGAGCTAACATTTTTTAATGCAGAAAAAGATTTTATCAAAGAATCCTTAGTTCAGTTCCTAGCACAGGTAACTATTGAAACAGGCTTTATTTTTTAGGAAATAAAGGAGATCGGTGTGGTAGCATGATTATCTACTCTTTTCTCAGCAGAAAAAGTTATATTTACCAGTACTTGAAATATTCACTGCTGTTCAGCTGGCATTTAAAAAAAAAATAAATTATTTTTTTCTAGAATAGCATAAAAAGATTATCTTTACATGTGTGCCTGTATTAGTCTTCATTTTCTGAGCCTTAATTATATTATAGAAATTTTCAGCTACAGAAGTGTGTGTTCCATTTCTTAGTGTATTGAGTAACCTGCACATCTGGGACATAAAACAGCAGAGGATGTGTATCTCCTCACTTAGGAGTACTCTTCTGTTTTAAATTAGTTCTTGAAAAATGCAGTATACGGCTGATATAGAAAATATATTTCTGATAAACATTCAATTCCAGCCTGCCCCTAAAAAGAAAAATCTGAGATCTCAGTGCAAAATTCAGCTGTGTGACCAAGTAGTGACTTTACCTGTCACCTCCAGAAGTTATTATACTTTTTGATACAGTTTTACCACTGCATTTACAAGTTAGTTTGCAAACAGATGCCAAGTTGATTGGGATAAAACAAGGAAGGAGGTACATAATCTTCAAAACAATTTCACAGAAGGATAATTGTGTTATTCATATGCATAGGTATTTATGGCAATTATAGTCATCTTCCTGAAGGACTGAAAGCTTCAATAAGGGCCAGTTATCTCCTTTTCTCGTCCCTTTTAAGTTTAAATTACTTTGCCATTTGTATACCTAATTAGTTTTGGTTGAGATGTATTTTATCAACATGTAATATGTAGTGCTAGTTCTTATATTTCTTTTCCTATCTCAAATTATATTAGTCTCATCGCTTTTGTAGTCTTTTCTAGTTAAGAGAGTGGTCTAAGCAACAGAGAAATATCCCATAATATATATCTTTTTCTGGGTTGAGGCATTTGAATCTTTTCCATCTGCTGTTGCAGATATGCTTCTGTTACGAGTCTAAAAGCCTGAGAATAACATAGGGAAGATCTAGTTAAAGAAAGCTTTGTATGCTAAAGTCAGTACTCATGATACTTTTATCACTTCAGTGCTGACTTGGAATTCAGGAGATAAGGGGCCATGTGGGTAAGAAATACCAATAGAAAGATGAGTATGCAGAGGTGCTAAATACTTTCAGAGCTCTTCAGAAGCATCTCTAATGAAGACACAGTATGGATTAAAATCACTCTCAGGGAAAATCTTCTGAGTGTACTAGAACTGCACCAAGTATGAAATTGTCTCCTGCACTGCCACTGCAAAATGTTCCCTTGCACAGCAAACAGAGTTATCAAATCTGTGCCAAATGCTGTAAGTCTGTCAAGTGTTGCACAACCTTCATTCAGACAAAAGCATTATTTTCTGTGTTTCTCTGTGTAAAAAATCTACATGGACTTTGACATTGGACCCATTGTTACTAATACTAGTATTATGGTATTTCTGGAAAGGTTTTATGAAGGGCAAAAGATATCAAAATATGTTCCCTCAGATTACAGGGGATTAGGATCATTTGTATTACAAAGTGACAAGCAACACATAAATACTTTTAACAAGAATTTAATAACACATATAAATGTGTGATGCTGAAACTGATGGCCCCATTTTATAAGCTTATTTTGTGGTTTTAAGCCCAGTTGGAGATGAAAAACCTCACAACTGCTCACTCAACCTCTACTCTTTTCTGCAACCCAAGTGGACTGAGAATTGAAGCAAAACTTGTATGTTGAGATAAGAAGAGTTCAATAACTGAAAATAAAGTAAAATACAATAATAATGGTAAAGAATAATAATAATGATAGCAAAAGGAAAAGAAACAAGTGATGCACAGTGCAATTGCTCACAAAAGCACAGCACTCTAACAGCCACTGAAAAGAAATTAACTCTACCCTAGCTGAAACCAGGACAGCTTTCATATGTACTTTTAGTATATCTAGCAAAGGATCATGCTGCTTTTTTCTTCAGTGCATTGAGTAAGTAAATGAAATAACTCAGAGGAAGCTATGTTCTCTATTCAATTGAAATAAATACGCATGTTATGAGACTATAAAGAAAAACATTTACTTTCAGCTTTTGATATTACAAAGAATTGGTTTGGCACAAGTGAGGTAGAAGTGCAGGGCAAAAAAAAATCATTACTGAAATCATTACAGAAAGGGACCATCCCATTTATGATTTGTATATTTGTGCATTCATGTAAGGGGTGCAGGTTGGTCACCAGCTTGGTTTAAAATGACACGTGATAACTAAGGGGTAAAGTGACTAGTAGGTAAGTAATTACAGTAACTGCTAAAGACCATTTTAATACTCACAAAGAAAGATTGTAAATTTACCTAAATAATAGGAAATATTATCTTATAAAATATTCTTATTTGAAACTCCTTAAACTAACAAAGAATATGACAGTTTCCACAAGGAGTCCTAAATATCGTAAATTCTCCCAACTTCTAGCAATTTCATTTTGCTATGGACATGGTTTTAAAGCTCCTGATCATCCTGAAGTCAGGCAAGGTTTGCTATATCTTCCCAGTGACTTATGAGGACTACACTATTAGCAGTGATTCATTCTGATGTTAACCATCTGAGAATATTTTTTATTTCACCCATTTCATGATATATCATGATGATATTTTACCCATTTCATGATATATCATGATGATATAATTACATGTATACTAATCTAATTCAATAGCAAACAAGAGTGAGACATTTATTAATAACTCAGTTTCTGGTCCTTCTGAGCTGTCCTGTAGATGTAATATTAAATTGCATTTTGCTATTTAATAATAATGCTATTTACAGAAAAAAAATAATGTTAGAATTCCTTTTATACTCTTAATTGTTCCTGATCTGTAGCAACTGAAGACCTGCATCTTTTAAAATCAGAATTTCCTATCGTTAATTGTTTTACGTACAGAATTTTTCATTTTTTTTATACAGAAACAATCGAAATAATTGGGTAATTTATATTTCAAATTAATAATTAAACTGACAAGAAGATGAAAATCATTTTCTGACTCTCAGGGACTCTGAGAGAAAAAAAACTATTAATCATTTGTAGGATCAGGTCATCTTTATCAAACTTGAAGAATAAATAACACAGGTATAGCTCTTCTGTATTTTAATAGTCAAAAACAAACTCCCCTGTGTCAGTGATTTAAGAATATACAAATGGATTAGGCAAACTATGTTGCAAGCATTCTTTTTCAGCTACAGAGCCCAAGGGAATCTGCTGATTGGTGTATCAGAAGCATACAAGATCAGCCACAGCTGAGATGCCTTAAACTCAGCTTTAAGTTTCCAGTTTACAGGTCCAAAATGATAGATGGGCATACAAGAATTTCAACAACAAAATTCTGCAAGATTATCCAACACTTTATTCCCAGCCTTTTTTCAAGAACAATGCTCTGGTTTCTATAGCTCATTACACCAATGTAAGTCTATTTAGTAGGATTTTTTCAGGGCTATACAAAAAAAATGAAAAAAAAGATGTGACAGATAAAACGGAATTTGATATAAGGAAGTCTAAATTATGTTTTCTAAAATCTGCAGGTCATATTCCTAGATATGGTTAGGTCACAGGATCCTAATATGTGCTTCTGTTCTAACTCAGAAATAAAATTTTAGAAGTTTAATCTCATAAGTGGAATTTAAATGGAAAATAGATGGTTTTCACAGAAGGAAATATAATCTTCGTGTATTTCAGAAAATTATTATGTAAATTAGTTTCTTGTGGTCTTGCTTTATCAGGAGCACTGCAATTATATTTTCATTACCAAAATATCTTTTCCCTTGCTATTGCTTTCACGACTTTAATTCTGTTGGTTTTGACACCCACTATAATGAAAAGTTGCTGAATCTGTTCACTTCTTTCTTTCAAGAGAGCATCTATTCTAGAAAATTAGCCCTCAGGATGTAAACTGTCTAAACATCCAAAATGTTTTATGTTGCCCTGGCTTGAGAAATATATGGAAAGTCCATTAGTTTTTATTTCAAGGCAAGAATAGCTATTCACAGCATTTGGCTCATAAAGGCAGTGCATCTCCCAAACACACTTGTATTCTTGTCCTTTCCAAGTTCATCCTCCTGCATCTTTTTGTCTGTCCTCTCCCTGTAAGTCTTGCCTAATTAATGAGGGAATTTGGGATGCAGTGCAGCTTATAGACCACTACACTTTGACTTCCTTAGATAGAAGGAATTCCAGAGATTATTAATACATCTTCGTATATCTTGTGCCTTCCAGAAACACAGCAAAATATTAGTTCCCAGAGTATTGAAGGAACAGGATTTGAAAGTGACAGCAGAGCTGTGTTCCACGTTTTCAGAGCTATTTGACTGGATCATGCTGGAAGGAGATACAAGCCTAAGCATATTACATCATAGAGACTTAGCAAATTGTAAGCTTGGCAAAACGGCTTTGGGGCAGCAAGGTTGGATATGACCAATGAAAAGGGAAGCAAGTCCATTGAGAGAAGCTGAATGAAAGTGGATTAATTGGAATAACTCAAGTATATTCTGATGGCCTCTGTGGAAATGTGGTGGGATGGACTGATGGAGAAGAGGGTTACTCACCTGCTAAGAGCTTAGGCCTTTTGTCTCATATACTGTCATCAGAGAGGTTGGATAGTCCTATATTACACTTTTTGTGGTTTCATTTTACCCCATAGGTAATCTATGTCTTTTAAATTAAATCTGTTGTATTTAACCTGTTTCCTATAAAGTTGTTTCAGTTTTTAAACAGATATATTTATTCAATATATTTTTTTAAATATTTATTTTTATTACAGCCTAAGCCTCACAAGATCCCTAACAAATGTTTATGGCTGACACTTCAAAAACATACCTTAAGAAACTACCCCCAATGCCACAAGCCTTATAATTGTAGTGTGTTATGTGCCATATCAGTGACATAGGGAAATATGGTCTGGAGGAAATCTTATTTTTGGTGGGTTCGTAAAAATTTCTATACAGACAGCTTATTTTATTCAGAAAAAAAATATATTGAAGATTGTTTCACAGAAATAGCCAGGCATATTCTGAAATCCTTGTTCCTATTTCTATGTATAGTGACTATTAAAGCTACAGAAAAGGTCAGTTATCTCCTCCAGCTCTACTTGCTACAAGTTTTATAATGCGTATACAAAATGAAGACCAGGTTTAGTACTGCTTTTTGTCTCATCTTTGTAAGACAATGTCATGCTTGTACATGTAGAATTTCAATTTATTTTTCAATTTTTTTTCCTATTTCTGATTTAAATTGTTTCAATTTTTCCAGTCCCCACTTAATTTTTTTCTTTATATAAGTAATAAGAAAAGTCTGTGGTGTTTTAATGGTTTACTAAATAGGAGAGATAGTTTGGGCAGATACTTATTTCCTAACAAAATAGCTGCATTTAGAAAAAGAAACTCCATTTGAAAAGAATCCAGTGTTCTGAGTGCTCCTTTTATTCAACACAAAAGAAAGAACACTCCAAGGATCAGTTAACTAATTAAAACTGAAATCAGTTTTTCAAATGAAAATTTGTTGTTAAATGTTTTTGTCTGAATTTTTTCCTTTTTGATACATACAGAGTGATATATATGGGGTAATTTCAGCCATCGGTTGTATGACCTTCTCATGGGCATTTAAGAATTTACATGTAAGTTTCTTACTTACCTGTCAAGAAGGTATGTACCATACAAGACAAGAAACTGAGTGAGTACAGAATTTAAGTGAAAATGGAAATGTGAGTGAGTCAGCGAGAATTCCAAAAAACAAAAAAGTCAATTTTTTTCTCGGCAAGAGCAGAAAAATAGAGAAAGATACTGGTGCCTTAGCCAACCATTTTGGTTTATGATCTGTGTTTATATTAGATTAGCAATCTCAGCTTGCCTTCACCTGTGACAGTTTCTGAGTCCTGAAATTTCTGCAGGATTTCTGATTGTGAGTCCATGAAGAGGATGGATGCAGAACCTGAGGAGACAGCTTTCCACTACTGCAGAGAAATTTACCAGAGTCTCCACTGGTCTATGGGACTAAATTATCTTCCACCCTGAGTCAGAGGGACTTGTTAGGCAGAGTGTTGTGGGCAATTGACTCAAGGGGAGTGAAAGTGTTGAAGAGATCACATTATTGACCTTATGGCTAGGTAGTGTCATGACTTCTGATGCTCTCCTCTAAAAAGAAGTGGAGTGATTTAAATTATTAACTTGCTATATCTGGGCTAAACCAAAGGAAAGAAAAGGATACTAAAAAGAACACCATATTTTCTTTCTTTGTGAAATTTGTACACAGCAATTTCAGATCAAAAGCATTGTGTACTTTTAATAGTCTCATCCTGCCCAACAAGGACAAATAATGGAAAGGATGAGAATGTTCATGACAACAAACAAATACCAATTTAGGGTGCCTTCTTTTCTGTTATTCTCCCAAAAAAAAAAAAATCTAAAACTTTCCTGTAGAAGGCAGGATATTTGTATAAATGTTTTTCTTTCTGTTCTTTTGAATAGGAGAGCATATGCAGAAGCTAAAACATAGGATATTGAGTGTGTAGGGACCCAGACTTCAAAACTGAAAAGTGCAAAGGAAAATCTGTGTTAGGATTGAAGTGTCCACTAATCCAATCAGAAATTTCTAAGGCTTTATTTCTCTATTGGCTGGAAACATGTTTCTATCTACCAGTCTACAATTATTTGCACAAACATTACATATTTTTACTTTCTTACTCTTTGCTCTTTTTTTAAAATATACATTTAAAGAATACACATTTTTCTATAATTACTGTTTTTTTTCTTTCTGATCTTCTTGCCTATCTGAACAATGGTTTATTGCAGGCTTGAAGTCTGAATTAATTTTTCTTAAAGAGATAGGATCATGTTTTGACTCTAAATACATGCGCTCAGTGGCTAGCATGACATGAATAATTTCTTCTTTCAGCTGGAAGTATGTATTCTCATACATTCAAGAGTATTTGCTTTTCCACTGTCACACTCTGTTAATGATTCAAAATCACCCTGTCTTCAGGCAATAAGTCCTTTTTATCCTTTGATATCTTCAGATGATAACCTCCAGGCCAATACCAGAAATTATCCTTTCTGTTCCTGAATTCTGTGACCAGCTATTTTACACTATTTTACTGCACTCTCTGCCTAATATTTCAGTCCTTCTTAAGGTCATCTGAAAGACCACAGAGAATTCTTAGGATTTCCTCGTAATTTATTTTATTACCTATTTCCATTAGCAAATGTTTAAAGGCGATTACTACAATTCTCCAGTAAAATTTAGTTCAGGATGCATTTTTTTTGTAAAGTAAACCCACTGATTTCTCTTTCCTTTCATGATTTTACATAAACCAGATCAACATTCCTCTAAAAGAAAAATGAAGGCCTAGTTAATACAGCTAGTGGAGCTTAAGGGTAGATTCTATACACTTTAAGGTAGACAAGAAAGATGAGATTTGGTTATTAGATGCCGAAAAATACTTTGAGGCTTTACCATATCCATCATATCTTCAGCTGTCACTCCAAGGAAGCATGGATGTCCCATAGTTTCTATGCTATAGCAGTCAGATCCACGTGAATGTCTTGCATGCCTCATGGCATCCAGACCAGAATGAGGCATTTGAGTGTCACCCCTACACAAGTACACCTGGAATGGATTATTTGAGCTTCAAAACAGCTGCCACCCTCTGTGAGATGTTTCACTGATTACATTTCCGATATACAAATCAATGAGCTTTCCTTCATTTAATTAACCTAGAAAATCACCCAACTTATTAGATAAAAATATCAAGTTGTACTGGAATAGTCAATTTTGCATGAGTCCATTTGTATTTTTAATTTCTTTTACTTAGGAATATATGTATTCAAATATGATTTATATTAAAACTAGGGCTAAAGCTTACATATTATTAAGGGCAGCTTGAGGAGACTTTAGCTTCTCAGTCTCTGAACCTGCATTACAGCCTCTTACTTGCCTTCTGTAACCAGAATTCCTGCTGCCAAAAAGTGTTTTCTAGATGGAAGATGTGGTCTGGGCTTAATTAGAGATCATAAAGTAGGATGGCCAAAAGAGGCCTAAAGGCCATCTGTCACAACCTTGTCACTAGAAGTTTATAGGAAAAAAAGTGTCAGATCAAGGAAATTTTTTTTTTCCATGGATTTAATTTTTGTATTTAAATCAATCTCTGAAATAATGAAAAAGACAATTAATTTTCATATTCAGAAGAATATCTGACTATTATGCCCTATCTCATTATATTTTTTACAGGTATGGTTGTAAGTGACCCACCTATCATGTTTAGGGTAATTTGACCTCAATTTAAACTCATATATTTAACTGCAAATCCTTTGAAGTCATCCAATACACTTACAAATATACCACAAGGAGCAAAATTCTTTTTCTACATTCTGCTTTCCTACCATAAAATAGCCTATATTTCATTCTTATTTCAGTCTCAAATAATATTCTTCGAGGTTAGAACACCCTGCTTGTGGCATTGAAGGTAATAAACATCTCCTTCTTCATTTCCTCATGAAAGACATTTCTTTCAAAGCTCTAGATAAATTAATGAAGGCATTTGTTCCAGTACTTGATATGCTGTATGCCTAGATCACAGATAGCAATTAAGATTTCAATTTTTTCCATTAATTTGAGGTAGTTTCTCATATAGGTTCTTAATTGTGGACACTGACAAGTTTGGTCAGGGAGAAATTTTCCAGCTCTCGGCCCTGTTTTTGAGAAGTTGCTTTCTCGTGAGCAGAGCTGAGAACCAAGAGAAGTTTGTGTAAACCATCTTAGGTGTTTTTGTAAAATATATCTCTCAGGTGGTGTATTTTTACATTTTGTTATTCCAAATTGTTATTCTGTAACTAACCAATGATGCTGAAGAGGTGTTCACTCAAGAACCAATGATTGTGTCCTGCTCTAGCAATCCTGGATATAAAAAGGGCAAGATTTTCTTAATAAATGGCTTCTTTCATCTGAACTTTATGCCGCGGATTCTTGCTGTCTCCGGACTCAACTGCAGCACTTAATAATCAGGCTTAACATTATAACATAATGGTAACTTTTGCTGCATTTCATGACAGCAATGAATTGTTTTCAGTCAAGGGTACTCTGCTGTGAAGCAGGTTAGAGAAGAGAAAACATTAAGACAAAGGGTGTCTTAGCTTCAAAACACGCTGCCAAATTCTTTTTCCACACAATTCTAATTCTCACTAAAGACAATGGACTTTGCCACAGTGTATAATTGTAAATAGGAATGTTTACACCAACATGTACATTTCTTCTTTGGTGTCCTGTCTGTGATATGCATCACGCCAGGTATGCTACAGAAAAATGCAAATTATTCATAGCCTGAATAGTTAAGTTACAGCAAACACTTCTTACATTCTGCCAGTAAAATTAACCACAAAAATCTAGCAATCAGTCAAAATGTAAACATTTATCTGTCTGAAGATTATGTAGCATTTTACTAGAACATTTCCTTAGAGGCTGGTTTCAAATTCTGACTGTTTTTCCATCCACTCGTTCAAATGAATGCTTGACACTGAAGCTGAGTAGATGTGTGACAGCATGCTGAAGTGTTGCAGAGACCAAAAGTTCAGCATTTCCTAGCGTTGTTACAGAAGACTGAGAAATTCTTAGACATTACTCCTAACTAACTGGAAGGGGGGAGAGGGGGAAGGGGAAGTTCTATAAAACTTAATTTCTTGATTGCAAACAACTCTGTCCAAAAGTATGAGGGTTTATCTATTTCCCTTTCTAATATCACAGGGTAAGCTTTGTGATTATCTATATAAATGTTCAATTAGCCTTAATGATGTTTTATGGTGATTGGATTCACAGGCTGAAAATTATTATTGTTAGTGATACTCATGGGGAAAAGTAAGAGGAAAATCAATTCTAACTTTGTATGCACAGTGAAGGACTCTGAACTAGCTTGTACTACAGAGGAAAGATATTTCAGAGTTACAATGCATTATTCTATGAAAATAGAGTAATCATCTTAATGTTCAGAAGCCGTCAAACAAGCAAATTGAGTATTACAATTTATTAGGTACGGAATGGAGTACTAAACAGAAAACAATGTTGTGGCACTGTAGAATACACAATGTTCCCTGAACACGAATATTTGGCTAAAATAAACCAAATCACCTTATCAAAAAAACACAACAAAACAAAGCAAAACAAAAACTTGGAAAAAGTAGAGGGAAAGGCAACATGATGACCAAAAGTAGAAGAGCATTAACTAGTGATTAAAATCATGCCATTTTTGTCATCCTAAGGAAAACTTAAATAATTTTTAACACAATAAGCATTCATCAAATCACAAATGTCCAAGTTATATGAAATAGGTTTGTTGGGGTTTTTTGGCTTGAGTTTTTTGTTTGGTTGGTTGTCTTTTGGGCTTTTTATTTGGTTTTTCTTCAGTGTCTCAGAATGTAAAAAACAGGAGGCAGCAGATGAAATAGTCAGATGTCGATCTGAAAAACACTCTTCTGCATAAAACACAGTTAAATGATGGAACTCACTTCAATAAGACATTGTGCATGAAAAAAATTGTGTATAAGATCAAGAGCTATTATAAAAAATCATGGAGGAGCTACCAAGAGTTAAACATAGTTCAGCTGTTCATATCAGTCTCAGACAGACCACTCAATAGAGTCCAAGAAAGTACAACACAAAAACATTGCAGAACAGTTACCTTGTTCAGCAATATTCTTTATAAAATAATCTTTTAGTAATTCTTGGTATAGAATTCTTGGAATAGAATTCTTGGTGGTAGAATTAGTCTGATCAGCATATGTGAGGATCTTATGTTTTTGCAGGAGGAATAGGATGAGAAGGAAATAGTTTTACAAATATTATGTAATAATTGTATGTAATGCTATTTCTTTTACTTAAAATGATTATATAATAATTATAACTATTGATCTTGATACTAAACTAGGAGGTGCTGTTGATTTTCTCAGGTAATAAGAGGCTCTGCAGCATATTCTGGTATATTGGAGCACTGGGCAACTATCAATGACATGACATTGACTGGATTCTACACCTGGAGAAACACCAGGAACAAATATAAAATGGGAGAGGAGTGGCTGGAGAACAGACCTACAGAAAGCAATTTGGGGATGCTGGTCGACAGCAAGCTCAGTGTGAGCCAGCAGTGTTGCTCTGGCAGCCAAGAGGGCAGATCACATCCTTGGGAGCATCAAACACAGCACAACCAGCTGGGCAAAAGGGTTGATGACCCAGCTGTATTCTGCACTGGTGTGGTCTCACCTTGAGTACTGTGTGGGTCCCACAATTCAAGAAGGATATGAGGGACCAGGCATACAGAAGAAGCAACAGAACTAGGGAAAGAGCTTGAAGGAATGTCCTATAAGGAGTGGCTGAGGACTTCGGACTTATCTATTTTGGAGCAAAGGAGGCTGAAAGGTGACCTCAGCTGCTCTTTACAGCTTCCTGAGGAGGGCAAGTGGAGTGGGAGGTGTTGAGCTCCTCTGCCTGAGATCCAGTGACAGGGTGCATGGATATGGTTCAAAGCACATCAGGAAACGTTTAGACTGGACTTTTGGAAGTATTTCTTTACTGAGAGCATTATCAAATACTGAAACAGGTTTCCTAGAGAGGTGATCGATGCCCCAAGCCAGTCAAATGTTTAGGAGGAATTTGGACAGGGCACTTAACATTCTCCAACATTTGGTCAGCCCTGAAGTGGTCAGGAAGTTTGTCTAGATATCATTGGAGGTTCCTTCCAACTGGAACTATTGTGATCTATTCTATTCTACTTTATTCTGTTCTATTCACCTTTGATCACACAGCTGCTAAAGTTGTGGTCGTACGTAAACCATGGATTCTCCTACGTACACCTTCATAAAATTATTATAGGTTAAAAATAGTATATTCATCTTCTTAAATGGCATGTAGGACAGATTCATTTTAAGTTCTTCAAGGTCTTGTCTTTCTCAGATTAATGTGCATAGCTTTAGAGACTTATATTGAAAGTCTGGGGACTTATTTACTGATTTATAGAAAACAATAATGAAGTAACTCGCAAAAATTTTCTTCAAATAGGAATGTATAGTGCATAATTGCAGCTTTTAAAAAGACTATTTTCCTTCACCTCAGAGTTTTTCTTCTTTCTAGCCCCTTGAAATTGTCAATATATGCCAATAGATGTTGTCCATACTGTTTTTTACATATTCATATCTGTTAAATTTTGTCTAAATTTGACTTAAGAACAGAGAAGTCAAGTAACAGCAACTGTACAAATCAAGTCAAAAGCCTCTGTTTCTAAAGAAGTGAAATAAAAAGAGCCAGCCATGAGTAAGACAGGCTAACAATGATGTGTCCAGGCAGGTGAATCATGGAGATGTATGTTTGGTGATGGAGGTTAGGGAGAAGGAGCAGGAAATGTGACTGATTCCCAGCCAAAGCATCCACAGGCAGTATCCAGGCATTGCAAGCAAACGCATGTGTTCATCTGCCTTTTGCTACTGACTAATGTTACTAATCCCTCAGAGATGAGTAGCTGCAGAGATAAAAGCTCAGTCCCTAGACAAGTCTACGCAATTCAATTCCACGAGACAAACCTGAAGCTGACCTTGCTTACTCGTGCCAGAGTTTGTCCCTTCAGCCTTGATACTCTCTGTGTGCTTCAGACAACATTTGCTTTCAAAGCTAACTCTCTCCATGAGACAGATGGACTGAGGGTAAAAACTGACTCAACATTTTAGCCTCCAGGTATACTGTTTCAGGCCACTGAAAGACTTTTAATCATTCTAAAACTGTAAAGCCAACACCAGAGCATGATATTTCGAGGATGAAAACAGAGAAAAATGTCAGATCAGACACTATGATTAAAAATTAGAAAATAAACTAGAAATATCAATAATCTGAAGTAATTATTTATGGTACTTCTGTCTACGACTGAGGCGATTTAACTGAGGAGAATTCTCCAAAAATAAAAGTTGGTTTTGCCTCTGACTTTTTAAAGACTCTCATGTCTGTTGCATATTTGACATGCAACAGTATGTGTTTTCGAGTGATTGCTTAAATTTATAAGCTTCAGTTGCACTGATTTCCTCAACAATTTTACTAATTTTGTTCTATAGAGAAAATATATGGAGAAAAAAAGTCCAAATATTGCAGGACAAAAGCTAATGCAATTTTTAATAATTGTAGTACATGTGCTTGCAAACCACTTGGCAATGTAAAACTTGCAGTGAATTGTTTATCATAAATGCCTGTAATGCTATTACAATAAACCCTCTTTTCAATGTCTTGTAGCATTTCCATGATAAATTGTCTAGGGTGAGTGAATTAAGCAACACCAGAAGGAATTTCTATCAGAGCCAATGGCAGAACTCATGAACTTACTGCTCTGTACTGAGGCTGTTAGGCTATAAATTTAAATTATGCTCTATGTTATCTCTTTAGACACCGAGCACTTTTCAAGGGAAATTTGAAAATAATTCCATTTAATAATTTTACCTGAATTTTACTCTTTTTTATTCCAAAGATACGTGATTTTTGCAATCAGAAAAATGATTAGCAACCAACCTATCTTGAGTCCTGAGAGAAACAAAGCTGTCCTGATTCAAGAAAGTGTGCCTGTATGAGGTCCTGAGGTATACATGTTTTTTCAATTCTTCAGCTGGCAAGAAAAAGGCAACTTCAATATGCTCGCATGTGTCACAGCAACCTCCTGTGAGAGGAGATGAGAGTAGTCAGGTACAGTTCACTAGGAAACAGTTTACTTAGTAGAAAAAATATATTAGACTAGCTTGTAAATCAGGCACAATGAAATGTCCCTCAACAAAACCGTAGTGTGTCTTGTCTCCACCTGGCAAACAGTCTTCCCCTCCAAAATAACTGACTTGTTATCCCTGTGTCTACCCTCAGCCAGGCTCAGGCAATGTCTGGGAGAATATTTCTGTCACAAGCCAAACCTGCATCAAGGAACTCATAGAGAATTGTGCTTGAGACAGTGCTTGAACCCACTGGTATTGTTTATTTAACTCGAACAGACATCATAAAGTCCTCGATGGGCAGATAGATTATCACCAGTTCCTCTGAGGGTATTCTCCCGGCACTAGTTAACCACTAGTCACCCATGGCTTTTGGGTGTATCCAGACCCACATCTGCACAGGCAGGAGAAAGTAAGACACTTGGAACCAGGGGTACAAAGCAGATAAGGTTTGCTATCAGAGCAGTGAGTAGATGGGTGAACACACTTGCAAGTGATGTGGTAGAGTTTGGGCAGAGTTATTGAAACAGAACTGAACTGCGCTGTGATGCAAATCTGGTAAATCATTGTTATTCAGTGGAAAAGTGTTTAGAAGGGGATATTCTAGCCAGTTTTGTCTCTGAACCAAATCTCACAGCTTTGTGTCACCAGCCCTCCCCTGTTCTGCTCTTCTGCATCTCTGCAGCAGCAAAGAGACAGAGAGCTGCCACTGCCCCGCTGAACAGACTGGTGCCTCCTTCCACTACCTAGTCCGTACTGCCCTTGTAATGACAGTGAAGAAAGGAGAAAGCCACATTTGGTTCATGACTTACCAAGAATCGTGGACATGCAGCAGCTCCTGCTGCACCAGAAGGAAGTTAGGGCAGCACAAAAGCTCTCAAATTCCTTCTGAGTTGGGGAGCACTGAGCCCTGCTGCCGATGGTGTGAGCTGCTTCTCATGAAACTGAGGGAGGACCAAGGATGGTGATGTTCTGTCCTCAAGTTCTGTCAAACATTTTTGAAAAACATGAACTTCTAAGAAGAAAACTTCAAGAACTTCTCAGTAGTAAATGTTAGAAAATTATTATTAAACATTAATATGTGTTTTTTCTCTTACTTATGTGAGCGTTGCTTAAATAGGTCAAAGCTGCTCTACATAGGATGTGATAAACAAATGTGTGTTTCTTACTCCTACATAATAAATCCATGAATTATCTTCTGTTTTCATTTAGAGAAGAGATTTCCTGTTTGCTTTCTCTCATTTCCTTATAATATGTATATAAATGCTCTGTTCTCATTATATATTACTTACTTGGAATTCCATATTCTCCAAAAGAAAGTTTATATCTTGAGGCTTAATTTAATGAGAAATATGAATTAGTTAATAGGAACAAACTGATTTTTGAGCTTATAAAGAGCCGTGCAACACTAGTCTTCTCTATTCCAATTAATATGCAATCACAATAATTTTCTGAACATATCAGCTGCAGTGGAAAATTTTTGTGTTAACAAGTACATGGATTAAAGTTGATGTTCTGATGGGTAAACAAGTACTCTTTTACCAGAAATTTCAAATTAAGAAAGACACTTTCTTTAGACATCAAATCCACTCCTGAATAATACGAACTGAAATCCATGAAAACACCTGGACATGCATATATGCCTTTAGGGATCAACAGAATTCACCTGTTGGAAGCATTTAAAGCAAATCTTTAAGAGAGTAGAAGTGCCCTAAAAATGTATAGAAATCACATTAACGTTTGAAGAAAGGTAACCTTAACCCCTTATTTTTACATGCACCCAAGAAATACACTACAAAGTAAGACAAAGTGACACTTAGAATATTGAATTCCTGAAATTTAGGCCACTAATTTTCCTCTGCAAGTTTAGTACAAATGTTTTTATTTCTGTGTTTTGGAACGGAAAGAATTTTGTTGCATATTACCTCATTGGCTCATGTATAGCCCATTATTAAATAAAGTGAGTAACTACTACTAATATGCAAAACCATAACATAATGTTATGATTTTATTTTTTAAATCACTATGGAAAGTTACTGCTTAACAAAATTGCAACAGCTTGTCATAATGGAACTAGCATAATAAACCAGAAATTTCAATAATAAAACAAAATTTTAAAGTTTCCATCATTCTAGAGGGAATCAGCTGTAAAAGTCCATGTAATAAAATAATTTTTTAAAGATTTTTAAGATAAAAATAACATAAAACCCCAAATTAATTAAAGCAATAAATGAAATGTTGAAATATTCTTAGATTAAAACATTGAAGATGTATCAGAAAATAAAATATACATTAAAAATCAAGTATATTTCCAACATATGCATTTCAACAAAAGTGAAAACTTTATTTTTGAAAATGCTAGTAAGACAAAGCATTTCTGACATCAAAATTCTTCTCTGGGGAAAGCAAAAGGCCTAGCTCTTGAAGATAGCTGAATATCTTCTACCAAAGGAAGGAGATATTCACTTGTGGAAAATCCCTCCATGCACAGAGCTCCGGAGCACACTCTAGCTTTCTCTTTCCATTAGTTCAAGACAAAACTGCCAAATCCTGCTAAGGGATTGATCAAGCATGCACAAGGGAGATTTCTCTTTCTCCTAGTGGAACTCTTTTTTTTTCATCTGTGCCATTTTTGGATCACTAAATTCTTGCAGTAAATAGCGTAATGACTACTGGGACCTTACAAAATTCCTAGAAATTCAGACCATGCAGCTACAGATTAATGCTTGAAAATTTGTTTTTCATTCCCTAAATTCTTTAACTATTGTATGCTACTGAACTAAAACACATATAGAAAGCTGGTTTGGAAAAAAAACCAAATTAAATAAACTTTTTTTGCCTGTCTTTTTGTGTGTGATTTTTCTGTTTAAAGGAATGATAATAATGAGAACAGTCTTTTGGAATTAAAGAATTTCAGTTGTACTATATTTATCGCACTGTAAATACAAATTTTTATTTTCCTCTCCCTTTGCAGCAAATACAGATGTTAAAGGAAAATGGATTCCAATTAAAAATATCTGTGTGACAGAGGAAGAACAGTATTTCATATTGTATTGTATGTCGTATTTTACTTTTCTTTACATTATTCACGTTATTATTTCATTGCTTAAAATAATGACATTTCTGTTAGATATCAAAACACAGAGGTGATATAACCTACATACAATGAGATATGAAAACAAATTAAATATGATAATTTAGTAATAACACTACATTATTTAGAATTATTTTGCGACAAGACAGTAGATTAAATTATTCTGACTACAATACAAACTAGAGTAAAAGTAAGGAGTAGAGATGAATAATAGTCGTCCATATCTTTTTACGAGCTTTCTGGGAAAGAATGAGTGTAATTTGGCAAGCAAAATTGCTTTGGCAATACACAGGAAAATGAGGAGAAAATAAGACTTTATGTTCTGCTTTGCAAACAGTGACTAACAAGTAGATGAATATTAAGCGATTTTGTTATAAATACTAAAATTATTGCTTTTTTTTTTTATTTTGCTAACTCAGAGGAAAGGAATTACCCACAATGTAGGATACCTAGCTTTAAACATCAGCACTAAGCTTCACCAAGGGCAAAACAAAATGACTGCAGACTGAAATTACCAAAACCAATTCAGATTCACTTCAATATCAAGATTCAGAGCTAAACGTAGGACTCCCCAGCTGTAAGCAAAAGGAGGTAGCACATGTTTTTCAGAGCAATTAAGTAGGTCAGTGAAGAGACAGTATAGTTTCTAAGTTGTAGAATTAAAAAGTAAAAACACAGAACACAGAGCAGGGAAATGGTGGTGAACAACTGAAATATTCATGTCAAGAAATGCTGGTAAGACCTGATCTCCTTTGGATCACTTCACTGAGCAGAAACCCACTGGTCACAGTCTTGATGATTTCTGACTGTCTAATAGGCTGGTCAGAATTTTCACATGCCAAGTAATAGGAAGATGAGGTGAAAGGTCTAATGATGAGCTGACCTTGGAAGCAACTCCACAAGCAAGGAGCATGAGGAGACCATTACTTATGACCATAAAGTGTGCATTTTGTTGTCTGGCATGCTTCAGGAAGTCCCACTAGTAGTGTTCCTGGGAATAGCAAATCTGTTTCAGAGCTCTCCATAACAGCTGCCTGTTTATCAAGGACTGTGAATCTCATCAAGGCTATAACTGCACTCAAAACCTAAAAGCACAGTCTGCTTCCAAGAGACCCAAAGTGCTTATCATCTCTGTTCCATCCTAAAATTTTGTCATGGTTTAGGACTGGTACTCCTGCATTTAGTGCTGCCACTGAGAATCTCCCAACCATGTTCTCTTTGCTTGCTCCCCCTCTCCTCTTCACCCTCCCCTGCAGCTGGAGATGATAATTGGAATCACGAAATGTAAAGATCACAGATTGAGATAAGAGCAATTTATTGGGAACAGCAATGAGATAAGAAAATTAACAGTAACAGGAACGATACTAATGACAGAGGGTACAAAAAATGAACGACCCAGATGGAACCCCCCCAAGAATAGACAATATCTAACTTCAGCACTCCCTCTACCACACTGTGCTGACCCAGAAGCCAGCCCTTCCCTCATCCTTGGAAAATGATGTGATGCGGTATTGAATAATCTCCAAGCCCTGGCCTTCCCTGCTCCTGGCTACTGCAAAAATTAACCATCCTGGCCAGAACCAGGACAACTTGTTGTTCCTTTCAGCAGGAAGGAATCTCTCTGGGAACCTCTCAAACCCAGTGAAAGAAATTAGCTTACAAGAGGGAAGCAGGACTTTCTTGAGACTCACAATGCCTGAAAGCAGCACAACTAAAGAGAATCCTTCCTCTCTTCCCATCTCCCCCATGTCAGTAAGGCATCACACATATGTAAGAAAGACTTTTAACTTTAAAGGTGTTGGTTCATATCAGGTGCTCTGCTATTAGTGATTGAAATTAATAATTTAATTTGTGGTAATAAATGTGATAAGAAAAACAGTTTTAACAAAAGGACAAATTCTGTATATTATGTATTTTTTTTAAAAAAAGGGTCTTAGTTTACTATTCAGAGTTCTAATACAACACAACTTCATTTCCTGGGTCTTTTCCTTCTGCGTTTCTTCCTCACTGTTTTCAAGCTGTTCTTTAACTAATAGTACAACTTCACAGCTCTTTTCAGATCTATGTCCCTAGTTTTCATCAGCTCATGTTCTGGTTCTTAAATTTGTTCTTTCCTAATTATTTTATGCAATAAATTATGGAAATCATATATGGCACACATTTTCTATTGTTATGTTCTCTCACAAGCAAAGTGTCAATATCAAGTTAATTTCATTAAAAAGCGCATTTCTTTTAATTAATATTAGAGGCAAAAAATACACCCTTCAAATATCTTCATATCAGATAAGAGACAGACATTCATTTTATTTCTAAAATTATGTCAACATTAAGTTTAGAGTAACAGCACATTGCTTCTTAAACATTAATCAAGATAACTCTGGAGTATATGAAGCAAATAATGGCTGCTGAGCTCTTGCTAATGCCAAGGACTTCTCTCAGAATCTCTACTTTTAGTCAGTAGTGAGTGACTTGACATTATTTGGCACTGTGGGAATTAGAAGTCATAATTAATACCTTGCATTTATATTTTGATTTGTAGTTTGTTGTAAAAAAAATCTTGAAAAGACAAAGAACATGGTATAAAAAATTCTAACCATGTATAGAAACTTACATATCTGTGATTAAACTGTGCAGTGTGTCAACTATATAATTTAATCTGAAAAGAGAATTTGTTACATCTGAGGAGGAACTGTTCTTGTTCATTCCAAAGCTGTGTAGTTTGCTTTCAAAAATATTTCCTATGGGGCCCAAAGCTACAGAGTTATGTACTTACAGAAGTATTTTATTTATCTGTACTCTAAAGATATACTGGCAATATATGTATCTTTATCAAATAAGTCTAAGAGCTTTGGCCACAAAATATGGCCATCTGAAGTGGCCATGAAAATGCTACTACAAATCCAAAGTAAATGGAGCTGATGTTGTGAGAACTGCACCTCAGGTCAGTCAGTTGAAACTAATGTATGTGATTAGGTTTTAAATGCTACTCTTTTTAGTCTATATATTTTCCAAGAAATTATATAAAGAAATAACCTAAATCAAATGACCAAGTATCTATAAATAATTTCTTTTACATATGACACCACTGTGTAGGAGAGTGGACAACAATTACAGTCCTATATGAGGACATTTTGTGGGAAATGACATCTGTAATGGATATTCCCCTCAGCTGTCTGCACACAGTCATTCTGGAAAATACCAATATGTCAGAAATCATGTAACCAGTAGAGGACATGGGGGAGCCAGGAAATAAGATCTGAGATTCTCATCAAACGCAGCTAGGCTAAAACTCTCAAGCAAATCACTTCACTGCTGCCTGAAATATTCTCCATATTCTGTAACTTCTATCAGAGAGCACCCAGAATATTTTCTCTAGCTGGCAGCAAGGATCAATCTACCAAGAGCTAATGCTGTTGTTTTCCCTAAAATGAGGGGCCTGGAAAGGTGTCACAATACATATATACTCAGGGGCTCACAATGCTTCTCGTATGAATTCATGCCAGCCAGTAGCCTCTGAAGCCTTTTCCTTTCTTTTTCCTGAGATCAATCTACATCTTCTCAGCCAGAGATTCAATGTAGCCTGACAGACACATTTCGAAGTCTTTGTACATACCAAGGAGAATTTCATTTTAATTTTCTATCTTATAAACTGTAAGAGACAAGGAATAGAAATAGAAATAGAATTTTCTGTAATAGGACAAATTCATATCATGTTCTTACATTTATTGAAGGAAATAATTCCCTGGCAGCTTGACTATAAACTGCATGACTAGAATTTCATGATCTAATATGACTGAAATGGGCACAGTGCCTCTTCCATATGCAAATATATATAAACCATTACCATTAGCTTCCACAGAATGTAATAAGGGAAACAGCTAGTGACGGACAGCTTCCATAACCAGAAACAGTTATATCAACTTATTCCTGGAAGTTCCCACTTCAGGAGAGAACAGAGGAAAATAATTTGAGGAATAGTCTGAGTTTATATTTTCCAGTGATTAGGGCACTAGCTGGAAGAAACCCAGCTTCCAAGCACTGCTCCAAAAAGTACTTGTAAATTTCTTTACAACTACTTGTAAAACTTTAAGTTTCAGTGGCAAATACAGAAGCAGTCCTGGGACCAGAGTCTGGAAAGGTAGCACAGCTATATGAGAAGAAACAGAGACACACAGAGTATCTAACAGTAGGACTGTGCAATTAAAAGAATAAATAAAAATCACAGAATCCCAGAATGTGCTGAGTTGGAAGAGATCAACAAGGATCATTGAGTCCAGCTCCTGGCCCTGCACAGGACACCCAAAGAATTGTAGCATATGTCAGAGAGCATTGTCCAAACACTTCTTAAACTCTGTCAGGCTTGGTGCTGTGACTCCTGCCCTGGAGAGCCTGTTCAGTGCCAAACACCCTCTGGGTGAAAAACCTTTTCTTGATAGCCAATCTAAACCTTGCTAACACAGCTACAGGCCATTTCCTCGGGTCACCTGCCACTGTATACTGCAGAGATCAGGGCCTGCCCCTCCTCTTCCCCTCACAAGGAAGGTGTAACTGCACTGAGGTCTCCTCTAGGTCTCCTCTTCACCAGGCTGAACAGAACAAGTGACCTCAGCTGCTCCTCATATGGCTTCCCATCAAGGCCCTTCACCATCTTTTTTACCCTCATTTGTGCACTCCCTAAGAATTTGATGTCTTTCTTATGTTATGGTACCCCAAACTGTCCCCAGAACTCAAGGTGAGGCTGCCCCAGAGCAGAGCAGAGCAGGACAATCCCTCCCTTGCCTGGCTGGCAATGCTGTGCCTGATGCCCCCCAGGACAGGGTTGGCCCTCCTGGCTGCCAGGGCACTGCTGGCTCATGTTCAACTTGCCAGTGACCAGGATCCCCAGATCTCTTTCTGCAGCCCTGCTCTCCAGCATCTCATTCCCATGTCTGTGTGCCTGTGTTGGTCTTGAGCACATGATAGAAAATTCAGTCTAGTTTGTCTCTTCTCAGACCAGCACTTGAACTACATACCTAAGGCTACCAGTTCACTTAGGTTCCATCTTCCAGGAAGGTATGGGGACTTACACAGAATAGCTCCCATTTCCTCAGTGCAGGTCAGGCATAGCAGGGAGAGAGGCTGAGAGATATTTGCCTGCAGTACTGCCCTGTGCTTGCTTAAGAACACTGTGATTCTGGAGGTTATTAATGTCAAACCATTATTTTATTATTTATTTTTTTATTTTTGTTTGTAAGCTTTGCTATCTTAGTTTTATCTGAATTTGGATGCCTGATTCTTATTGACTCTAGCCTTATGTGCTTTACTGGATCATGAGATAGCTTTCACATAAATTAAACGGATTTAAACTGCTTGAATTAATAATAAACTGAAGGCTTTTAAGCCTTCAGCAGCCAATTGTCATTCACTATAACTGACTCGTGAAATTTGATTTCTCTAAGCATTTTAGAAAATTTCTTGAAATTGGACTAGTGGTAGGTGAAAAAGGTAGAGTTTCAGTTCAGTTTGGATAATAAAAAAAAAGGTTGTGTCCCCTTTGACAGAATTAAAATGGATTATTAGAATAAATGCAGCAAAGTAATAAGCTCCATATCTGAGTATCTTTAAGAAATACATATTTCCTATTGGAGATGGAGTCTTTTAATTGGTGAATGTACTTCACCACGCAAGAAGTTCCTGGCAATGCAAATTCTAGATAGTAAGAGATAGTCAAGGGAGTTAAAAAAAAAAAAAAAAGNGACAAAGAGAAGAAGAAAAAAAGAGAGAGAGAAAGAAAGAAAAATAAAAATTCCATAACATTTTTGAGCCAAAATTTGTGAATGTTTCAGTTTGAAGAAATGGCTGTAAATGAAGAAAGGGCTTCTTTGTCAGCTGTGGACTGTGTCTCTAATGAAGACTCTCCTACCCATTTAAAAAATATATTGTAACCCAGAAATGTACTGTATTGCTGCATTTCTGTTGCTTAAACTTCACTAAAAGACAGTGCAGAATCACAAAAATGTCCGTGTAGGAAATGACCCCTGGAGAGCATTTTGTCCTACCCTCTACTGAAAGAAAACTTATCTCAGGATGTTCAGGGCCCTGTGACTATGAGCTATGGCTGTTAATATGGGTGCAACTACCTAGTGCAGTGTGAATTGTGTTAAAGAGCAAGGAAAGCACTGATTTGCAGATGTACTATTGCTAACACATGTAGCCTACTGAGTTGTTAAAAAGACTGCTATTAAAAAGACCAAAAACTTCCACACAGTTTGTCCTCTGCAGTTGTTTACAGTCACAGCAGGACATAACTTGAATTTAAAGCTTTGATTTTCTTAAAAAAAAAAATTATCCTAATGAGATATATTTGAGCATAAATGTAGGTACGTGTGCAAATTGTATGTATTAGCCTTGAGAGAAAATCTTTGTATTTTTTCATGTGCATACAAAGTGGAATTAATTTTTGACATACTTTTTCTAAGCGTATTTATAAGAATTTTTTTCTTTCACTTTACAAGTAATATAGGAAAATAAAATATTCTGAAAAAAACAATGGGAAACTATGAAGAATAGTAATAATTTTTATAGGTTGGAGTTTATAATGAGCATTTTACAGGAAAACTATAGATTTCTAAAGTATGAAAATATAGCCATGCTTGCAAAACGCAAATGTTCGATATTTGATTGTTGAGCAGAAAGTTAATGTGTGTTGTGTCACAGTAAATTCAAACTGCTTGTTCCTGGAGGGCAGAAAAGCAATGGAATAATCTTCATTTTAATGCAACTCTTATCAGAAGAGTAGCATGTTCCCTTAAAGACACTAAATTTAAAGACTAATAAACATTAAAATAAGTCTTGTTTTCACCTCAGTAGGTTAACCAAGTCCTTTAAAAACAGTATTAGTTAGACTACAACATATTAAGGATGACATCTTTTTTAAGACCCAACTCTCAGGTGAAACGATGTGACATCAAAGCCCTGAAACACGGCATGGTCTTATCCTAAAATGTCTATCAATTACATTGGTAAAAACATTGAAATACAACCAGCTACTGCATTACATGGAAAAAAATTCTTCTGAATTCAGTTGGAAAATGGTCACGATAACACAAAAGTAGAAATTGTATTTGTGTTACAACAAAAGTAAACATAAATTTAAGAAACTTTTGTTGTGGTATGTATATAGCAATGAATATACAGAAGGAATATAATAATATAATTTTCAAAACAACTTTAACATTGCTTCCATCCATATGAAAAAACCTTGAGTGTTTTCTGACGTATTTTTCAGCTCTGACTTGCTAGTAATAGGGGTATAATTCCTAAAAATAATCATAGCCTTTTTCTGTGAACTTTTCAGTTGTAAAAGTAGTATGTAGTCATAGAAAATTAAATTTCAGAAAAGTGCCCATTTTAGCTCAGGAAATATCTTCCATCCTCTCTAGACAACAGTTAAAGCCATGGAGTTGATGAGGAGCTATAATGAAACTCTTTGTATAAGATTTCACAGATTGGAGTGGGGGAAGTCAGGAAAAAAGAAAAGGAACAAATATTAAAGAGTAATGCCTTTGAGTTTAGCCAGTCAAGACAGAAAATATTCAGGACTTCAACCTACTTTTAAAAATTTCACCTTCTCTGTTATTCCCAAACTTTTTCCAGCAATAACTCTAACTCATCATAGTGGGAGTGAAATTACTCAGCTGGTTTTGAATTTTGGTAGTGATCCACCACAAACCCTTCTTAATTATCTGAGTAAATTGGATTTATATTTTCCATCATCGAAGCAGCACTAAATATCAAAAAAATGTTTCTGAACTATAGATGTTTTGAGCTTCTGAGAGCAAGAATCTCTCTCTTTGAGCAAATGGAATTTAAAAAAAACTAGTGGTAATTTAATAAATTCCTTCATTTTCAGACTGTAAATATGTGATGAGAGGCATGTTTCCCTATTCATCCACTTGCAAAAAGCATATCTCATCATACAATTATAATGCATATTTCAACTGGTCTAAAGTATCCTTGAAAGGGAAAAAAAATAGAAAAAAAACTCTAAACAGACATGGTCTTTTGTAAGATGACCATGAAATACAAATAAAGACGAGTCCTTGATGTGCTCCATGGACATGAACAGCACTACAGTATAAGAATTAATGTCACAGAACAACTGTCAAACAAACAGTTTACGGCATCCAGGAAGCTCTGAAACACGCTGATATGAGCAACACTGAAGAAAAAGGCACAGAGAACACACAGTGTGCTTCAAGTTCAGTGTCCTTTTAGTTTTACTCTGTCTGCCCAGCAAAACTCCTCAGTTATAAGATCATTGTCCTAAACTGTGTCCCAACAGAACTGAACATTTCAGTTCAGGAGTTCCTTTCTTCCAGAGGATGCACTCTTGGAGGAAAACACAGAATCGGATCCACCTCAGTGCACTGGCCACAGTGGAGGGGCCTGTGCCTCATGTCAATAAAAAACTGGGATAATAGGGTCACATTCAGGTTACTTTTCATAGATGCATGCCCTGAAGACTCCTTTCAGCTTCCTTCACAGTCACCAGTCTGAAATATAAAGCATTCCTTAGACCATTTCTCTACCCTTTTAGTAGTAAACCTACCTTAAGCATGCTGAATTATTAAGACATTCAGGGTGAGTTTTTTGGTTGCTTTTTTGGGTTTTTTTGTTTGCCTGTTTTTTTTGTTACTTAGAAACTGCAATTTCAAAGCACTTTGCCTTCTTTTTAATCTCCAGACCACTCCTTTTTTTTTAGGAGTACGATTTCTGTAAAACGGTTGCTTAGTTTTCCCAGTTTTTCACATTGAAAATTATTTGACCACCCACCAATTCCTCTTATATACTCCCATACTCTCTCTCTATAAAGCATCCCTGTTGACAATGTCTACTGTGCAAGAAATTGTTAGAAAGCTACTTAGCATAAAATTACTTTCCTGTTTCACTTCAGCTTTTTTTTCTCCCTGCCCCAACTCTCTCCATGTGATTCATCTACTTGTTCAACCTTGTCAAAGGCCAGGCTATGAGTATCTCTGGGTATACTTTTTATTGCATGCCTATTTTCTAGCTACCACAATGAGGCTTTTTAGCTTGATCCAATCTTCTGTCGCAGTGTAATGGTGAGGTGTGATGACAGAAGAATTCTGCAGCTGGTCTCTTATTCACGAAAGAAGCCAAAATAATGTCTTCATGGCTCTGTGACAATTTGAAGAACAATGGCCATCATAACCAGAGATTACATCCTGCAGATGTCCAACCTGAACAGATGGAATCCAGCAATGCATTATCTTGAAGCACAAGCTTAGCATTAAAAAAAAAAAGAAAAAACAAAAATCATTGTTATGGTGGCCTTTGTTAGTTGTTCCTTCACATTTGTAGAGTTAAAACAAATTGTAAACAATAATCTATAATTAACACTCATGCCAAGACATTCTATATATGTGAAATAAAAGTACCAGTGGGGAACTATTTGAAGTTTGGCAAAAAGCGTAGCCAGAGTTCTCCATTTTTTGCTTCAGTAAATCCATTCTCCATCCAGAATCTATTTCCATCTTTCTTTCTGCACTTTCTATCAGTAATTTTAGCTCATTTAGGAGATACTATGGAAACTTGTCCTTCAAATTTATTGCAAATACAAAATAAATTAGCCACTGTAAAATCATAAGAACACTACTGGGTAGGCTAAGTAGTAATATGCTTCAAACTGAGCAAGCAGATGGAACTATTTTCATTCTTACTCATTTATTTTAAAGTATTTTGTTCAATATTTATCAGGAAAAAATGTTCTTTGAATTACTGAGGGTAAAAATACAGCAGTCAAATATTTTAGGAAGAGGTTTATAATTTTTCATCAGCATTTTAATACATACATAAAAAATTCTGGTTTAAAGCCAACAAAAACCCCTTAATATTTGAAAAATATCCTTATATTAAAGACAAAATTGCAGTCTCAAATTAAAACCTTGCTGATAAATGAATTAAAATTCAGAATACCACTTTCATATAAGTGTTCACTTAAACTAAATTGGATGTGAAAATCAGAGCTTCTGTACTAGGTGGCAACATTCTATAGCATACAAAGTCTTCATTTATTCAGTCTCTCATACCCTAACTGACATTTACTGATTACCATGTGTAAGCATAGAATGCTTGCTACCAATTGAGCGCTGAGTATCCCGACCAATAAATGTGTTCCTTAAATTTTAACAAAATCTTTCTGATAGAAGCATTAGAAAAGGCAAATGAACACAAAAAAACCTGTCTCATCAGCAAGTCAAGGTCATATTAAACTCAACAAAGACAGTAAAGGACAGTCACCCAGTCCCACCACTGAGTGACAGAAAAATTCCTAAACCTACTGCAGTCCTCAAGTAACTTTTGTTTCTTTAGTGACACTTCTCCAAGGTTAATGATTTTAGTACAAACCTTTAAATATGTAGAATGTCTCAAATCTTCTTGTGTCTTGTATGGGATACATATGCCACAGACAGATTTCATTCATCTGCCTTACATTACCTGTCCTAAGAAAAACACACAGAAGACTTTGTGTCCACTTGAGTTACTGTTTTTCAGCTTCACATCAACAAAATCACAGAATTCCCTGTTGAAGATAACTTGAACAATCTACTAACTACTAAGTAGTAACTATTTTTCACATATCAGTATGTTCAGGTTGAGATTTTTAGGTAACAGGTGACTTAGAAATATCCTTTTAAAACTATGGAATATACTCATTGTGACTCTAAAGGAGAGATCATCTGATCATCCTGGTATATCAGTTTAACAGCACACCTAGGAACACTAACTCAGAGCTGTTCAATACTGCTTCCAAGAAAGCAATAGGTACCAATTATTTTTACAGTAATTATATAGTGATTATAGTTTATTACAAAGGTGGAAGAAAATTTATATTTCCACAATTAATTTCCAGGGCTTGGTGGGGGGGAATGGAGGAATGGAGGATGCTGAATTCTGTTGTTAATGTAGAAGGGATTGTTCTCCTAGATGTCAACATCACCTGCATGTCTGGTCACATTTGGCTGAATCATGAAGAGGATAGGACTCTTCTGGTTTTTACTTTTAAGCATTAAATTTTATATATTCATCTTAGCAGACAATGAGGCTTTTTAATTACTATTTTTGAATCTATAAACAAAACATTTGTAATTGGTTTATAATTTATGTAGAGTCAAATTTGCATACATATGTACACACATATATAAATCTAGTTATATAATCTTGATTTCTTATAGATTTATTTTGAATTTTAAAATAATGATGTATTAATGCCCTACTAGTCATTTGCTGTCTTTTACAGTGATAGTCTTTAATTGTTAAAAAAAACTTGTAAATTTTCTACTCGTACTCACTTCAAAGATTAAGATATGCAAAACCTAATTCAGATGTCAATTCCTCTGCAACTGATGTCCTTATTTCCAAAGAACATCCATTTCAACTTTTTACTTTATTATGCCTAAATAGCATTAGACCAAAAACTGCATTATGAGCTCACATTAACACTGAAACCAGATTTTTTTTTTCTACTGTAGATTATTATGCATCAATACATTCCAGTTAAGAAACTTAGTTTTTCTTTCCTTCTTTGATGTTTTTTTTCTCAGTGAAGCCTGTCTTTCAAACAACTGAAAGAGATTTTGTTTCTTGATAGGTACTTCCACTAATCTTGTTAGCTATCAGAAAAGCCAGGGCCTGCTGCTCTTTGAAATTTTCTGCACAATTCCAATTATACAATTCCCTGAAATCACCATACGTCCAGCATATCCTCTGGGCACTTAAAAGTCAAAATATTGCTGCTTTGCAATTGTATCCAGTGCTTCTACATGATCTATATGCAAGAACAGCTTCCTTGTTATATTTGTACTTCATATTGTCTTGCTTCCATAATTCATTAGAAAATTCCTTTCATAATCATCTGGAAGTGACTATTTCTACCTGGAAGCATTACTTTCAGTGCTCTGTTTACACAATAGGTTAAGAATTAGTCTTTCCAACTTGTAGTTCATTAAGAAAACCACATGTGTGCACACATGTATAGATGTGTATATGGGTATACGCAGTTTTTTAACGTTTGCTCACAGTTAATGGAATAGTTCTAAACCAAAAACTTCTAGTTCACTAGTACTGAAAACGAACCAGATAATTTTTGACCATCACAAATTGTTAATACTGTCAACACACACATACAATTATTCGTAGTAAGCATACATAATCTGTTATTCTGCCACATATATCATTGCTTTTCCTAGTGCTGTAAAGCCACTAAAAATAGTAGTTTACTTCTGTGTGTTAACAAAATATAATTATTTAGTGCAAAATATTAAACTCGCTTTCATCTTCAGACATATGGGCAGAGATATGACTTTATGTCTTTAATTATTCTGAAATAAGGTTCACTTATATGTTTCTAACTCCCTTCCTAGTCAGCAAAGAGGAATAAACACCTTTAAAGGACTACTCACACTATCTCATAATAAGTACATATCACCCAGTTAGTGGATGAGGGAAAGGCTGTGGGTGCTACATACAGGCATTTTAGTAAAGCCTTTGGCACTCTTTCCCTCAGCATTCTCCTGGGGTAACCGGTTGCTCATGGTTTGGATGGTGTATTGGGGTGACTTTATGATGTTGTATCCCATATCACCCAGATATGAATCCTGTGCCTTTTGGTGCCTTTAAACTGAGCCCGAGAGGGGAGAGAAGGGAAAAACCAGCCAGAGGAACATTTTCACAGCAGTTCTGTCCTCCAGGGTCACTCTGGCTACTCATCTCTGTGTTCTTCTGCTGTGGGGAGATAGCTGCTGAGTCGTCAGAAAGATATTAGATCATTGGATAATTTGATTGTTATTAGATATTGGATTATTGGATAAGTGGGGAAGATATTGTTGAGGTGGAAAAAGAGGGAAGGTAGAGGTTTGTGATTTTGCTGTGACACAAACTTTTTTAAAGATTTGAGGACTTTTTCCTGCCCTACTCCAAAGGATATCACTGAAATAAGGCAACTTTCTACAGTCCTACACTCTGCTGACATTTCTCTGAGGCATGTAACTAGAGACCTGGCAATTGACAGGAGTATTAGCCAGTTTCTCTCAGTTTTTGAATCATAAGGTAGGTTATTATTCTAAATTATAGGAATAATTATTTTGTTGGATGTTTCAAATATTTTGGAAATCTGCATTTCCTGATGTTTGAAGTGGGTGGTGTGACACTTCATTGTGTTTTGGTTTTGGAAGGGGGGGGTTGTTTCCCTTTTGTTGTATATTTCTGTGTCTCTTAATATTCAAAGAGAATGGCACAACAGGGTGTGCATTATGGTATTCTAGTGACATATTCTGGTGATTATTAGATAGAAAAAAGAAAACAGAATGCCAGCAACCTCACAGACATTTAATTATTAGTTCATAATCATAATTCATTTCCTGGAGTATCTCATCACGTTTACTAGCATTTTAAGAAAGACAAAGAATTAGAAGAAAAGTACCAGCAAAATTGAAAGTGGTTTTTCTTCAATTAGTCAAAATATGGTTCTAGAAAAAATAATCACTGATACTTTTCAAGTGCTCATGAGAATATTTTATGATTACAGCAAATTTTTGCATTACAGTTGAATGTAATACTTGTCATTTTTAAAAACTGTGCAAATGAGACAATAGATATTCATGAGAGATACAAACCAACAGAAATCTCAACTTTTAGAAATAGTTAATACTAAAATAAAGACCTGTCTTATTGCACAAAGGGAATAAGATCTGCCTTCCTCAGGATACAACAATTTCTTCCAAGGACTTCAATTAGGAGCTGGTGTTTGATATTGGAACATCACATATGCCAAACTGAACGGTGTGCTCATTCCCAGAAAAGAAAAACCTCTTTGTTCCAGGGGAAATAACATAATTAAAGACACTGGCTGCCTCTACACTCTTGAATGTATCTGCTCCAAGAAGACATTCCTGGCTCTAAGCTTAATGAAGTAATACCTCTCCCCCTCACTCCTCAGTGCAAGGTAGCCTGTCTTGCCTGCTTTAGCTGGGCAGCCACCTCCAGATTTTATAGCACTTGGTCTTAGACTTTCTTTGGTATCTGAATCTTCAGACATTTTCCTATAATTTTCATTGCTGTGGTTTCTTGAGTTCTCAGTGGTTGAAGAAATGTGGTGACCGAGCCACAGCTCAGCTGTTGTTTCCATTTTTTAGTACATGAAATGGCATTACATATTTCTTTCTGACCAACAAAAATCAGGGTAAAGGTGACCCAAATAGGCTTCTTCTTTGAAAAGACTGCAAAAGCCATTATTATAAGGCATTTAATTAACACAATGCAATTATGCCATCTCTCATGCATATGGGTGTTACTATGTCTGCCTGTACACAGAAGTTAAATGAGCCTCTTATTTGCAATTTTAAGTATATACAAAATGAAACAGAAGAAATATCGCTCCAAGATTTGCTTTTTCCTGTGAATTTCTTTCTTCCTTTTTCCTTTGAATATTTATCCCAGTGTTTAAGAACTCCTTTTCACCATACATATAGTATGGCTGTTCTCAAAATATACATAATGAACAGTTAAAATGTATTATTTGAGTCACAGTGCTTATTCTTTTCTCTGTGGTTATACATTTAGCATGATAAATGTATGGATTTGCTGGTAGCAAGAAATGTTCAATTTCCAACCTATCGCTTTTTATCATTTTTCATCTACTCAGAGGTAGAGGTGGGAGATTTTGAAGACAGATGCCACCTAGGGATCTTACTTCCCTCTTTTTAAAGCATCATAGGTTGCTCATACAACCACAAAGCTGGTTGGCTGTTTACAAAAGAATTTTCGACAAACCAGTTTTTGTTATAACTGGCACTTTTCAATGCATTGTTCTGTTTTTCTCAAGCCCAAGGTTATTTTTCTGTAAACTTTCTATTGGGAAGTCTCAAGCACTACTTACTAGATGTGTTTGTCCCACTTGAACAGCAGCACCTGTCTGACCCCTTGAGACATAGCTTCAGCCTCCGTGACACTGAAACCATGCAACTCCTTTTCCTATCTGTATCCACAATGTTTTCCTCTGTGAATAAGGCAGATGAAGGTATTGTAAGCCAAGTTTTTTACAGAATCACGGACTCACAGAATATGCTGGGTTGGAAGGGACCCATGAGGATCCTCAAGGTCCAGCTCCTGGCCCTGTGCAGCACTACTCCCAAGAGTCACACCATGTACCTGAGAGCATTGTCCAAACGTTTCTTGAGCTCTGTCAGGCTGGTGCTGTGACCACTTCATGGGGAGCCTGCTCCAGTGCCCAAACACCCTCTGGGTGAAGAACCTTTTCCTAATATCCAACTTAAACCTCCCCTGACAAAGCTTCAGGTCATTCCCTCAGGTCCTGTCACTGGTCACCAAAGTGAAGAGATCTGTGCCCTCCTCTTCCCCACATGAGGAAGTTGTAGACTGAAATGAGGTCTCCCCTCAGTCTCCTCTTTTTTTGGATGTAGTAGCAGGTTTTGGACGCTTACAAGTTACTTAAGCATCTACAGAAATTGAGTTGCTGGAAAATGAAGGTAGATTTTCAAAATTATTTTGAAAAAGTTGGATTGTCTATTACCTGAAGATTTTAAATCATTTTGACCTCTAAGCACGTCAAGACTTTATATCAATTATTCTAGGTACTGGAGTATTTCACAAATTTGTACCTCGGAATGTCGAAACATATTTGACAGTTATGATCAAGGCAAGCTTGGATATAATGAAATTACTGTTTCCATTGAAGGTTCCTCAGAATTCAGGACTCTTGGTTTCAAAACGCAAACTGTGTTTGCTTGCTTTTTAATCTTTTGAGATTAAAATAGCATTCAAACTTATCATTGCAAGAGAATTTTTATGTCCCATTTTCCCACTGGGTATTTTTAGTGCAAAAAGCTTCAGCAAACCTTAGTTCTCATTTTAGAGGAAATCAGGGCTTCCACAAAGGTCAGTAAAATATGCCTTGTGAGAAAACATAGTGATAATAAGTTGTCGCAGCCTGCTTGCACTGGGAAAAATGAGTGACATAACTGGATGCTAACACCTAACCACACAACAATCCATCCTTTTCTTGCCTTTCCTCTGTCGTCCCCTCTCTTTACATGAACAAGTGCAGGAACCCCCAGGGAGCTGTACTTTCAGGAAGGCATTATCCCGTGGGTAGTGGTGGGGTGTGGCGGCCTTTGCCCACTTCTCATTCTGTAAACCTCACGAGAGGCAGAGGATTGGGTGTAGAACACACCTCATGCATTACCATTTACTCTTCTCTTAAGTCAGCACAGAAGGAAGCTAACAGGAGTTGAGGGTGGGGAAAGGAAGAAAATGGAAGATTTTCATTTCCGCATGGAAATAATTTAGCATTAAAAACATTGCAATATTTAAAATGTTCCAGCATCTGTTGAACTGATGAGCATGTATGTACAGACTTGTTTTCTCTATTTGTTAGTTTTTGTCTTTCTTTTTAAAGGAATGGAAAGCTTCAAGAAAGCTTTTTTTATAGTACTTAGATTATAAAGTAGATCACTAGTTTGAAATATCTACCTGTGATTAAAAAAATTGGTTTAGCTGATAATAATGGTTTTCCTCTTAAGCCTTGAAATCCAAACATCTTTTGAATTTCTAGTGTGTATAGAATGTTGCTTTCCTGTGTAACATAAAATAAAAAACACCCGATTAAAAACACTGTTTCAATGGATCCCACACCAAATAATCCCAATGCTTTATGACAGTGATATGACACTAGATTGGGAAGCACATTCTATTATAAAGCCTAGACAGGAAAATATTTGGTTTTAAATGTGTCTTATGTTTTCTATCTCTTTTTGAATGTTGCCTTGAATCTCATACTTTGATAGGACATTTGTAAACATAGACTATATCAGCAAAAAAAAGAAATTAAATTAAAAAAATCAATGCTGTCCAGACATGTCTTTCAATTTGAAATCGGTAGATACAGACAGTTCCAATAAACAAGAATTTTTTCATATATTCATCTATACAGTCCTATTACAGAGAAAGAATATTTAACAACTGGAATCTTCAAAAAATAGAGACAAAGGACAGACTGACTAAAGAGCCTCTGGGTAGCATCCCAGCTATAATTGTCTGTTCAGCTGCTTCACTAGTTGCCATTGAATTTATTAGCCCTTTGATGAAGTCACAAACGAACTCTCTATGAAAGTTCTCTCACAGTTCTCCAACTGTTCTCCTCTGACATCCTCTCACTGTCTATCCATTCCTCCATCGATTACATGGGGAATCTATGACAACTTACTTAAAGTGTCTTAGTTTAGAGTGGTGAAGTAGGTACTGTTAATGAATATTCTAATGACTGTGGGTGATTACGTACTTCCTTGGAAAGTTTATCTGTTCTTTAGAAAAGCCTTTTTGTTGTTGCTGTTGTTCTTTGCTTTAGGACACTAACCGGTCAGCATATGAATATATTATTTTTTTTTTGTAAGAAATAACACCATTACCTGAAACTGCCTGAAAACTTTCAAAAGCCATTAAGATGATAAAATATTAGACCTAGCCCTGGTTTAAAGAAAGTATTCAGCAGCAAAATTACATATGATCTTCTATATTATCATGGCTAATGACTTGGATTACAGATTGCAGGTGTAAAAGAGAAACTCCAATACAGCAATAAAAGAAATTAGATGATTCAGCTTTGAAAGTATTCAGACCACAGAGAAATAATGCAACAGAGTGCAGGTCAAAATCTGCAGAGACATTTTGTCATCAAGTTTCTACAGCTTTAAGAAGCAGATAAACACCCAAGTATCTGTTAATACTTAATTCATAGTCTCATGATAATTATTATTAAGATCTCATGTAGCCTTTATTTTAAGAAATTCCAATGAAAATAAATATGAAATTTATTTCAATAAACTAAGTAGAGACTTCATCAATCCGCAGAGGATAAGAGAATTCAATCTGCAATAAAACCAGCTAATTCACCTGAGGGAAAGAAAAGCAAACCTACAAGCCAATACAAAGAAATGCAAATAGCCAAACTGCTATTCAACACAAGGTGAAAGATTAAAAAAACCAGTGGTGCCTACAGATCTTATTGAAGAACTAATGCAGCATCAATGCACTGATACAGGATGGACAAAGTTAACAGCCCAGACTAGGACATGTGATCCATATGCCAATTGAAAAACTCCATGTATGTCATTCTGCAGATATCTAAGTGCTCTTATTCCATGACTACTCAGAAAAAAACTGAGTCTTTTCTAGACTTTGACAAAAAAATAGTAAGAATTACTAGGATCAGGAGAAAAAAAAGAATGTGAAAAGGCTAAAATATGGACAAGGTATATCACTAGCTATTTTCTATATGTATTGGTGAGTTTTATCTTTATATGCATGTTTTAATATGGGTTTAATACTTTGTTTCAGACAAAAGAAGACAACTCTGCTTTTAGGATGGTAAAGTAGTATGGACTGTATATATGTATGAAACATAACAGAAAAGAGTGAAAAAATTGCATGGAATGATCTGAGAGACTAAAACCAAATTATAAGGGATCACACAGAGAATTTTTAATCTGCTTATAGAAGAACCCATCAGCAGGTGATTCTCTATTAATTTTAATGGTACTTGTAATGTCTATCAGTTTATACTGAATTTTCCCATGTAGCTTACAAGGACATCTGCTGAGGCTGAATAGCCTCTTAAGGTGAAACTCCCACTAATTTCATTAATAAACTAATGTTTTTAGTTTTATCTGGTCATAAAGTGTCTGGTTTTATCTGGTCATTTAAACACCCTTTATTGAAAAAAATTCATAAATTAATTCAGCTGTTCTTCACCATGCATCTTAGGATGCGATCTCTGAACTGTTAATAAAGGATGTAAAGACAATTAATGTAGTAGTTTTAATAACTGACTTGAAATGAAAAACAATACTATAATGGCAGGCAGGGATATGAGCACCAAAAAAATGTATAGGAGTTTCTGCATTGTTTATGACTTTCCTAGCTATTATTTAAGGAAAGAAACCCCATTTTCTCAACACTTCTTATCTACTTTCACTGTGAATATGCATTTCAACCTCAGCATTGACCGTGGATTTCTTTCAATATTTTCAATCATACAGCTTTATATGGTTTGTCATATCCTTTAAGTTTTATAATTTCTCTCTATGGACCATGAGATAAAACACTGCTTTCTGTGTTATAGGCTGTGGAGGCTCTGAATTACACAGAGAGAGATAACAATGTCTGGAGAATGAAACCATCGCCTTCCTTCCATTTCACAAGACTGATGATTACATAGTAGTGAGCAACATATAACCCACACTATGGATAGAAAGACTTAACCCATGGAAATAATTCAACTCAGTTATTTTATATATAATTTTTCCTTCTTACAACCACACATTAAATTTGCTTGTCAGTCATGTGCAATATGTGAAGAACACAATGATTTTTTTTTACTTCATCCAATTATTTACATTTCTATTCATTAAGAATTATACTAGAAACAGTTTAATTTATTTTCAGAAAATTAGAAGCCATTTAACAATTTATTTAGGCTGAAGTTTGCCCAAACCTTGATTTTCAGTTCCTGAATAATTTTCTAATTTACACTTTTTATTACCTTGATTATTTTTCCCCTTTTATTCCTTCTGCAGTACTCTGAGAGTTAATAAAGTCCTAACTAGTTTACATTCTCCTTTTTGAAGAGTCCGAATTTCTATGCATAAAATACTGTTCACTGCAGATAACAAAACCATTAAAAACATCCTGTTGTACCCAATCCACTACTGCTTTACGTGCAAGATGAATACTGAAAGCACCATTAGCAGCAGAGACAGTTACCAATCACTTATTGGCAATTACGCAATTAATTAAGTAGCTGCTTCACATTAACATTTTCAATCTGAGGGTATGTTTTCTGTTATGTATCTAAAACAAATATTTGCTGAACTGGAGGACAGGACCAATTTTAGCTGCTTGCTAAGCAGAGATCTGCAGAAAACAAGGAGCGAGCATTATGCAGCACATGGCTTCAGTCTGCATTCATGACTCACAATCATGCTACGCTTCTTGTACAGCAAAGGAACTGCACGTACTTTGCCATGCACAAGAGACTACTGTCTTCTTCCTTGTGCCAATGCCTCTTTCTACTGCTATGGATAAAATGACACTCAACTTACCTTAAGAGTCAAAGATGTAAGAACAGAAATAAACACAAATATATACCAGCTACACTTCTTGCAAGGAAAAACCCAAACTTTTTTAGACAAAAAATAAGGTGTTTATTTGTTTATTTCTGTTTCTTGGGACTCTATGAAATGTACCGCCTATTTAACTAAGCCTTCAATATAAGTGTTTCCTCTGGAAAACATGGGTAGCAGAGTATCCTAAAAGTTTTCAAAGGAGAAATACCTTATATAAAATCTTGTGCCAGTAGGATAAGCACTATATACTTCCCTCAAACTTCTTTCCTATTGATCTTACAAACAGATAACAGAAATGCACAGTTACTTCTTTTGTTTATATCCCAGTGCTGCTACTTCATGGTTCTGCTACTTGAGAAAATCAGAGATTTGGAGGATGGTGTGTGTGCTATGAGTATTGTGTAACAGTACATGTTCGTATTTCCAAAGTCCTGTTAAATGTAATGAATGTATTTTAACTTCTTTGTATAGAAAGGCTCTGAAATATTGATTAAAAGGAAAGTGGAGCTTCATTCTAACCCATTTTTACACAACCAGTTCTAGAATATCTCTCAACACAGGAATACAGCCAGATATATCAACGACTGTCTAATTCTTCACTTTCAGTGCTGACTTGACATCAAGAAAAAGCTCCCTCTCTAATAAAATGAAATGTTTCTCTGCATCACTTACAAGCTTATGGAAGATTTGCCTGAAGGCTCAAAGATTTAAAGTTTTTTTGTCTAATAAACCATTTAAATAATCCTATTATTTTAGTAAATCAATAAAAAATAAACAATGAAGACTCCTTTACATAACTTTAGATGGAAACCTACTCTTTATTGTTCTTTAGGCTAATACTATAATGTATCCTCTTTGTCAGACAGTTATGAATATACCTGTCTCTAAAAATCCCTACTGGCAAATGGAAGTCTAAAAGAAGGCAATGAATCTAACCATTCTTGATGGAGGACTTATCAAGGTAACTACACAGACAGGGAAAGGGGAAAGCTGATGTATTAAAAATGCCTCTACTATTGCAACTCAGGAGAGAAGTTCTTTTAGTCCAAGAGCAAGTTTTTAAAGTAAATATAACCATTTATGTTCAGATCAGTGGTCATGTTGTCAATAAGCATCATTCATGAAGGCCCACTTACCTCTAACTGCCCATCTCTATTCCAGCCACCTCTCATTTCTTCCTCACATTTCCACACAATGTATTGCTGTCTCTGCAACAGATTCCCCTTCTTCACGCCTCTTGCTACAAACACTGTTCTCCTTAAGCTAAATGATATTCCTGGGCACAGGATGATATTAATAGGAGATAGACTGGAGAGCTCTGATCGCTTTTTTTCATATCCTTCAGCCAATGAATGTCAAATTGCAGATGCTTTTTTGTTTGACTTCTTTTTTTTTTCTTGTATTTCACTTAGAAGTGAAAGGTCATGTGGTCATGTGACATGACCATGTCACAAGGTCAGAAAATGAAAAGGATAAGATTGCAAACATGCTAACTCCTCTGTATTGCACACTCTCCTAAATAATTCTCTATTCTCACTTAGCCTTTGGAAGGTAATCAGCAGGGCACAGGTCTCACAAACACCCCGTGTGCTATGCACCATGCCATGTGCACAGCCTGGGTGCCAGAGTGTGTGAAATGGGAGCTTTTGTTTAGTGAACTAAACTTCTCAACATATTTATAAGATGTTAGAGAGGTTTTCAGCTGATCACCATAGATGTCTCACTTGCAAGTAAGTAGAAACAAGGAGGCCCAGAAACTTCTGGCTGTATTGACTTAATTTTCTGTGGCTGACCAAAATTCACTTTATGCCTCTAATGTAAAGCTGTAATTAAGAGGAAGTGCTAGCTTTCCTCTTTTTAAGATATCCTGGGTTTGTGAAAAGAATATTCTCTGGCAGTCAAGCCTCTGCTGTGGCTTTGAGAGGTATACAATTTTAATGCTTTTGAGGATCGTCATTGGCTCCTCAGACTGTAATGCCATATGTAAAGGCTGAATAAAGCCATAACACAGATCTCAATTATCAAAACAAAAATATGAGCAAATAGTTTTGTAGTGTTATCTCTTTTGTTTCAGATAATCCCCTTTCTATGTTGGGCACTGCTATCACAGTGTAAGCATGTGCCACTAACATCTTTACTATGGCTGTGAATGCTCACACACTGTAAACATCTTTAGATTCAGTTCTTGAAAGGGACCATAATGGAAGTAATTGTGAAACTCTGTTGTGAGACAGAGATTTATCCCTGTTCTGAGCAGCAGAGGAACTAATGTGGTATGCAACAGTAGAAACAAGGAAAAGAGGAAAATTGCAGAGAGCTTTACTATGGAAAAAGTCTGGAACAAGTCCTGGCAATCTAAAAAAGCTACAGCAGTGTTGCATTACAGAGAACAATTCTGAATTAGTAGTTTGAAAAGGAAAAGGCTTATAGGTAAAGGAACTGAAGACAGAAAATTCTAATGTAAAGGACCAGATTTATGTTTCAACAGTCTCCAATTGTTTAGCTCATTCCCTTCAAGCTGTTTCAGAGAAGACATGAGAACATACTCCTTTTGTACAATTTAGTCCTTCCAAAAAGCCGAAGTCAATGTTTCACAGCCTGCCATTAAAACCATGACTGTTATGCTACTTTTTATTCTACCAGCTTATTTATTCTCAAAGCATCTCTAAAATAATCAACATCATAGGATGCAGTAATACTGAAGGAATTACAAGCTACTTTCATAACAGGACTTGAGGGGTCAAGTTCCTTTTTCTTGGTTTGTCACTGTGTCAGTGGAAACACATCTTTAATTACTACTCCTCAGTCAAGCCCATCGTTGCCTGCATGAGTGCTTCTCTCCCATTCCCCTGGAAAGCTAAACTGCCTTGTTAAATCTCAGGTGAGCCAAGCCAACCTCTGCCTTTGCAGCAAACCACAGAGGGGTAATATTCTCTGAATCAGACAGCTGTCTTAGCTGAAAGGCAGTAGCTCACACCATCACCAAACAGTTGAGTTGCTGGCTGAGTGCCATCTCACTGTGTAAAGCAGTAATCAGAGAGATTATATTTCTGATGTGCTTAATATGATACCAGATGATAAAACAAGGTGTAGGCAGTGGAGAATCAACATCTTGAAAATGCTTTACTGAGGCAATAATCAAATAATTAGACATTTTTAAGCTTTTTTTTAATGCAATACAATGCAATAAAATAATTCAAAAGAGGCTTTAACCTTAAGAAGTTTAAAAGGATCCAAGATGGCATGTCGCTACAATTTAAAATGTATCACCATTCATTATAAATCAGGTTTTCATGGGTTTGTGACATTTAAAAACTTACTCAAGGCTTGAATTATAAATTCAGTACAAGAACATATTTGGGGGGAAAAACACAACAGAAATCTTTTTCCCACTTCTGGGCTATATGCATGAAGAGAAAAAAACAGCAGTTTATCACTGAGAATAAAAGAAAACTATTATACCACTTAGAGTCTATCTGCTGTGAAGTCTATGATTTCCATATGCATATTTGCACATTTAATGGGTACCTAAGCAAAGCCTTCTTTCTTTTGCTGAATTTTTCAAGCTTGTGCAATAACAGGTGACTTGGGGCACTTCTGAGAAGAGCAGGAGAGGAAATATATGAGACTTAAGCTTTATGGTTTACAGATTTTTTTTTCTATGTAAATACAGTTTCCTTTATTTTCCCACAAAAATTTAATGGGGAATTTTAGTTTGTGGACTAACAGTGACTACATGGTAACTTCACCAGTAAATATAAAACCTAACAACTCCTCTATGTCAAAAAAACCTACCCCAAACAAACCTAGTTCAAAGTTCTGATTCTTAGCATGTCTTAATCCATCCAGTTCTCTTGGCAGGCTAGAGGTTTTCAGTGCCACTTATTCCATATGTTCTTTTGGTGAACATCCCAGGAAGGTAACTGGTGGAAATCTAAGGGGCAATTCTCTCACAACCCATTAATCAAATGTTATTTAAATATCACCTGATTCTACTTATTAGCCATGTGCATTTGGGTCCATTATGATTGTATTTCCTTGTTAGACCACATTCTTGATTAGTATTTGTTTAGATAGAGTCTGCAGTGAATTATTTAAACATCCAGATTTATTTTAAACCAGAGGACAAAATGTGTAAAATAAATACCCTGTAAATGTAACAAAAAGTCTTCTACTTGTCTTGTTGACTTAAATGGAAGTAAAATAAAATGAAAAAAATGGCATGTATGTCCAATTACCTGTAAATTAAGGCCTACCCTTCTAATCAGCTCTCTGTAGATGGGTCTTGACATCTTTTAAGGAACTCTATTGATTTTGAGGAGGCTCAAACAAATGATAAAACATGCAATTCACTGTGTGAGATATTAATGTAAAACTGTAAAAAATTCCATGGTAAGAATATCAGAAAAACAATCACAAACTTTTAAGATATAACTGCTTTATTTATGCTTAAAATTGTTTATCTTCTTGTAGTTAATTATAATTATTACACACTCTTTAAATTGAAATTATTGGTATTTTTAAATATCAGCAACTCATGAAGAAATTACACTGCTTTATAATTATTATTCTTAGTTAACGTCCAGCTTTCTGTAGTCTCAAAAGTAAATTTACCTATCTGCTGATAAAAGCCAGCTTTTACAAATTTTCAGTTAACTTCTTCCTACTAATTTTCCCTTCTTTTTTTTGTATTTGCCCACCTTCAAAGAGTCTGTACTGATATAATCAGTCTTATTTGACAATGTTTAAAGCAAAATAACTAAGATGCCTATCCCATAGATTTAACTGAGCATTAGAGAAAAAATGCAGTGTTTAGAAGACAATTCAGATAATGTCCATTACATCCTCCTACAGTTTCGCACTTTACTGAGCATGTCATAATTTATTCTAATTTGTATAAGAACATAGCTGAGAAAGGTGCCATTCAATAGCCAAAGTCCAGCCAAAAGCTTCAGAGCCACTAAATATCTGAAGAGCAAACTCAGATTTCTTTTATTCACTGTTTGTATTTTCCGTTCACATCCCTCGGTACTCCTATGTCATTTTGAGCAAAGTTTGCAAATTTTCATCATCCATTATTTTGATGGCATGACATTTAGTGTCTTTCCAGAACACCCATAAAGGCTTTAAATGCTCAATATACTAAGGGTGATTAATGACCCTTCTTCTGTACCATTGTATCTATGTGAAAGCATTACCCTTCAGCAGGGTTCATTTATAGTTTGCAGCTAGTTCTCTATATACGTGAAATTCTAAGTTAACATTTTTGTTATATGCATGAAACTGTGAGTTAACATTTTCAGCAATAGAGGTTGTCTTTGTCTACTGCTCTCTCTTCTTTCATCGTTGCATATGGGTAAAACCTTATAAAATGAAAGTCTTATTGCCTTTTTAAAATCATGGCTCAGGCCTGTTAATGGGGCTAGAGAAGGACTGTGGGAAAGAGGAAGAGCAGAACTGGAGGTAGAAAAACGTGGTGTGATTATCGTGTGCTCACATAGTGGTGTGTGGTGATTGGTTTAATCAAGCTTGTTGTGCTTTAAAACTATGTAAACACTAAGAAACTGTATAAAAGAGGCTACGTGGTATTAAAGATAAGCTTTTTGCCTGAAGTTGTTGGTGTGACTCGTGCGTGTCACATCCGTCTCAACGCGACATTTCATGAATGCTTTAAATGCACTTTATTCTTGTAATTAATACATTGAGTGAATTTCTTTGTGATTAGATGTTGCTCATACATCACGCACCAGAGTCATCACTTCTTGAAGTAACTTCAAAGGCTTAAATTAAACAGAATGTATCGAGATTTTGTGTATTGTAACAAGCATTCTTAATAAAGTCAGACTGCCTTTTAGTTAGAAATCTCTTGAAATATTGAAGGGCATTTTAATTCTCTGGAAGAGTCTAGCTATTGGCATTTCTATGGGATAAATAAAAATCCAAATCAATTACAGTGTTCTGAATACCATGATGAATACTGAATGCAATTTCAGGTGAAAACTGGTCTAGACCATTTGTAGTTTACTTACCCTAAAAGCTGCTTATTCACTTATAGAGTTGTGGTAAGCTATAATTATTATGCACAGTTTAGCTTTTAATTTCTTTAAAGATAAGAAATTCATGAGGAAATTACACTAATTTAGTAATTAAATGCTTTATATGATTTTTTAATTATGTGCCTTTTACAACAGTTGAGTCAGGGGACAGATTTCAACTACTGTCATAGAACAAAATCTGACATATATTGGCAGATAATTTTCATGTTTTACCCTTATTTCTGAACTGTTCCATTCAGAGTTATAAAAATATATGGGAGTTGTAACTTTCCAAGACAGATGTAAAACATGTGTCTTTGCTCTGGCATTTCCTTGACAGTGTGTTTGCTATTCATTCAAATCCTGATATTTAGCTTTTGGGGAGAGCTAAGAGCAATCAGAGCATTTATTTTAATTCTTATAAACATATATTATGAACCTCCCATGGGAGGTATCTCATAGTAGCCACATCTGCAAGGCATGTCACCTCAAAGACAAATTATGCTCTTTAGTTATAGAAATGTAAGGGAAATAATAGGTTCTAGAGATATGAACCCCAGGATGGGCCCCCATCTGTCAACAGTCCCTCATCATAAATTACAAAATATTCCTAATTTATGTACTTCTGTGGAGCTTATGGATACCTTTCCACCATAGTCTATATTCTCACATACAATGAGCCATACAACCAAAACTGTATTGTTGATCTCTTCAAGTGTAGCTTATGTAAAACCATAAAGTGTTTATTAATAAATAAAGGTTTGCATGAACTAATTTTATTGTGGGTTTTTGACATACTTAAATTCCACATGCTAAAGAAAAAATTGTTACCATTCTTTCTCAATTAATTTGTAAATGTTGATGGAACAGTGCACAGATTCCAGCTCCTCAGATACCTTGTCATTTTTTCACAGTGAAAAATCTCAAGTCAATCATTTTGGAGCATGCCAAATTCATGTTACCATGAATATTTGGTAAACGTTTTATTCAGAAATAAAGCATATTGATATTTGTTATTGTTTGAGTTCTAAGGATGCTACAGTAAAACTAAACTTTTTTTCTTTCAGCTATAGCATAAATAATCAAAGACATAAAATGATGAATGTTGTGGTCATTATCTTTGCAAGAATGCTTGTAAATACGTATATTACATTTAGAGTAAACACATTAATTTTATAGTTTATAGATTAACTTTTGCCTAAGTTATAAAATCACTGAATAAGAAAGCAATTTTTTCCTCTAAAGTACTGCTTAAAGAAACTCATGCAAAGCATGCAAAGTCTAATTGCTAAACAAAACGTTGGCTTTCTGGGAAAAATAACTTGAAGCATACTATGTTATTTTATTATAATATTTTTCCTGGGCATACATTAAAAATAATATTATTTGTGATATAAGAAGTTGAAAAGTCTAATAATGTATCAAAGTATGTGATCAATTGTCAACACAAACTTATAACATATTAGATAAATTTCAAGCCAACAGAATGGTAGGGTAAGAATGTAGTTGCCGTTACAATGTTATTTCAGGATTTTTGTTGAATTGACAAAACTAAAAGGATAAATCCTTATTTTTGACTCCACCCCAAAATGTACTTAACCCGTCCCCAAGGACAGCATGCGAGAGATGGGGTTGCAGCCCTTCCCTGAACTTTATTGCATTTAGTCCTTGAATTCCCTTCTGATCCTTTTTTATTTAACAGTGCAGAAATATCCATATCACAAGGGAGAGAAGGTAAGTGCTTAGCATGCACCTTAAACTCAGCTTGGAAAAGTAAGTATAGCAGTGTGCCACAAAGTAATTCTGATCCTGTGCTTGAGTTTCATGAAGCTGTTGGCAAAGGTTCCCTTAAGAAAATGAAATACTGATAGTGCACATTTTTGGAAGCACTGTCAGTTTATCTGAGCTGAGTGTTGAGACACATCCATCCTATCAAAGCCCTCTTGGGATCCAGGAGAAAAAGGATGTCCTTATGCCTGGACACCACAAAGGACTCAACTGGATAGATACATGCAGAGTGTCTCTACTGGCCTACAGCATAGCTGGGGTACCCATCTCCTAAGGAATAATGCTCCAGTTAGGGCATTTGCTCTGAATTTTATTTGAACCTAATTGAACCTACGGAGATTTACCTCTACAAAACTGTCTTCCAAGAACACTGTTCTAGCCACAAAAAAACCCAGAGCCTCAAAACACCAAAAACCTCTCCTGTGTCAGAATTCTCTGTTTTCCTGAAATTATAATACACTTCTGCTAAGACTATGTGTAATGTGTAGATACAGAATAAGTCCACCTGCCTTGGTATCCTAGTGGATATGCAGTGATTTGAAATACTCCCTAACTGTATTATATTCTATTATTTTATTTCTATGAAAATGCAATCTTGCATGAAAAAAACATATGAAATTAGAGAACACAGGTCATCCCAATGCTCTTCTGTCCCAAATTGTTTTTCTGGGGCTATGAACAAAAACTGATGAAAAATCAGAGCTTGGCCTTGAAAATAGTTCATACTTTTGAGGTGAATGCAAATGCATACTTTCCCAGATTCCAGTCTGGGAAAGTGTAAGAAAAAGCAGTCTGCTTTCTCGTATTTAATATTTGAATGTTCCACAGGCCATTGAATAGATTGCACACAAAAAGTGCTCGAATAAACTCTGCTTAACAAGTTTTAAAAAGTGTTTGCAATTTGCAGAAAACAGCTTTATCTTAGAAAAATACCAAGAAAAAACTTCAAGAGAAAGAGTTAAGAGATCTCCAGAAGTGCTCCAGCTTATAACATTGCTAATGCAGCTCTGCAGAGGTGGAAGTTTAAATCACCCTTGCACTCCAATCATCTTTGGGTTTGGTTTGTCTTCTGAGGCAAAATAGAGCTGCTTTAGGGTTTTTTAAGTCAGTATTAGCAATTAAATCATGTACCTTCCAATTCTTCCCTTTTTATGGAAATCGTCAGATTATAGCAGTACACCTCCATGTGTACCTCCAGTGTCTCATATAAAATTCCTGACAAGAAGAAGCTAGGTGCTGCATAGGAAAAACCATTTTGATTTTACATTTTCACAGATGGGAAATTCACCAAAAAAGTAGGTAAGGGACTACTGCAGCAGTGCAAAGTCATCAAGGAACATGACACATCCTGGATATGTATTCTTCAGGGAAATTTTTCAGACATATTTGAAGCATGTGTGTTTATTAATTTCAAATAGCTTGGGATTTTGTCCAGAGACAAGAATGAAATAAGGACTGTGATTTTCTGTGTCTCACAATCAGACTCAAAATATTTACAAGTGTTTTAGAGAAAGATCAATCAAAACTGACTACACTTTGCTTTGCAGCCAATGAAAAATAAGCCTCCTACTTTTAATCTCTCTCTTCTGTTAAGTCTTTCATTGAGAACAAGTACTAATAGTCTGAACTCTCTAACCTCCTAGTGTTGGGCATGTAGTATGTGAATACTAAATTACCCAACTCTAAGAACTCTCCAGTGTGAAAGTGTTTGCTTCTCTTCTAGCAAAGGTACCTCAGAGAAAAGAAACCTGACCTCAGTGATGTGTGTTTGGGGTTGTACAACAACACGGCTTGATAGCAAAAAACGGGTTTTGCTTTAATTTAAGAAAATATTTTATTCTTGTTCAGACAAATTGGGACCTAGCTGACAGATGACATGCAATGATATGCAAGTGCTTCTGAACAGACATCATTGAAGATTTAGAGCTAAATCCATCTTACAATGACCAGTGATTTTAATGAAGTCTTTTAAAATGATCAAGAGAAGTCTAAAATTGATTTGAGAAAAGCGCTTATCATACACACAAAGAACACAAAAATTTAGACTGATTCTATAATTAGAGAAGCACTCCAAAAGAAAAATAGAAAGATGGACTGAAAAATGAGCTATTGAACTAAAGCACATAAGAGACATTTGAAAAGAACTCAGTAAGTTTCTAAACACAGCTTTCATTGAGAAGTAATGAAAACATACGCTAACTGAGATGATTGAACATTAAAAGATGAATCTTGTGGCTTTTTATCTAGGGTTTAGGCACCTTAGATCTAATCTTTAATAACTATTCTTTCTGTATTAAGTGAGTTTCATAAATCGCCACCAACTTAACCAATACTTGTCTTCAAAGAAGATTTCAGGTTTTATAACCATCATTGCTTGAGGGTTATCTTTGCTGGACTAATTAAAGGAGAGCCAGAAACTGATGCAAGTGCAACTGAATTACTAAGGCCAGCTTAGTGCTTGTTCCCAGGTTACGGTATTAGATGTGCCCAAAACCATGTACTCTTATAACCATCTTCATAAGCAGTGCTCCCCATCTCCTTCTGACTCATCCCTGATAAACTCTAGGGATATCTTCTGTTAATGGCCATCTGTTGAAACCAGGTGGGGCAGTGTTCTTTATCTCTCCCATGACCCATCCTCCCTCCGGGGGCGTGTCTTCTGTTAATGGGCTGTCTAGTCTCACCGAATGACTGATAAAATTGCATCATCCTATTGTGAGATGGAGGGAGGAAACAAGCATTCCATCGTGGATATAATCTGAGATTTCAAACACCACAGACAGCCCTTACCTACTGGACTCCCAGGGGACAAGACCTACCACTGGACCTTCAGGTGAAGACCAGACCCTTTTTCTAGAGGATCACTGTTTCAAACAGGACCACTTCATCTGGGCTGCTACCACAACCCTGACTAACAGGGTGTCAGGTTGTATCCTGACTCTGTCAGTGCTCTTGTACTGTTGCATTTATTTTTTTAAAATTTTTGCATTAAATTATAATTCTGACTTGCAATCTCCCACTGGTCTGTTTTCAAACTAGTACATACCTATACATGATCTTTGTAGGAAATAACCACTTGGAAGGATCCAAGGCAGTTGGGGATCAGGGTCTAGTACTCAAGCTCTGTCTCTATCCTATTTTCATTTGGAAGTGAATATTTATTCTCAAATATACCCAGAAATCTTCCCCAAAGTCTGTAGAAGTGCTCCTGAAACAGTAGATTTGGCACAAAATCATAAAGCAGGCATTGTACAGCAGTAAATAAAAAGAGTGCACATCCAGCACACATTTCATACACACTGGGCAGGGGAACCTCAGGCCATCCTATTCATACCAGTTTGATGCCAGGGACAGCAAGAGATGCCCAGATCCTGGAGAGGGGTCAGCAGAAGAACACCTGGAGAGCTGCACAAAGGAATTCCAGCCACTCCATCCAGTGAGTCATCTTCATGAGGAGGCCAGCATAAATGTTTTTATGCAGACATATGTAGTGTGGGGAAAAAAAAGAGGAGTTAAAGAAGTATGCACAGCAAGCTCACTACCCTGGCCTTTGTGAGAGCAGACCTTGGCATCTTCAGGGACCTTCTTATTAGAGTACCATGGGATAAAGCCCCAGAGGGAAGAATGGCACAAGAAAGCTGGTTAATATTCAGGGATCACCTCCTCCAAGCTCAGCAGTGATGAATTCCAATGAAGAGGAAGTCAGGCAAAAACACCAGGAGGGCTGTGTGAATCAACAAGGAGCTTCTGGACAAACTCAAGCACAAAATGGAGTAACAGGCAGCCATGGAGGAATACGCATTTTTACAAGGCCATATAGTGATAGGACAAGGAGGAAAGATTTTAAACTGAGAGTGGGTTTAGATGATATATTAGAAAAAAATTATTTACTCTGAGGGCAGAGGGGAACAGGAACAGGTTGCCCAGGGAAGTGGTGGATGCCCCATCCCTGGGAGTGTTCAAAGACAGGCTGGATGGGGCTCCGAGCAGCCTGGTCTAATGGAAGGTGTCTCTGCCTGTGGCAAGGGGGTTGGAGCAATTTAATCTTTAGGGTTCATTCAAACCATCCTAGGATTCAATGATCTTTGGAAGAATCCCAAGTACTGGATTAAAGCATACTTTAGTACATTTGAGTACTTAAGGTGACTTAGTGTCAAAGAAGTAGGGAATTTATTTAAGAAATACCTTGTCAGAAAGTTTCACTTTGATGAAATATGTTGAAAAGAAAAAGCAGTAACTTTCTGATAGTACAGACATGAGCTGAAACCCAGAAAACTCCAGTTCAATTTTTGTTCCCTGGAGACTCATTTGAACTCATACAAAGTCTATTCCCCTCACAGTCTGATTGCACATGCTAACCACCAAGTTTTAAAAACCCTCTTCTTTCTATTTCTTCCTGGTTCAATTGTTATTTAGTTATATAAACAATGCTGAAGAGCTTTCCTGGAAGAAATGAGCAGATTTCTATTCCGAACAGTGTATGCCCAAAGATTTCAGATTCCTTTTCTAGATTAGTCAGAGTAAGAACCTGAAATGTGATTTTGTCTGTCCATGGCAAGAGCCTTACCACCTGGCCCAGCCAGCCACATCCAATTAATGCACACTGGTGGATCATTTTTTCACAGGCATTTTTCAGACACATATCATTTGTGTAGGAACATGGAATAAATCCTAGCTTGTTGCTTTTTCTTCTCCCACAAATTCGTAGGTTTGCTATTAGGCCAGGACTTACTGTGGTAGCCATGACACGTTTGTGATACTTTCCCAGTAGAAAATTATTTACCATCATTATTTACCATTACCATTTACCATGAGGTTTATCTCACATTAACCGTCAAGCTATATAGACAAATTAGAGTAGGTTTTCCCTAACTTCAGTAGTGAGGATGGTCCTGAAGATGAATGGCTCAGAAGTTGTTTTTATTTGGTTTTTATGGTGAATCTGTTGCCTGTCTGAGCACAGACAAATTAATAACCCTAAAACCCTTCAAGACTTCACATAATAAGTGTATAATGAATAGTACATGCCTGTCTTTACCACTCAAGCAAGCAAACCACTTTTGCAGAGTACTAAAGGAAGTTCAATTCCTGAAACCTGTCTAAAATAGTCTTGACAATAACAGTAGTATTTGCACTGAAACAAATTATCAGATGTGAATATCTGTATTGTGAGGCTCTAATAGTTCTCATCTGGGTCTCTGCTTCCTGCTAGTTCATTATGACAAAGCAGCCCAAAATTAGAGAAAATTTGGCTCTGTTCATAAGCTTCCATTTCACAGTTTTCAGTGTCTAGCACAGACTGCTCTTCCAGGGACAAACAACAGGACAGGATTTATCTGACAGACTTAAGGTTAATTTAATTCATGATAGGTCATAGCTGACTGGGGTATTTACAAGCTCAGAAAAGCATGAAAGGATTTCAAAGTCTCATTAGTCCATACTGTTCTTTCCATGCTGTTCTCAAACTCAACACAGCTGAAACAGATGATCAAGGTTGTCTTCTTAATATTCGGGGTGGCGGAAACAAATCACAAAGCAATGCCTGTGCAAAGCTGCTGTGGTTTTGCTCATCTGACTGAAAGGCTACACATCTATTAGCTGTAATCAGATATTAAAACCTGCTCATGAGAATGTCTTAAAAGACTTATTAGTTTGGGTGGTTGACTCAGCTGAAAACATAGTGATTCATATCCTTGTAATTATCTTCTGCAGACAAAACTATGCAAGCTGAGCTGCACACTTCTGAATTAATTGAAGACCAATAATAAATGAGGGCTTATTTAAAATAGTGCTTCCTGTGGAACTGAAGAGAATGAGAGGGATTTATTGCAGCTAATATTAAGCATCTACAGTGCAAAAGATATCAAGGTTACTTTTGATGAGAATTCCCAGCAAACATTTCTGTTGCATTCCTGAAGAAGTGCAATTCACTTTTCTCTTTAAATGGAACATATTTTCTGAATTTATGAATGGGGCCTAGGTCCTGAGAATTTTATCTTTAATTTCCCTCCTCACACTCACACTTTTGCCTGTATAACTCAATCAGTTTCCTCTTGTATTAGCTTTAAGATTTTCTCAATGTGATCTGGCACTGTGCACTTGCAGCCCAGAAATCCAACCATGTCTTGGGCTGCACCAAAACCATTTGGCCAAAAGGGTCTCTCTGCTCTGCTGAGACCCCACCTGAGGATTCTGTTTATCACTGGGGCTCCCAGCATAAGAAGAACATGGTTCTGTTGAAGTGAGCCTAGAGGAGGACCATGAAGACAATTCTCTAGGGAGCTGCAGTACCTCTGCTTACAAAGACAGACAGAGAGAGTTGCAACTGGGGGAAGAAAGTCTCCAGGGAGACCTTATAGCACCTTCCAGTGCCTGAAGGACGTTACTACAAGAGAGATGGAAAGGGACTTTTTACAAATGCATGTAGTGATAGAACAAGTGAGAATGGCTTTCATTTGAGAAAGTTTAGATCACATATTAGGATGAGATTTTTTACTGTGAGGGTGATGAAAAATTGGCACAGGATGCCCAGAGAAGCTGTGGCTGCCCCATCCCTGGAAGTGTTCAATACCACCTTGGATGGTGCTTTGAACAGCCTGGTCTAGCAGAAAGTGTCCCTGCCCGTGGCAGGGGCCTTGGAACAAGATGATCTATAAGGTCACTTCAACACACAGCATTCTGTGATTCTATTATTTTATAAATTATACTTAAACTTTTGCAAATAAGAGCATGAATAATGTTACAATAGCAAAAGAGAATTGGACACTGCCCACAAAAATTTACCAGTCTTTTGTGGAACAGAAAGATTTTACATAAATAAAAAAAAAAAAAACAAACAGGAAAAAAAAATCTTATTTAGATTTCTCCCATCCTAAATAAGACGCTTCAATGCAAACAGGATAAAGAGTTAATAGTCTCCTATTCAGGAAATGGAGTTTGACATGAAAAGAAGAAATAAAATAGGATTTATCTCAAGAAACCTAGGAAAACTGGATATGTTCCTAAGTGCATGCTTATAAGTCCTTAACAGATTTTTCCACATCTGGAAATGTGTCATGTTACCCCATGGCCCTGTATGGATGAACAGGAGAGAGAAGGGCAGAGATATTCATACTTACACTGAACCCACTTACCTGCAGTTTAAACATTGGCTGTAGGATAAGGTTAACTCCGGTCTCTGTCTATGTTTTTATTGTTGAATAAAAGTCTGGGTACTAATCCTAAGTGACATCAAGCAACCCATATCAATACTTCTTAGAGTTTACTCCTTACATAGCAGAACTGTGCAGGAGAGATAGAGGTTCAAGGCCAAACAAGAAAACAAGGTAAAATTTTAGTGGATTAGTACTTGGTCTTCCTCCTTGAACTTCTTTAACTAAGCTGTAAGAAAAAAATGTTCTGTAGGTGCCTGTTTCTCTTCATTAACTACTACAAAATGGGTGAAGGATCCAGCTCTCCAGAAACAGCTATTTACAATGCATATATTTAGTGGGAAGAGGTGAAACAAATTTCTGTTTTATACTGCTACCACTTGTGTTGTCGGCTCATGAAGGCACCAGAAATATCTCTACACTGAGTGCAGTATTCCGTGGAGTAAGGGATAGTCTCATTGTTTTCATTTCAAGATGAAAGAGTAGGCCTGAGAGTAGAGATTTAATTGCCAATGCACTGTCTTTCAACTGTGAGGGAGTCTCACTTTTATGTAATCATCTCTTGAGTAATTCTAGGTCTAAAGAAATTAGCTGCTAATAAAACACTACCATTACTTCAAAAGAAGTCACATCAGTTGATTAAGTAAGTATATGTCTTCACAAATGAGCAGAAATTGTCTCAAGGCTCTTTTAGAAGGGATTAATGTGAGTAAAAAGTGTACTGATAGTACATTTAAAAGGCTGGGAAGATATAAATTGTTTATAACAAAGTCATCTTTCTTTTCATAGTCATTAAATACTGTATTCATTAGTACTGTGGGACACAAACTGCTAAAAATTCTGTAAAGCACGATGCAAAAAGCAGTAGTATAACACAATTGCATAGGGGAAAAAATAATCTCTGGCTGTATGTTTCTTCTTTTCCTAATTAGAGTTACAAACTGGGAATTCAGCAAAACTGTAACTGTCTGTTGTTCATCTGCCAATGTATTTGTTCAGGAATTTGTTGGCAAGATACATCCCACATCAGAAACTGGGTATTGATCAGCTGTATAAATGATATAAATACCTTCTCTTGGATAAGTCTTGACTGCATCAATGCAGACTTCTCACAGTGCAGCTTATATAGAGCAGAGTTCAGTTATTTCTTCTTTTTGCAGCTTAATTCTGGTAGGCAGTTCAGTTCTACACAGCGACTCACTCACTCCCCGACGGTGGGTTGGAGGAGAGAATCAGAAGTCAAAAAATGTATGAATTGAAATAAAGGCAGTTTTATTGGTAAGGCAATATCCAGCACACCCTCATTAACCTCCCATTACCCTTTGAGCTCAGGCTGGGTCACTACTGCACTTGTACTGCTTCCTGTGATGCTTATCCTCTACTGATTCAGGTGGTTCTTCCTGTAGTACTTCCTGTAAAATGCATCTTTAGTCACAGCTTACTACAATTTAGAGGTATATCCACTACAGTCTTCAACCCTGATCCATTTGGGTCAGGCTACAGGGTTTAACATTGCAGCAAACTCTTCCCCTTGCTCCTGCTGCAGCATGACCTCATCTGTACACCACCATCTCTCAGGGGTGTACGTGCTCCTGTGTGACCTTATCCAAGGCCCACAGCATCTTCAGGGGTGTACCTGCTGTGTAGTGAATTAATCCATGGCCACTGATAGATACTTCAGGGTGTACCTGTTGTGGCATGGACTTACCTAGAGCAACAGATGCTTTGAGATGTACTTTCTCCAGCATGGACTTTTCCTTGGGCCATAATCCCTTCAGGGGGTATGTACTTTCATCTAGTGGACCAATATAACAGAAGGATCTGACTGATTTTAAAAGATCAGGAATAAGATGGAGAAAAGAGGTAGGCTACTTAAAATCAAAGGGATTTTTCTAAAAATAAAAGTAAAATCTGTACCGACAAGACAGAGAACTTTCTAAATAATTCATGAATCTGAAGGAATTTCTGGAATGTGGAACAGATTCTGACAGTGAGATGTCACAGACCATGACAGACTAGGAGCTAAATCCAGTAATCTCCTACACTGCCCTGACAAGCAATGGAGAATAACTGGTGCCTAACTTCATCAGCCTGGATCCTCTTTGGGGGGCACCTACCTCTTCCAGTCCACGGTAGTGGGAAAACAGATATCTCAAGAACTTTTACTTGGCTGAAAAGTCAGCATGACCATGCAGAGGCAGGGAAAGAGAAGTTTTTCTCTAGCAATCCACGCTGGTTTTGGCTGGTGTAGAGTTAACTTTTATCACAAAGGCTGGTACAGGGCTGTGTTTTGGATTTGTGCTAAACACGGGGTTGATAACACAGAGATGGCTTTGTTATTACTGAGTAGGGCTTGCAAAGAGCCAAGGCCTTTTCTGCTGTTCGTACTGCCACACTGGGGAGAAGGCTGGCAGTGCATGGGAGGCTGGGACAGGAGAGGGAGAGGACTCAGCCTCTCTTGCATGGGAGAGGACACAGCCAGGACAGGGGACCCCAAATGGCCAAAGGAATATTCCAGACCATATGACATCATGCTCAGCGTATATAGTGGGGTGAAGAAGGAGGAAGGGGGGACATTTGGAGTGATGGCACTTGTCTACCCATTGCACTTGCTGGGACTCTGCTCTTGTGGAGATGGCTGAACACCTGCCTGCTTGTGGGAAGCAATGAATTATTTCCTTGTTTTTCTTTGGTTTTGTGTGTGTTTTTTGCTTTTCTCTATTAAACTGTCTTTATCTCAGACCACAAGCTTTCTACCTTTTACTACTCCAGTTCTCTCCCCACTCATGCTGGTGGGGGAGTGAGCGAGCAGCTGCACAGTACTTGGTGGCTGGCTGGGGTTAAAGCATGACACACTCCCAGAAAAATTGCTGGACATATTAGGCTACATACCAAACCCTGACCACCAAAACCCATTTTTGATTAAGAGTTTAGCTTAAGAATTTGAAACATTAATTTTCTCAACATGGAGAAATTCAAGATGTGTTGACTGCTTAATAGTATATTTCTTTATTCACTAGATCTTTGGCTCTTTTGGGACCACATTATTATTCATTCCCACTGTTGAAACTGAGCTACTCTGCAGAAAATCATTACAGATTCCACCAGGCTACCATTAAGCCTTTGTGACCCTGCCTAGTCTCCCCAGGACCTCTCCTTACCCCTGTCCATGGACGCAGGGAGGACATACAAGTCACGGTCTGGACACCCAAACCTGTCCTGAGCTACAGGGTAGGGGTACCTGTCTCCAACCCTGACTGTGTCATTTGCTCTTGACTGGATCTCATGGTTGTACCTTGGACTTGGTTTATCACCTATCATGTTGAGTGCTGCCTATGGACCCTGTAACCAGCCCTGAGCTCTGCTCACCATGCTCAGACCCCACAGGAGAGTCTCAGCTTGTCCTCCCTTGTCATGGAGCCCCACTTCTGCTGATCCCTGTCAGATTCATAGGGACAATGGAAGAGGGTGTAACACAATTATGTCATTCAGTAATTCACTGGGTTTTGCTATTGTTTTTAAATTTTTATCCAATGCTACATAAAAATGCAAGTTTCTGAAGCAACTGAAGCAATTCTGATCAGGACTCAGTTTTATACTTCTTGGACCATGACACTTTTTACACAAAATACAATTTGGTAGTGGTCAAAATCTACTCTGCCAGAGTCTGCAGCAAGTCCCCAATGAGACCAGCCAGTGAGTGAGGGACTCATGGAGGGGTAAGGAGGGACCAGAATCCAGGCAGGAATGCTGGGTCAGGGCAGACAGAGGGGCTGTGCTGGTGCTTAAGGAATCTGGGTGTGTGGTGATGAACCTGGGGTGTGCAGTGTGTGTGCTGCAGTTGTGACCTTCTGCCTCTGCCAGCCAAAGAGCTTGGTTTCCTGTTCATCTCTTCCCATAAGTATTCCTGTTACTCTTCCAGAAATTTCTATAAAGATAGCACCTATGGCAGTGGTCTGTAAGTGTATCTCTGTCCCTAATTCAAATCCCTCTATAAATCCTGTTTCTACAATGTATATTGTAAAGCCATCCATAAAATCTAATAAAAAATTATCAAAATTGTTCATACAAACAAAAGTTGCAACACAATCATGTCAACCTTTCTGATGAAGCAGTCTTCCCTTATATAGTCCAATATGAGGCTAATCCCCACTTTGGTAGCTGGAAAAAATCTAGCACATTTTAAGTCCTCGCAGAGTTTAATAAACAGCAATGAGTAACATCAATCACACTTGTCACATTTATCCAACAGTACAATGAAGGTCTCAGTTTCAGATCGCTTAAGCTGTTTTCTAAAATAAAATAAATGCAAACTATTAAATGGCAATGTCAAAAGAACCCTTTAAATTACTGCAGTGGAGAGAGGGAGAAAATTCTTGTAAGAAATGCAAGTGTTTTGATTCAAACATCAAGAATCAAAACGACTATATTAAAATTGAATGTTTGAGTGAATAACATACAGATATCCCCAGAAATCTTAAAATTATGTGAAGTCACTTATGAGAGTATTTGTCCCGCCTAAATTTGCATACCAAGACATTGTTTATGTAATCTGAAAATCCCCATACACAACCTCCTTAGTAAAAAGTAAAATGCTCTCATCTTGGGTAGGAATTGTATTTTTTTTCCTCGATAATTTAGATGACTGAACTTCTCCTGTTTATTGCCTGAATATTCATATCTGAAGAGTATTTGTTTACATTTTTATACACTGAAGGCAGGATTTGATAGTAAGCTGCAAGTGCCAGTGAATCAAGAACCTGTATAAATAATGCCGGTATTTTTGTTTCCAGTTGAAATAAGAAGTGCTTTGTAACCCGTACCTAGGCAATGCTTGTGGTACATGACATAAATTACAGTCTTGTTCATATATTTTTTATATATTCATAGCAGCATTTTTTAAAAGGAATAAAGCTAGAAACAGCTCAGCTTTCCCTAGGAGAGAAGCCTTTTTTTTTTTTCCATTTGAATAGTAATAGGGGAAACCCTAATTTTTTTCTTAAATATTTGATTACCTTTTGAAATTGTGATTTTTATTTTTCACTTATATACATTGATATATAATGATGTGCAGAATAAATTCTATTTGGTTAGAAATTCCTAGTAGCTTTGGTCTATTACTGTATGTATTAACTGTATAACCTCACATCAGTAACACAACAAAGCTGAAAAGACACCTTCAAAATTCCTTTTACCCTCCAGTTTTTACTTGCAGTTTATATCAGACATCCTCCACAATTTGTTCAAATTTCTGATCATTTTACAGTAAGACATAGGGTAATTGTTTGTGCCAAAATTGTTTTTTGTTTTTCTGACAGTAGAGGACAGAATAATTCTTGAAGAAACATGCACAGATATAATTCTCCATAGATATGACGGCAAAGATCAGGCACTGATGAACAGAAAGAAATTAAGTTCAGATTGTTTGCTTGAATGCGAAGCCTTTGATCCTCTGCCTAAATCTGGAGAATTGAGAACATCTGCTGCAAGCCTGAGCAGGAAGTTAGGGGAGAAAGAAAAGAAGTGTACCCAAAAATCTAGAACAGGACTTGCCTGACCTAATGCAGAAATCTATTTTAGACAATTTCTATCACAAAAGTTCTTTTTTCTTTCCACCAACTATACAAGAAGTACAGAAAAATTGCTCAAAAATAAATAAATTGCAGACATCAAAAGTGGGTGCGATCAACCTGACCTCAGGCATCCAAGCAACATACTGGTCTCATTCATAGTGACTTTTTCACTCTTTCAGGAATCAGATCACCTCAAAGTCATTGTAGAATGGCTCCATAATTAAAGCTGTAGCATTTAAAAGTGCAGGCAGCTTCCTCCCCAAAGATCTTGGAACCAGTGTGGAGCCTTTATATGATAAACTATTGATTGTTTAAGGAAAAGTTCTTCTGCATAAACAACAATAATTCTCAGACTTTTTAAACTGATTTAAGAAGAGTATAGAAATGTAAATGATTAAGTGAAGCTTTCATTAATAATAAGTACCAGTGATGATCTAGTTAGAGTTTACACTCAATTTTGCAGTTAATTATAACCTGTCTGAACATTTTCCTTTTGTATTTCTTCAAAAATAACCTTTTCTGGAGACATGCATAATGATATATGTGCACATTATTTGCACCTGTTTTCCCACCTGACCAATTTTGTTTGTTTAGGAAACTGGAAAAAATTAATCCCAACCATTGTCTATGTTATTGAGAAAAAAATACAATTCCTACCCAAGACAATCTTTTATTTTTCACTCAGAACTGAACACCTGTGTGCAGACATGATATGAATATGCTGTGTACATATCAAATCTCTTAGAAGCTTATAAATATCATTAGCAAAGATAAATTGTGATTTTGTGATTCAGAAAATGACAGGTGGAAAACACCTTTGAAAAGCATCAATAACATGGTCAGTAAATCAGAGACCAAATTCTGGGAGTGCTTAAAACCTATGGCACAGAACAATAAGCATTAATGGAAAAGGTCTAAAACTTAAACACCTTCCCCTACAGTAGTTTGTAGTTTCTATTGATGTTGCTCTTTCTTTGCTCTTAAACAGGAACTGAAAGTTTTATTTGTACATCCCATTAGATACTATCTCCAGGTATCATTCAAATCAGTGTGCCTTCAAAAACTTATTATTCCAAGTTTTCAAGTGTACTGGGGTTTTATCATCTGGACGAAACTCACTTTGAAAGGGATATAACAATACTAAACTTGTAAATTTGTGATTCTGACAATTGCTGATTATAAGTCAGGAGAATGATAATGTTCAGGTCTGTTCTGCAAAGGTAGACTGTGGTCTCAACAGCTAATAATATAGCATAGACTAGAACTGGTGATCAGAGAAAATACTTTTATACAAGTTTGTCCTATCTATCTATCTATCTATCTATCTATCTATCTATCTATCTATCTATCTATCTATCTATCCACCGAATCTCCTGAGTTTTTTTAGTTTGACTTCAGCTAATAGAAGCCATAAACTCTGACTTTTCTGAAAGCTTTACCCAGAGAATTCCATCTTAAATGAAAAATTCAGGTGCTCACATGATGTGAGTCCTCATCAGGCTGGAAATTTCATTCCATGAATCATGTTGAATTGTTCAAAGAATACAATGCATAACATTTCCAGGTATTCAAAGTAACTATGTGCTTCTTCACATGAGATAGATACAAATGATTGCTTATGAGCAAAAACCAGGCCAGCTGTTATTCATGATAATTGCTAACATCATTCCCAACAACAAATATATTCAAGTAAATCATAATGGTTTTCTGGAAAAATCATGCATGTAAGAACAGGTGAAGTCTCCCTGATGATAATATTTCAATAGTTTCTCAAGGCTGTACAGTGCACCAGAAGAGTACTAAGATTGTTTTTATGCTAGTCTCTTGAATGTCAGTAACAGACTACTCAAAAAAAACTAAAAATAAAAACAAAAACAAGACACTAGTTGCCAATGTAGGTCAGATCATATATGCTTTGGGCATATTTTTTTCATATATATATATATATAATAATGATAAAAACTAATAAAAAACCACCAAACCCACCCCATAAATACCAAAGCACTTTTATTATAACTTTGAGCTAATTTTATCATTCATATGGAAAAGATTTCCCTTTCCGACAATTTGTTTATTCAGAGTTTATCTTAGGGGACAGTCCATGGAATCAATGTGCTGTGCAATAACTAGCTGACTGCATGATCTAATTAACACTAACTTGTTATTTCCTTCTTTCTATTTTTGTCATGGTCATTTCTAGTGTTTCCACTCACTGCAGATAAACCCTAACTCCTCAGAGCAGGATCTGTGGCATCTTCAGTGTTCATGATTAACCTCCTATATACAGCTGCCAAAAATTGTAGGACTTTTTATTCCTTAACCAATGAATTATTTAAAAACCCCATATATTAGCTCTCATTGATTTGAGAAGTGATAACTAAAAAAAGTCCATCTGCATATCAAATCAAAATAATCAGATATGAGAAAGGAGTAGCAAAAGAAAAAAAAAAGACGATAAATTAATTCATTTTTACCTTGAAAGCACAAAATCTTCTTATAAACAGATGGAACTGATGCTACTGATACAGTATAAAGCTTTATTGCTTTTTCCTTTTTGTGGCAAATGATGCATTTATTCCTACTGTGTTTAGTCCATCAGAAGAAACCAAATACAAGTGCTTCAGTGCTAAAAGAACTTTATTAATTAATTGATAACCAAATGTGGAAGACAGGAAACATTAAGTGTTATAATTTAAAAAGTTTCAATGTGCCTTTTTATAGAAAAAGTAATTGCATCAATGTTAAATATTCACACTGCAAAGTAGCTCTGAAAAATTGCCCATGCTAAATTTGTCCCCCACCAAATTTCTATTTTCTAACATTACAACATAGTCCAAGAAATATTTAAGTTTGACTTGTTCTTTTGATATTAATGCAGTCTATAAGAAAACCATCTCAAAGAATCATCAAGTTTATTTTTCAGTCTTGCCACAAGATGACCAGTCTATTGAGACTGTGGTGACCTCACTGTGATTATTCAATGAGTCTATAATGCTTCACAGTGAAGCTTTTTACTTTATGCTAATCAGCATTCATTATTTGCAATTAAAAACATGTGCTTTTATCATTTCACAAACATTTGATTGTGACAGCTAATTCAATGCTGGCTTTGTCTTTAGTTTAAAAGAAGATGTGTAAACCAATTGAATCACAGATACTGTGATGACATAAAATTACTATTACAGATATAGACAATTATCCTATTACAATGTTAAGGGACCCATGTAGGTCATACTTTTAAGGGGGTTTACATCCTAGCACAGTAATGTCATATAGCTCTATTAATCTACAAACTCTGGTATCTTTATCTAAGCGGTCCCTGTAGTGATCAGTCATGCCGATGTAAAACTTTTTATAGTTTTTCAAAGAAAAGCACTTATTCATCTTACAAATGACATCATTAGGTTTTGAGAACATGAAAAGTCTTTATTAAATAATTTCTATATTTTATTTAAAGAAAATATTCGGATTTTAAAAATATTAGGCATATATTTAAAATATTTATTTGCTGGGACAATTGGTATATGAGATTCCATTTTCTTTATAGACATTTATAATTTCTTCTCTGTATTTCTATTTCATTTATAACACTAAAGCTTAGGCAGAAAACATCATTTTCTGATGTCCTTATTTTCTTCACTGTCAGTGGATGATGCCAGAAAGTTTCTAAAATGTTCAACATTGACACAAGCTCTATTATATTCCTCTTCATCTCTTTGTCTTTATGTGACTGTTATGATGCCTACGAGGTATTTTAAATTTCAAGTTTGTCTGTCAGCTATTTTAATTAACCAGTTAGTTTTTCAAAGATTAACTTCTGCTTCATTGGATTTGAAGTCTACAATCTCCCTTCCTTCTAGTGTTTTGCAAAGATACTAGCATGGCTGAAAATCAGTGAAATAAACAATATAGCTTATTCCAATCACTGTAAGAGGCTGCAGATGAGCATATTTTACAGACCAAGGAAATTCCCTGTTTCCACACCCAGTGTTCATGTAGTTAATATCACACCAATCTGTACTTAGCTAAATAAAAATCAGCACAAATACAAACGTTTGTTTTTATTTATGGATAATTCTAGTGTTGAAACTGGTACGTATCATTTGAAATAAAATGCCTATCATTTTGAAAAGGTGGACGTTTATACACACCTTTGCTGTCAGATATGCCAGAAAAGCAAAAGCATGTCCTTTGCTGGTGAGTTTTTTAGCTTTTTTTTAAAGGCCCACAGAGACCCAGTGGGACAATCCTCTGTGAGCTATAAGAAGCTGTTAGGTGAATACTTGCCTGAAACCAAAATTCCAGAATCTTAGTAAAAATATTCTGCCATGGTAGCACTGAAAGACATATTCTCACTCTAAAAAAAAAAAAATGCAGAATCTCCTTTGTTCTTTTTTAATTTCATGTAACAAATTGTTTATTGTTCTACGGAAACTGGTGTCCTCACCAATTGAGACTGCAAAGTAGTTCTTTTGAGGGGGCCATAAACTGCTATCCACAAGTCTTTCCTCAACTTCAGCCAGTATTAAAGAATAAGTGCCAACTGGCAATTATCCAGTTTCATCACTAAAAATGTTCTTTGAATTGGTTTGTTAAATATTACCAATATTGGCTTCATGCAATCTAATATAGTTTCAACGATTCTCTGAAAATAATGTGTCCAAGATACTTTATGGATCCTAACAGCAGTGGAAAAATTGACCATGTTTTTTACATTGACTTATACATGTTTCACAAGTGGTAGTACAAGATCTTTAATAATATTTAATTTGTAAATATAACTTACACTAATAATTTTTTGTTAAATTGTTTTCCTAGGAAGAAAATACAGTGAAAGAATGATGTAAGAACAGAGAAAAGCATGGGGAAGGGTTAATATATTGGTGTAGGAATATATAAGCCACATCATGGTTGCCCAGGTAAAATTATTAAGTGAAAGAACTTGAGAAAATCACAGTTTAGGAAAGACACAGATTTATTTACTAAGTTCTATTGATTACAAAAAGCATTTTCTGCCAAAAAAGAGATCTCAGAAATATTATTTAATTAATCACAAATATTTGCATCTCTGCTATCTTTCCCAAATTTCTCTCAGCTAATAGCTAATCAAACACAAAAAATTATACCTGTAGCTGTTCAGAAGATTTTGTTCCATCATTTCAACTGAAGATTCATGTTTTATTGACCCCCACACTGGGTGAATGGGCTTCAGAACTAGCAGGGGTCTCTCATCACAATAGAGTGAAATGGCTTTCTTCATCATCAGTGTTGTCTATGGTAAATAATTACAGGAGTCTTCTGCTCAGTTCTCCTCATTTGCACAGAACCCTGAGTCAAATTCAAAGTCTTACTGTCATTCTCTAAGAAGTTCAGTTCCATGTAACTTATAAGGTATCTTCTATCATAGTAATCCTCCTTTAGATTCTAAAATAAATCTAAAGACTGCACTTACTCAACTTAATTTTCTACAGTCATAGTAGATATTATAACCATGAGGAAGAAAGAAGAAAATAGAAACAAGGGATCAAATAATCCAAGCACTACTTCAGAGTAGAGAAAAGTCAAACTACACCATCAGGAAAAATTTAAAACTTAGATGGCAATAAGGAGCTGGTGTGAAAAAAATCTCAGATTCTTCCTGTTAGAGGAAGAAATACATATAACTAGTAGCTTTTCTGCAGAGATAGTGCAATGGTAGTGGTACTGCCCAAGAGCAGATGACAGCTGAATGGAGACTTCTTCAAGCCTGAAAAATGTCACTAGCAGCAAATTTTCTAACTGCATTTTGCGGACATGATTGTTTCTATTTAATTTTGCTACCAGTTGATCTGGAAGGAAGGGATTTGATTTCAAAAGGGTAATTGTTAATAAATTAAAGATATTTGTTAGGATTCTGTGATGAGATTTCTGGTGGGTTTCTCAGGCCTTGTACCCTCTCTCTTGAGCTGTTTCTGAGTAGAGTGAAGAGTGGATAGTGTAAGGATCTACATACATGAACTGTACCCCACAATTATGGGAGATGGCTTTTTAAATCTTTCCTATATCACATGGCTGAAATTATTTTCAGTGACTGGGCATGCCTGTGACACTCTCAGAGCACAAATGTCAAAATTTAGTCTGACTACTGGGTCTTCAGGAGTCTATGAAGCAAGAAGCAGCCTTCCTAGGAAGCTAGAAAATAGTGGTTTGGAAGGCTCTTAACAAAAGGTGTCCTTTTTGGTCTGATTTTCCAGGAAAAAATTATTGACTGCTGTTTGCTCTCTTTGCAGTGCATGATGTTGAACATAATACTTTTTTGCCTTAAAATAAATGTGGGAAAGAGGACTCTTCTCAAGTACAGGCAGGAATGAACAGAACATTTTGCATAGAAGAGGTAAAGGGAACCAAGAGGAGTCAACAGCAGGAAAGAAATGAGAGCATTTTATCAGACCACAGCTATCCACCCAGCCTAGTCAAGTTAAAAGGCAACATTCAGGCAGACCATCAACTCATCCAAACATAGTCCCTCAAGCGTAAAGAATAATTTTCCATTTGGCCTGTGGGAAGCGAGCTGTTGCAAAAACGCAAGCAATTCTTTTGAAAATCTATGTAAACGAACTTTAGGTAACTAACTTAGGAAAGAGGAGCCTGGGTTTGAAAATTATCTTCAGGCCTCTATAGAAGGTGGCTCCTCTAAGGTAAAAAAACTATTTCTAATGTTTTTCTGTCAATTTGGATGCTGTTTTAGAAGAACAGACATATATTTAGCTACATTCTTGTCAATGAACAAACAATAGTGATTTGGGTTGTTTTTTTAACTAAAGGATGGCAGAATGGAGAAAGTGTTATCAGTCCAATGTCATCTGTCTATTTCAACTGAATTTTATAGTAGAAAACATTTTTAGCTCCCAGTGAAACCCCTTCCATACCACTGTGTGTTCATAGTTGATAAGCTGATAGTTGTGAGATTTATTAATCTTGAAATCATTTGGGGAAAAAAATAAAAAAGCCTAATGTGAGTGGCATAGTTTCTTACAGTCTATAAAATATAGTTGCTTGGAGTGTCTGGGGATTGGAGTCAATAGTCCCTTAAGTCTCTTCCAAACCTTTCTTCTTGATGAACCACTTTGCTATCACACAAAGGTCCCAAACCTAAATAGGACCTGGTATGTTCCCATTCCCTAGCCACATCTTGGTTTCCCTAGTCATGTGCATTCTTTCCAGGTAAGCCAGAACCATATGCCTGCAGTTCAGAATCGAGCTTCATATTATATACCTCCTTAATAAATACATGTTGTCTTGCTTGTTGTTTTCACCCGTGGAAACAATGGCTCAGATACAAGAAATTCACAGGACCGTCCTATACATTCTCTATTCACAAGGTGAAAAAATATTGGAGCTAGTACAACCAACAATATGCTTGGAAAAGGGGCATATTTGAAATTAAATAAAATCAGAAACAAACAGTTCCTTTTTCTTTGGTTTTTTTTTTTCCCTCACAAATAAACCAAATTTGGTTTACTGGATGAGTGAAAAACAGATGGGATATTTATTGTCACCACTAAAAAATGTCTCTGCCACTGCCTTTTTTTTTCATTAGTGTAAGCAAGACCAGGGAATTTTTTAACCTTTTTGGAATAGCCTTTATCATGTCTGTGAAACCAATAGAAAGATTTTCTTTTGGGTCTCATTCATTAGTTACTCTACTTTCTGGGAGTCAAGTACTACTTGTCTTTCTTTTTCTATTTAGCATAACTTTTTAAAAAAGGATCTCTTAATCAATTAGCTCTTTTTTAAGTCATAATAAAAACTCCATGAATTCTCCTGCCTGGAAGAATCAAATCTCAGGTTACAAAGAATAATTAGCTCAATTTTGTCACACGTACGTGAGATCCTAGAGTGTCAATTATCTTCTGTCTCCTGAAATATGTTGAAACTTCACATATAGAAGCTGCCATTAACACCTCCTGCTGTTGCTGTGAATTGCTTCAGCCCCATCATATGCACTATGCTACAGCTTTGAATTAAGATCCACAGGAGCAGTACAAGCTTTGAAGACAGCTGTAGAACTCTTGTCTTCAGGCAGTACCCTCATTTAATATTCTTGTATAGCATTTACCTTAGAATATGAACTTTAGTGGTTACATATCTTGGATACTGAGAGACATGTCCTGTTATATACAAAAAAATATGTAGGTTTCTCCTTAGACTTTGATAAGTTTTCACTTGCTTAGAGGAGGAAGCAAGTCTGTTTATTTCCGGAAACATAAAATAAAAATAATTCCCCAAAATACATCCCTTTTAATACAAAATAAGATCTTACTACCACAAAATTTATTAATAAGAATAAACACTGTACATACAAGTCAGGAGCAGATAGTCACCAAAATCCTGATTACAGGACTATGAAAATATACATATACATACACATACACAAATACATATACATACACATATAAATGTACCTGCACATTATCAATCATTCCAGAGCTGTCACAGTACTGGAAGGTAGGCTCAGAATTTCCTGCAAAATACAAGGAAAGTAGTCACTGATACTATTTGCATCAGCCTCACTGTTTACAGGAGTGGAATTTTAATTCAACAGCAATCACATAATATAAAACAAATATATTATATATATGAGATTGCATGTGTGAGAAGAACATGCCTGTTCCTTCTGTGTTATGTACCATATGAAGCAATAGAAATACAACAGTAATAAGTCTCTTTATTTAGAAACAAAGAAAATTTCTTTTCTTTGCACTGGTGCATAGAACTACAATGTTGAAAGTTGTGCAGAATCAGACATCTTTTCACAAAACGTTGATGCTGAAAGTCATGCAGTTCTAAACTTCCAAGAGAAATCCCATATGTTTGCTGATCCTTTCCTTGCCATGTTTTCCTCTTCCAAACATTGCTGTAACTGTATTAGTGTTTGACTGTCCCAAACATCTGATGCAAATATAAAAATAGGACTCTCTTCCTGTGTCTGATACTATATTAAAAGTCGCTTCAGGAAAGTTGACAGGGAAAGAGAGATTCCTACTAGCTGATTCACAAGAAGGCTCAACTCTGTCCTGAAGAAACAGATGGCTCCAATTAACTCTTTCCATGTATGATTAAAAACAAAAGGGCTCACAATCTCGCATTTTTCTAAATCTGAAAGACATAATAGAGTTTTCCACACAATCTAGAGGTCTGAAGCAGGTCTACATATTTTTCGAATGGGGGAAAAAAATGATGGTGTAGGATATAGCTTTCACTTTTCTACTTGAAAATATCTCATGGATATATTTTGTTGAACACAATGCAGCCAATAAGGAATAAAATATCTCTGTAAGGGTCACGCATTGCAAAACTGTCTCCAACTTAAGACACTCAGTACGTCCAAGGTGACATTGGCCAAAAACACTGAACAACAGAGTCAGAAAGGTATCTGGGCTCTTAGCCGGCACTTCAGAGGGATTTAAGAGCCTTTATAATTGTAAGCATCTGGGCATTAATGACTTAGAGATTCAATTTTCAAAAGTAACTTAAGTAATTAAAAGCCCAGGTTGAACTGAATTGTAATTAGTCTGAGGTTCCAATGGGCCATATTTTTGAAGCTATTAAAATATTTTGAATTGTGGCTTATTGGTTAGTGATATTTCTAAGGGAAAAGAGGTGTAAGTGTATATGAATCTACTGTAATACCAATTAATTTTCACTTCTGAAAATGGACCTGGGTCCTATATTAATAGAACACTTTTGAAAATATAATTAGCAAACTAGTCAAAAATTGTGGTGTTGAGCAATAAATACCCATACTCTGCAGCTTTAGAATACTGAGTCTTTAACCTTTATATTCACATATTCTATTTATGTTTTTCTTACAACACAAAATGGTTTAAAATTCCAAAAGTAAAGATCATCACTTTAAAAGAAAAATGTGTGGGGCTGGTAAAGTGCACACTGCTATACAGGAAGCTGGTGAAGTGCAATTGCAATTACATGTGAAATTCTTTATGATCTGTTAAAAGAGGCTACAGAATTGCACATAATGATGATGACATTGACAATGATCATTATTGACTCTGAGAACTACCTGTTTTTTGATATGAATTGCAGTTTACAAGGTCTATGAAGTGAGCCTCCTGATACATTTCGTCTCTTGTATTCAGGCAAAATTTTTGATGAAAGCTACATATGACATAGTGCTCCAAACTCACTCAGCTACTGTCTACAGTAAAAGGCATGTGGTCCCTGGTGAAGTCAGAAACAAAACTAAATATATCATTTTATTTAAGCTGATTAAGACCAGAAAACATTCATTTTGTTGCCCACAGAATTTATGCCATTTTCATGACATCTGCTTTTTCATCCTACAAATGATGGAACCATTTAAATGTTCATCAGTCAATAAACCATTGAGATGTGTATTGCTATTGCTTCATCAGGAATCACAGAATCACAGAACAGGTAAGACTGGAAAGAACCACTGGGGGTCATCCGATCCAACCTCCCTTGTCAAGCAGGGTCATTCCAGAGCATACAGCACAGGGATGTTTCCAGATAGCTCTTGAATATCCCCAGCAACCTCTCTGGACAATCTGTTCCAGTGTGTGGTCACCTGCACAGCAAAGAATTTCTTCCTCATGTTCAGGCGGAACTTCCTGGGCATCAGTTTTTGCCCATTGCCTCTTTGCCTATTGCTTGGCACCACTGAGAAGAGCCTGGCTCCATCCTCTGGACGTACTCCCCTCAGACACTGACAGACATCAATGAGGTCCTCTCTCAGTTATCTCTTCTTGAGGCTGAACAGGCACAGTTTCCTCAGCCTTTACTCGTAAGAGAAATGATCCAGTCCCTTAATCATCTTTGTAGCCCTCCACTGGACCCATTTCAGCATCTCCATGTCTCTCCTGTGCTGAGAGGCCCAGAACTGGGCACAGCACTCAAGATGTTGCCTCACCAGGGCTGAGTAGAGGAGCACCCTCAATCTGCTGGCAATGTTTTTCAAAATACAGCCCAGGATACCACTGGTCTTAGATCAAAGACAAAGATTTTTACATATTTTTACATTGCTTTCTACAGGAATTATCTGTCATCTTACTGTAAGGTTTGAAAAACACTATGTAGCAATAGCAAAAGTAGGTGTGCATTAAAGAATCAAAGCTTCTTTATAGCTCATAAGTACTTTGGATTTTATCTTTAATTTCATTTGTCTAATTATATACATTGCTTCAGGTATGATACAATTTTCTGGAAAACCAGAAAATTGAGGAACCAATTGAGGAACCAGGCTCGTAAATCAAGAAAAATACCCAAAACATTTGCCTTTGAAACTTCATAGATAATTGTTAGGTGAAGAGACCTTCAGCTGCCTGTGGTCCACAGCCTCAAGGAAATGTTGGCTATAGACAACTGGAGTAACTTCTGATAAAGAAATTAGAGAAAGGGATAATACTGCAAAGAGATTCAGCATTCGTCTGCTTTACACAATTCCCTGCAACATTCACTAATTTTTTGAAGCAGAGCAAGTCACATTTACAACAACCACAAGGTGTCCAAGGACCAGGAACAGTAAATCAAGTGCAATGTCCCCCCAGCTGAAGTCTCACATCTGAGCCTTGGGATTTGCAAGCTAGGAGTGCCTCATTCTCTGTTGCTGGTCCACCTGGTCTGGTACTCTGCAAGATTAGTACCTACAGATGAAAAATAAGTGGAGGGAAAACCTCCTTATAACAAAGAATCAATGATTTGATTACTTGCCAAAAGAGGAAAAGAGGATATATGCATTAAATTTCTCCTCCTGCTTCCAGGAATTGGTGTACTACTGCAACCAGAAGGCAATAGGTATTCATCATAAGGCTGAGCTTTTTATGATCTAATCAAACAGCCATCAAATCAGACAGAAATATACAATCTTGTGTCTTGGGCATTGAGTTGACCAAACAGGAAGTTTATAATTATCTATTCTAACCCCTAGTTTCAATTTCAGAATAACTTTCCTCAATTTTTCCCCCGCGTTTCCTTTCTGTCATTCATTATGCTGTCCAGTGAGGTTAAGCCTTCAGAGGAGAAATAGAAAATATCTTATATTCAATAATATTTTAAGTCACTATCTCATTTGCATGAAGCAGGAGATGAGAGAAAATGCGTCATGGGACCCATCTTTCTCAAATTTCTCTTCTGTCTCAATACTAGATTTTAAACTATGTGGAAAGAGAAAAAAATTACTTAGAAATAAATATATTACTCCCTTGCAATGTTCTGAAAGAAAAGGGCAGAAAGGAGGCCAAGGAAGAATGAAAAATTTTCTTATGAATGTGTAAAAAATTAGGTACCTTTTAAATAGACATTGAATTGCATAACTGTTCTAGAGATAATGTAAGCATTTTCCTAGCACGTCTCACGGGATAACGCAAATGGAACCCCTAAAGGTCTTTTGTACTCTTTCAATGCCTAGACACCTCAGAGATCAAGCTATAGAACCCACCTGGTCACTAAATGCACGAAACACATCTTTTAAAGGGTACCCTAGCACTCAGCACTGAACCTGAGTCCCATTTATAGATACAGTCCTATATTGTCAACGTTGCATTTTTCTTTGAGGAACAAAGCAGACACTAAAATCATAGAATAATGCATTATGTATTTAAAGTAAATGGAAATCTCGTAGATTGACTGAAATGCAGCTTTTGACTGAGAGAAGAGTCCTCAGCCTACAAATCATGGGTTCTCCAGGGCAAAATTAGAAGCTGCCTTTGATTGCTTGTGATCAAGAGCTATTTAATGTGAAGTGCAGGAAACAGTCTACATTGCAGTACACTGGAATGGAAGAGATACATAAAGACAAGCCCCTTGTCAATGAAATGAAAAAGAACAGGTAATTATTATTAAATTACTGTGATACCATGGTAAAGATTGAGTTCTGCAAACAAGAAAAAGATTGGAAAATGTAAAATACAGGACAATACAGAACTCTCAACACACTACCTGATGCTGGGCAATGAATCAGAATCAAGTAAGAGAAAATATTTTGTAAAACCAAATGTATAAATACAATTAAATTTTGTCCATAAATACATCCTGCATTCACATTTTTTCTAATTCATGGATTTTTATCAAACTCGGTCATTATAGCTCATATGATACTCATAGCTATTATTATGAGCTGTAATGGCTACAAACACCAAGGCATTCAGTGCAGTGGAATTTTCTATTCAGTGATCCAGTTAAAAGTACCTTGAGTGATTCAGTAAATTATATATTATACTACTCACTATTGAACATGGCTTTGCAAATAGCATCTACCACAGAAGGCATAATTTTCAGTAATATCTACAAGTAGACATCTCCAGTCTGAAGTGATGATGCTGCAAATAGATGGAGAAAATTCCCAAAGGATAAAAAAGAGTAGTTCATATAGCAAATGCTAATAATAACAATAAAAATATTGCATAAGTAAAAGCACTTTTAGAAAATAATGAAATCAAAGTAAACAAAAACTCTAGACAATTTTTTTTATTCCCAAAATATACATAAATATTAACATGTTTTATCACTGCCTTAGTTAAACTGACTCTGACATGAAAAAATAATAATTCTTAGGAAGCATTCATTAAAAAGCTTTTAAGGGCAGGAGAATAATATGAACTAGAATGACTACCTGTACTGATTTTGGCCAGGGTAGAGTTGACTTTCTTCACAGTGGCTGGTATGGGGCTGTGTTTTCGATTTGTGGTCAGCACAGGGTTGAAAATATAGAGATGTTTTATTATTGCTGAGCAGGGCTTGCACAGAGCCTTTTCTACTTTTCCTGCTGACAAGGAAGTTGGGGGTGCCTGGAAGGCTGAGAGGGGACAAAGCCAGGAAAGGTGGCACAAACTGACAAAAGGAAGAAGAGGGGAACATTTGGAGTCATGTCTGCTGTCTCTCCAGGTCACCACTATGTGAGATGGAGGCCTGCTCTCCTGGAGATGGCTGAATCTCTCCTGGAGATGCCTGCCCATGGGAAGAAGTGAATTCCTTGTTTTATTTTGTTTGCGTGTGCTGCTTTTGGTTTTCCTGTTAAACCATCTTTATCTCAAACCATGATTTTTCTGGCTTTTACACTTCTGATTCTTTCTCCAGTTCTGCTGGTGGGGGAGTGAACGGCTGTGTGGGGCTTGTTGGCTGGCTGGGGCTAAACCACAACACCAGCTAAAACAATCTTTAAGAATTGTAGAATAAAAACTACAAGAACAAAACTGTCAAATTTTCTATATGTAACCTAAAAAACGGCTGAAATTCAAAAATAACTATATTTAGGAAAAGGAAAAATAGAGATATATAGGAATTCAGTTGAAGTATAAAAGTATATTAATGTAAAACATTATTCTTGTTAGAAACTGATACAGTAAAAATCAATGTCCTTAAATGAGAAGCAGGGAAAAATGGTAAAAAAAGAATAAAATAATAGCAAAAAAATAGATAGAAGAGATAAGAAATAAGAAAAAATGCAGAAAGAAAAGGAACTAAAAGAAACAAGAAAAAAAAATGGACAAATAGACTAGATAGCAAAACTATCCCTGATAGCAAAAATAACTGCTTCTAATTTAAATAACCTTTATGTTTGTCTGATCATTAAATATCCCCCATATAGCCTATCATGAAAAATAAGCATAGGATTGGTTTGTCTCACTGAAGAGGAATATTTGCATTCCATATGTACCTCTATGGTAGAACTTGATATGAGCAAAATGTGCTCAGGAAAGAGCCCTAGCCTCATGCTTCTACATGGGCTGCCACAAATCTTTAATTGATATTTTGCCAGAAGAAGAGTCACTGAGAGCATTTATCATTGTATTCATCAAAATAGCCAATTCCACAGCAAGAAAAATCTGTAAATACAAACTACTTAGTCACAGTTGGGATCATTCAGCACCATAAACTGAGATATTATGCTGAAGATTTACAAGGAAAAAATAATGCAATGCATTTCTGGGCCTTTTTAAAAACATTATACAAAAATTAGAAATGTAAAAGAGGAAGAGTGCAAATTTTAATCTCTGCATTGAAATATGTCTGGAGATTTGGGAAAAGGAAAAAGAAATAAAAGGCTGTTTCAAACAAAATCAATGCTACTATAAAAAACCATTGATAACTGTAGTAAATTGGAATGAAGTCACTATCTTTATTCTTGCTCTTCCCTTCTGAGAGCATTGGTAGAAGGAATGTCTGGAGCACTGAATTTTGACAGAAATCAAACGACAAAGTCCTGCTTCTGTATGTACAAAACATGTAAACTATTACATATATCTGGCTTCATATTTGACATATTTATCCCTTAGTGTAGTGCAAGTAAAAGCAATTCTAAGAAATTCTTTGTGTTTTTCAAAAACTTACCTACACATTTGATTTCAGTATTTTAGCACATGTTAAAATGAGCTATTTTACAGAGGAGGGAGTTATAAGTGTTTCCACCAAAGTAATTACGAAGTTTTCATAGTCTTCTTGTCACAAAAACAGTCCCCGAAAAACATAATGAATAATAATGAAAATAACAAACAGATAACTTTCATGAAGAGAAAAGTGGTATCATAGGACAGTTCATTCTTTTAACCCAACTTTAATGCTGGGGAAGAAAAGTAATTTTATGTATATATATGTTCTGATTTAATAGTCAGTGTATTGCTAGTTTAGCCACTAAATCCTCAGTATTCAAATAGGTGGCACCAGCATCACTTTTATCACTTATTTCCACCACTAGGGACCCATGAACTTGACTAGATTCACAGGGATCTAATTGGAAATACCATTCTTATCTTGAAACCTCCATGGTTTTTCATATGAAACATTATGCAGAGTTTGAAAATAGTTGAGAGATAAGCCATAGGCAATATCGTTAATGGAGAAATGGACACTTGTTTCAGCACAAATGCAAAGCGAAGGAGGGGAAGAGAGCAGAACTTTGGTTATATGGAAATTGCCACATCTTTGAGGAGATTTCGGGCTTTAGGTAAGGGAGGTTATTACTTGGGTTTTGGTCGCTGCTGCAGCATCCTGAATATTTAATACCTTTTCATTTTGAACGAACTCTTCTGTACCACTGAAATATGCTGCTGTCATAACTTGTCTAAAGGAAGACTAAACAGGTGCAAAAATACCAAGCTGAAAGGGCAATGAATAATCATGAATATGGTAACCTGATAAAACAGAGTGAGGATGATTAACAGAATTCCTTTATAACAGTGTACAGCCATAGATTGACCACTTGGAAGAAACACTCACAGAGTCAGGGGAAGAAGCACAACTCAGACAAAGAAAGGGTGGAGAAAAATATACTGATTGATAATGAAAAGGTTTGCCTTCTAATTTGCGTCCAGACACCAACATCACAAATGCTTGGAGCTGGGCAAATCATCTTTATGGTCAAACCAGAGAAACAGACAAACATAGGTTCATGTGTCTGTTTCTAGATGGTTCCTAGTGGTCAAATGGGTCATACTTTAAAACTGTAAAAGTCCTGAGAGAGGAATCCTACCACTGGAAGTTAGACATCTTGGTAAAATCTCATAATAGTGCTGTGCCACAGGTTCCCACTACTTAGAATAATATATCACTGTTGGACTAAATAATGTACTAAAGCTCTTCCAGCATGAAAATGCTGTAAACAATAGAATATTATTAATTTTCTTTATAAATATTAAAGAATGTGTATTTTTCTTTAACCTATCAAGCTCTTAGCCTTTTAACTGCATTATACCCACTGCACAAGTACCATAATGTCCTAGGTTGTAAAATAGGACGTGACCAAAAGCATGTATTCTGTTACCATCTTCATGGACTGTTGAAACCAGGTGGGGCAGTATGCCCTCTGGGTTATCTTCTGTTAATGGGCCCATCAGTGGCTTATCTCAAGATTCATCATCCTATTGTGAGACATTCGACCCAGAGGGAGGGACCAGGCAGTTCATCCTGGATATAAACCGGGATTTTGAAAACCATAAGCAGCCTTCTCCCACTGGATATCCAGAGGATGAGTGCTTTCTGTGGGATCACTGCTCCAACGGAACCACATCTGTCACTTCAGGAGGACTGCAGCCACCAGCTTACCGGACTGCCACTGCTGCCCTGACTTGTCAGGGTGTCAGGTCGTATTTGACTTTGTCAGTTTAAACCAGTCTTTTTCTCCTGCTTTGTTTTTTTAAATATATATATAAGTAAAGGACTGTTATTCCTGTTTCCTATATTTTTTCCCTGAAAGCCCCTTGATTTCAAAATTATAATATTTCGGAGGGAAGGGGGATTGCATCTTCCATTCCAAAGGGAGGCTCCTGCCTTCCTTAGCAGATACCTGTCTTTCAAACCAAGACACATAAGAAAACAGATGTGGGATGCAATCAAAAAAACAATGGGATGCTAGGTGAGTCAAAATATCAGTTCTTAGCCATTGACTCATCATCTCATTAAGTACATCTCATGAAGTACATTGTTAAACACATGCTGCATGTCAGTAAAAGTATTTAAAATTAACATGTTTGTTGGAATTTCTGCTATGATTTACAATGATATGAGACTGTAAATTTTCTCACTTTGATGAACGTGCAGAATAAAAATATAAAAAAACATAAATATGTTCAGATAAGGAGTGACAAAAAATACTGTGGATATTAAAAATAATCTTTTATTTTAATAAACTGAATGAATCTTAGAACAGTCTTGTTATATAAATATAAATCATATTTTCTTGACTTTTTACAAGTGAAATTTGAGATTAGGAATCATGTGAGAAATTTCTGTAACCTTTTCTAAGCAAAATAGGCTAAACTCTAGAGACAAATAAAAAATGTAAAAGGCTATTTTTTCATTAATCACAGGTACGATCACTTTAACTTAGAGATGGGTTTTTTTAAGATGGATAGATCCTCTGCTCCAAGCTGTCTGAGTAAAGTTCAAGCAGTCAAACCATTTTTGAATCATAACCTCCAAAGCTATTTTTGTCTTGGATGCCTAGAAATAAACACACCACTATTGTGAGAAGTCACAATAGTTCTCTGAAAGTCACAATATTTTCCTACATATAACTCAAAATTTTCAAAAAAGTTTAATTTACTAGTGTAGGCAGGCAGTATAAGTTGATAAACCAGAGTCCTTTCCCTCAGTGCAAAGAGGAATAGATTTCTCCTTCTGGTGTACAGCAGGAGTGGAACAGATAAATATGTTGTTTATCTTCATATTTATTTTCAAGAAACATTATATACAAGGCTTTACATTATCTGGGAAATGAATTATGCATGTGACAATATGACACATCCCTCAGTCAACCAATTTCTAATGTCTACTCTGCCTCTTCAGCCATCACATGCTGCGAGCAAATATAATCTTGTTTTTCTGAAGTTGCTTTGTTTTGGGGTTTTTCCTATTATCCCTGTGATGGAGTTACTTTAACTTTCTCCTTAACAAATACTATTTGCAAACACAATGAAGTTATATTTAAATCACCGAAGATTAAACGAAGCAGCAGGAGGATGAGGGAAGGTGCTATCTCTTCAGGAAGCAAGATAATGGCTTGAGAAAGCAGAAGGATTTGCAGACTTTGGATTAGTATTTTTTTTTAATTTTTGTTTAAGTGCACCAAAGGTCAGAAATTAGTAATATAAAAATATTGGTTAGTGCCTGTGTTTCTCTGCTTGACTCCTGTGTTAGGTATGGTGTTTATTTCATACTGGCGATTGTCTTAATGGATGAGGTAATATTGAAGCTGGTCAGCTTCAGCCAACTCATACTACAGCAAAGTATTAAGTTGCCTCTTTCAAGATCAGGCATTTTAACATTATAGTAAATTCTTTAGCTCACCTGACACCAAACCCCATTCTTTCTCCTGAAGTTTTCCATGTAGGGCCAGAGCACAGAATAGCATACTGGCAAAGATGGCAGCCTTTTTTGTTGAAGTTAATTGGCCTCCTCTTATTTCAAATGAAGGAAGTTTCTCTGCCTGTTTCTCAACATATGAAGTTTCCCTCTCTGTATACGGTGGTCTGTGGAATAGCACATATGCTGCTCTGAGTCATCTTAAAACCACTCCTCCTCCCACATGCCCACAGTCTTTTGAAGAGGAAGTGAACTGAGTGCCTCCATCTGTGGTGATAAATACAGAAGGACCAGGGAACAATCCATGTTCTATCCCCCATGATGCAGCATCAACTTTATATTAATTAGCCCCAGCAACATCAGAGTTATCTTTTTGGTTCCAGTAGTCCAAATCAGAGCCAAGATGTTGATTGGGGGGTGCAGTGTTAAATTCACCCACTGAACCTCCTGGGAACCTAGTAACTGAGACTAAATGCACAGCCATGTGAGGTTCTGCATTGGGTTTGCATGGCAAGATTTTGCCAGTGGGCATCTACAGCGGTAATTCCCATTAAAAGCTGACAGAAGCTTCCTCCATGTACCCACTGCTGGCAAAGGTCAAGCCCATCAGCGATGACCTGGGGTACAACAGATTTAACAAGAAGGGGAAAAACCTGCCCAACAGCAACTTCCACCAGTAGAAAGGAGTGAGAATGTGCAGGAGAAACAGCTCTGCAGAAACCAAGGTTACTGCAGAAGAAGGGAGGAGGTGCTCCAGAGCCTGGAGCAGAGATTCTCCTGCAACCCCTAGTGCAGACCATGATGGGTTCGGCTGTGTCCCTGAAGCCCATGGAGGGGACCCACTCTGGAGAAGTTCATGGAGGACTATCTCATGTGGAAGGGACCCCCATAACGGAGCAGTAGAAGGGTATGTGGAGTCCTCCCACTGAGAAGGAAGGAATGGCAGAGAGAATGTGTGATGAACTGACTGCAGCCCCAATTTCCCATGCCCTGGGCTATTGGAGGGGAGGAGGTAGAGAATTCAGAAGTGAAGGTGAGCCCAGGAAGAAGAAAGGGGTGGGGGGAAGATGTTTTAAGATTTAGCTTTTATTTTTCATTACACTAGGCTGATTTGATTGGTAATTAATTTTCCCCATGCTGAATCTGTTTTGCTCATGATGGCAACTGGTGAGCAATCTCTCCCTGTCTTTATCTTGACCCACAAACCTTCTGTTATCCTTTCTTCCCCATTCAGCTGAGGAGGAGAGAGATAAAGCCACTTTGGTAGGTACCTGGCATCTAGACAAGGTAAACTCACCATGGTTGCTTAGGTCTTGATCAAGAAATGTAATAATTAGGTGTCAGCCCAGACCACACGTGAAGAATACATGGGCTACCAGTAGAAAGATAGGAAATTTAGAAGGGAATCTAATCTGACAAGTGCACTGAGAAGCAAATCACCTAAATTCTACATATAATGAGGAACCAGCCAAACATAACTAAACAACAACAATTAAGACCTTGCTAATTCCTAAGCACTCTGCCTCATACATGCTCATTACACTCCTACGAAGTTTCTCTTGATTTAAATAGTTGTCTCAGAAGAAAGAACAGTCATTAGCAAAGCTCTAACATCAGCCCATTTTACAAAAATGGATTGCCAGCTTATCTGCCATTACTGGGGTCTTAAAAAAAAAAATAATATGCTTCCTATTCCTTAATCCCTCAGGTAAAGTTGAGGCCCCTTTGCTGAGCCAAAGGCTCTTTCGATACTTCAATGTCCAGTTATGGCAATCTGTGGCTTTAAGCAAACCAAGCCAGTTGTAAGAAATATTTTGTGAGTAAAATTGTGTGATATTTTTCTCAAGTGAGCTTTAGATACTTCACAGAGATGATGATAATTTTAAGTGACTCCCTGATCAACCAACAATCTATTTGAATCCAACTCTGGCATGAGCTTCTTCTTAAGTTCAGTAAGGGGAGAAAAAACAACCATTCTAAGTTGGTGGTGATGCCTTAAATGGCTACCTAGAAACAGAGACTAGACAGGAATAAAGGAATAAAGGAGGTATTTATTTGAAAGGCCTTCAGATGCACACTTGGGCTCCAGAGGGTCCTGCCTCAGTGGATCCCAAAATGGATGACAGGTCACAACTTCCTCACACTTTTATATCAGCATAAATTCACCAACCAGAACCCAGCGAATAATGGAATTTCCCCAAGCTTGCCTCCCTTTCCCCAAGATGATGGTTTACAGTTCTTGGGCCTAGGACAGACTGGGTGTCCTTGGAGAGCAAGCTGGAGAGGCTTTGTTTTGTCTATCTTAGCATGAGAGAACAGCACTTAACAAGCTACAGGAAACTTCAGTTACACTAGCAGTACGGGATTTGAAAAATATAAAAGTTAAAACCTAGGGCATCAGTGGGAGGTCTTGATTCTGTACATTTCTCCCTGTAGCTTTCACTTTAAAATTACAACCTTGAAATTTGCTGTGGGTACAAATTACTGAAGAAAAAAGTTCATGAACTTGAACTCCTTTTACAAATTCTAAAAATAGCTTCTGAAGAGCGCAAAGCCACTGATGTTACAAAGTTCAGTGACCTGTAATAACTATTATTATTTCCATTGACCCATAGTAATGATTGACCTGCACTGGAACTAGCAACACTCAATAGCACATTTCCAATTTTTTTTATGTTCTATTTCCCAAGACACACACACACACTCACACACACTCAAAAATATTAGTTCAAATCACACAGGCCAGATTTTAATCTGGTTATGCTTTTGGTGACAATAAAGCTATAATCATAAAACCAGAAGGTAATGGATGAATGTCTAATAACTAAATACAAATCAATAAACCATTATGAAGAAAAAACAAAGATAATTTTATGTCTTCGAAAAAAAACCCAAAAATCAGTATTTATTACACTCTTTTATGTGGAAACAACGCATAAACATTTTGTTTATAAACAAAATAATTGTTTATAAACAATATGTTTATAAAATCTAGTATCAGGTTGTACTGAAAGGTGAGAGATGGATGTTACTGTTGCAGAAGGTCAAGTATGGTGATGCAGGTCTGAGGAGGAAATTTGTTCACTAAAAATTAGTAAGGTATATGCTGGATATATATGGCATAAATATCAAACATTTTAACATTTAAGGATCTTAATACATCCACACAATGGTTTCAACATCAAAAGAATTTGTATTTAACAAAGTGGTGACCATGTTTTTTCAGAAGCTGATCGTTCTACTTTCACTCAGAAAAAGAGTAGAGGTGATCCTCAAAATTTCGGACTGATCAGAATGAGACCTGAGTTAATATTGGATGCGGGAAAAAACGTTTATTTTCAATAGTTCACTGAGTAAGTAAGTATTCTCCTGTGTGGATCATTGCTTAATATTTTAAAAAGGTATGCATATCACTTATTAGCAAATGAAGGATTAATTCAAGAAAAGCATTTTATTTTCAATGACCCTATATAGACAACTACCATGAATAATATGCAGACAATATGACAGACATTTTAATTTTTTTCTCTTTGCAGCATGATCCACACAATTAAAATCAGAATGTATTCAGTTTTTGTTACTGCAGGGTTCCTTGGATTGTTAATTTTTGCTCTGCTTTAAGATCTTCTCAGTCAATTTACTTACAATCCATAGTCTATACATAGAGGTACTATTTATGCACATATCAATTTTTGAAGAGATGTACCAGAAGAGCAATCTACCATGTAAAAGCTATTCCAGATAGCAGTTCTATGCTCTTGTTCATTGGATAGGCAATGGAAATTGAGCTTTTTATATCCCTAAGGAATAGGGAAAACACTGATATGTTGGTTATGCTGTTGACATCGTCCCATTAGATGGTACTTTACTAAAATAAAGTTTGAAAGAGAAATTTGCATTAATTGCTATTTCCGTCACAATCCCATATTACCGTAAATAAAGAGAAAAGGATTTTACTCTTGCATAGAGGCTGCTCATTTTCCCACAAATTACGTATTTTCATTTTTCAACAAAACAAATAAATTGGTTTGTCCCTGAAGAAAGTCACTGTATGAAGAAGTAAAACACTAGATAATTTTATTCTATGCTGAAGGAAATGCCTTTTGACTTTTAGTGAACTGCTTGCTAAATTTTTGATTTCTTGAACCAAATGGTTATTTTGTGGAGTCCTAGAGATGTGCAGAACTAAGAATAGAGAAATTGTCAAACTCTACATTGGATATTTCAGTGCTGCAAAAGGAAATAAAATCTCAAATTTGTCAAATGAAGTGCTATCTTATTGTGGGTAAAAACTGCAAACATCAACTTCCTACAAATTATTTTCTTCACTATCTGAACTGCACTGTGTAAGTACGAAGAAAAAGTGGTGTCTGGTGAATAAAGCTAATACTTAAAAAAATAACTGTATATAAAAAATTTTACTTTTTGAAACTCTGTTAGGGATAAATCACCTTTTTTCTTCTCTATCGGATGTAATTGTATAAAACAATTGTGATGTAGCATCTGTAAATATTTCTTGATTGATAATTTGTGAGGTGCTAGTGTCCTATATTTAGGCTTTTTAGATTTAGCAGTGGTCTCAAAGAATATTGCTGATTATTTTAAGAGTATGGTTTCAAGCCACATCTGCAATGAAACTACTGTGGCTGCACACTAAATTTAAATATCTATATCTGAGCTTCTCACTCTAGCCTGAATGTTTAGTTGAAAGAGAAACAGAAAACAATTTGTCTCACTTGTTTTAGACACCTCTGCCTTTCAATTACATACCCTAGAAATGTCGATACCTCAGGATAAAAAAAAAAAAGGCCTAGACTGGATGCCTGATTTTGAGACAGCAAAGACATAGCAAGCAAATCCCAAACTCTTTCTAATGAATAATACTTTTTTTTCCCTAAATGTGAAAGTTGAACAAGACAGAAGTATGGTTTTGATTGGACTTAAGGACTTTTACAAACTTAGGAAAATCTGTATTTGGATCAACCCCAGAACAGGTTTGGCTCCAACCATTTTGTTCAGCTCTGCCTAGGGAAACCAGGGCCTCTGCAGAGAAATCACTATTGTCTCTTATCTCAGAATGGGAGCTGAGTGATCAGAGTGACAATATGAACAAAAAAGCCTCTATCAGCTGCAAGATTTCTGAAGCATACAGACAGAATGCTTTCCGAAAAAGTAGTTTAGGCATTAAGTTTTTTGGTTTCACTATCTTCATTTCATCACAGACATAAAAATCTGTTAAATCCCATTGGGAGTTGGTCAATTCACTTGTCTAAATAAAAGATACAATTCGGCCCAAATCCCAGAATACAGAGTAATTATCCTGCATTCATTAAAAAAATTTCTGGGTTATTTAACAATTTTGGCTAGCAAGGAATAAGCTAGCATTTGGGAATTAGAGCTAACAACTTCATTAAGAATTTTTACCTGAATATAGACTGAGGGAAGATGACAGAATCTGGTCCCTGGAAAATTCATATAATAATTTATTGTCAAGGAAGCAAATGTCCATCCCACATGGCCAAAGAACTCAGGTTAAGCTACAACATATTGTATGTTTTTCAGAGCAGAGCTAAGCAGTTCAACTGACAAGGGAAAATACATACAACTGTCTGTTTCAGAGGAGCTAAGAGAGGCTGGGATATCATTGGAGCTGCTGCCATCAGAGGAAAAAGTCCCTGTATTGCTGCACTTTATCCACTCCCTAACCATTTCCATCACAGAAAACTGAATGGGATTTCAGGCTGTTGGTAGCTGATTTAGAAGAACTATGTGACATACATCTTGGAGCCTTGGCTACCTGGCATACCACAGGGCTTCTTCAGTGCACTGTCCTCCATTGCTGTGAGCAGTGTTCTCCCCTCAGAGGTGGCTTCTGGCACTAAAAGGTTGTCACGTCAGCTCAGAAGCCATGGCTTAATGTCAGTGAGAAATCAATTGCCATGGCTTAATGTCAGTGAGAAGTCAATTAAGAAATATCTACATATTCATGTCACTCTTATAACTTCTAGACATTATGTACACAGTTAGCTGGCAGAAGCTGGAACGCTGCCCCTGAACTAATGTGACAAGGACTGTAATGAAACACTTATGGTATTAATAATTTTTAGCAGTGTCATATTAGTACTATAGCTCAGCCTGTGCTTGTACTAAACAAAAGTTGTTTCATTATTATTTTAAGCCTTACACAAGAAGTCAGAGAAAGTAAATGTTTATATGCTGTGTAACACGGTATAAAAAACTCTGGTAAAAAGACATGTTGGAATATAATCTGAGCCTTCTTCCTTTTATATTTTTAGAAAATTATGCTTTGTTAATAAATTTTAAATTGGGTTTTCTTTTTAAAATAAAGTTGCGATCAGACTAAAAATATATTGAAGGTAATCTTCCTCATTGCTAGACTGTATTGGCATTTTCCAGATAAAAAGAAAAGCACAAAATGCATGGAGACATATACAAAACATCATAACCAAAGAACTCATACTTCTGTGAAACCTCAAAAGAATCTGAGGAAGAAGTTGGTCAAATGTGTCAAATACTTGCTTTAGAGACTGCAGGAGGCTTTTTTCCCCAAGTCTCTTTTCTCTGCCAGTGTTTATCAGCTCTGATTTGCGATATTTCAACAGAGCAGTCCCCAATAGGCACTAAGCTAACCAGATGGGAAAATCTCATCCACCTTTGTCAGCCTTCCTATCAAACACTGCTTTGCCTAGTGGGGTATTCCTTCATAAGTTTAGAAACTACTTTCTTGTTAGGTTGTCGTGTTAGCTACTTTCTTGTAAGGTTGTCATGACTGCAGCAGAGTTTTGTTCATGAAAAGCTGCTGAGCAGAACCTTGCAGGTTCACCTTGCAAGAGCTTGCAAGAACCAGCCCTTTGAAAGGGTAACTGGAGATCTGAGTGATATAAACCCCAAAGAGTTGTTCACTTTCCAGCTCGACTGTTGCTTTATTCCAGCTGGACCCAGAGTTTCTGCTATCTTACAGGGACACAAGGGAAAGCAGTGCCAAGGCCCCTCTCCTGCTCTGTGCTGAGAACAGAATGATCATGCTAGGTCTGATCTATAGTGACACAGAATGATCACAGCTTTCAGTAAAATGTGAGTACCAGATGCTCCGTACTTCTGCAAGAAAGGTCACTATCTAATATTCATACAGTCTTTCACACTGTAATCCACTATCCTGCACAGGAAGTTCAGGATGTAAGGCATTTTCCTTACTAAGCAGCAAAACAGGAAAAAAGTATATATTGCTAAAAGTTAAAAGGATCTCCTTTACTTGCCCTGTATCTCCTGCAGTTTAAAATCTTCAGTGGAGTGGAAGTCTGTTAGTCCTGTGCCTTTCTTAGTTTTCCCGTGACTAGAAATCAATACCCACACCAAGGCTTTCACTGCAACATGTGACTGTTTCCCCACTGAAAAGCATCTGTCTCAAAGCATTACACTGACTAGAGTATTACAGATTTTGTCATCTGAAGCAGTTGGATTTCACTAATGGGGAAATCTCACGGCACAATCTTCCTGTGTACAACCACAGGTTGTAGCAGAGAGCTTTTTGCTAGATTGAGGGGGCAAGGGGTACCTGCATCCCTATCTCCCATAAAATTTGGCCACAATTGCCAGCCATGCCAAAAGATACTATTTGATATTCTCTTTCAGAAGTGATGGTCCCGATTGAATCATCTGGGAAGGCTCCCATCTGCCATTGGAACTCTGCCCACAAAACCAAGGCACTTCAATTGAGTATCAATACCAGCTATGTTCTTTATTCAGCATAAAGTAAAATAAATACTCTATTTTACCAAAGCAATCATTTACTTCTTCTGATGTATTTATCAGTAACTATGACACTTCTTGGAGGGCTTGTCAGCAGATCTCAGACTTGTGGTTTGTAACATACTTGAGGCAATCAGGAATCCCACAGAAATGCTCTTACTTGTTCCTTCTTAATCGCTAATTCCAACACTAATCTGAGATGCAGTGATAATCAGATTTTATGTAGTAAAATGCAAGTTTAAAAGATATGTTTAACTATATGTGGTTGAATGGAATTACTCTTATAAATTGCTAACATCTTTGACCCAGAAAACATAACTCAATATAGGAATATACTGAAATGAGTTCAATGTTTTCCCACAACTTTGGAAGGGACTCTTCCCCCAGATAATGCTAGGAGTGAAGGAGCCAATTTGGTATCTTTTCTATACTGCTGCTTCTCTCACACCTCTCATTCCATATCTCACACACAGCTGGAATACTTCACCTTAAACAAGCTGGAGTACCTCTTAACCAGGAAATTTACTAGACACATTAGTCTTTAAGGACCCTTTAAGACTTACTAGATGTTTCTGATGTCTAACAAAATAAAATATTATAGAGGTATCAGATGCTCCAGAAAACTTTTAATTCTGCTGTTATACCTGTGCTTTAATAAAGCAAAAGTCATCAAGTATAACGAAAACCCGAATACTTTAACAGTAGTCATCATTTAACCTATCAGCAGCCCAAGGGAAATGCAGTGGCTGTAATGGTATGAAAAATGGTATAGGAATAGATCAGTAATTCCAAAAGCATAAGAGGAAGAAATAACACAAGAGGAAACTGCGACAACAGAGAAACAAAAAGCCAAAAAGTAAAGGTAGAATTTTATAGGGACTTCAGACCCATTCATGAGAAGACTACTGATTCACTAAAACTGAAATTATAATCAGTCTATGAAATTCAACCTCCACATAAATCTGTGTCAAAATCTGTCTGAAATCCAAATGAGTCAATATTTCTGTTGAAATTAATAAAATTAGAGCAGACGTGAGTCAACTAAAAGCATCTGCCATGCATGTCCAGCCAAACTAACCTGAACAGGATTGAGTTTATGGGCACCTTTAACCAAGCAGTGCTCAGAACAGTGCACATGGATGACAATTTAGTAAAGGACTTGGGTAGTTTGATTTCTTTCTTAAATTATACATGTTTGCCCTGAACTGTATACACGGCATTGTCTGTTCTATTTGTGCTAGAAATGAATGGCAAAGATATAAACAATTTATAAGGGCGGTACATACTGAGTGGTTTCAAAACCCTAGAGATTAGTGAATAATAAATAAAGCCAGGTCTTTTGTTAGTACTGTAATGCTTCACTGTTTAGGTCACATATGATTATTGTGCTAATGTAATTTTTGGGATGAAATGGTTATTAAAGTCACAGTATATTTCCAAGGGTTCACTGAATAAAGCAGAGCCTGATTCTGCTGCCACTGACTTTAACAAGAATGAGGTAAAGCTCTAATTCAGACAAACAGCATTGCAATGTTTATATTTTAAGGATGGAGAATATGGGCCAAAGGAATTAATATGATTTGTATACAGCCCCAGAGAAAGTCAATCTTGGAAGTTTTTGTTTCTATTCTGTTCTATTCTATTCTATTCTATTCTATTCTATTCTATTCTATTCTATTCAGCCTGTGCCACTGCCCTCATCCTCACAACACCCGAGAACATCCCAAGAGTTGCTAGACAATATGTTCTGTATGTTTCACTTAATATTTGCTTTTGAACTATGCGGTTTTACAAAAGACTCAGGCATTAAGTTGTTTTTAGACGGGGATTCTAATTACAGGGTTTTCTGCATCTTTGCTTTGGATTGGACATGGAGTTTGTCTCATGGAGTTATAAAAGGAAAAGAGAAGAGTAATTTTTGTTTTGACTGAAGGAAAATGTCTTGCTGTCCTCTGTTTTTAGTGCCCAAGTTGAGATCAAATTCCTGTACACTGTGCTTGCCACGGACCATGGAGCCACTTAAGGTGGTCTTCAGGCCCTGTGATTTAGAGAGTTCGAGCTCCCACACAGACTTTACCTCTGTGAAGGGCAGCTCCACTGTGCTTGACAAATGCAGCTGCCTACAAGAGTCCCAGTACCAGAGCTCTCAGCACTAGCCTGGATCCAGACCATTGAGTACCTTAAGGCTAAAGGTCCTAATGGACACCTAAAATTCCATTTGAGATGTTGCAGATAGACATCGTAAGGAATGCTGGGGAGGTTAGCAATCCTTTTGACAGTCCAGCATGTTAAATAAACGTGTAATTGCTCTTGCGCTATCTAAAGTTTCCTGAGTTCTGATAATTTCACATCTATTTCTATAGCAGGCTTACAATCTAGCCATGACTGGAGACTATAAAATGAAAACACATAATTTTCTATCATAGAGGACCTTTGAGTTCTTAGCCAGCAGTAAATCACAGTTGCTGCTCTAACTCAGCAGGACACTCTTTCCACCAATCAAAAGCCTACAAACTCTTCAAAAACATGACTTTCATTTCATGGGGCACAAACTGCTCAATATTCACCAAGGCTCAGCAATGCCAATGCAGCTGTTAATTCTCGATTTGCCTGCTGACACTCATGCCACAACATAGAATCTCAGAATAGTTTGGGTTGGAAACAACCTTAAAGATCATCTTAGCTCCAACACCTCCCTGGTCAAAAGTAGGGATGCCACTCACTAGATCAGGTTGCTCAGGGCCCCATCCAACCTGGCCTTGAACATTTCCAGGGATGGGGCATCCACAGTTCCTCTGGGCAACCTGTTTCAGTGCTTCACTACCTTCAGAATAAAGAATTTCTTCCTTAACACCTAATTTAGTTTAAAACTGCTCCCCTTGTCCGATGACTACCGGCCCATGTATAAAGTCTCTCTCCATCTTTCCAAAGACGAAGAACAAGCCGAGTTTATTTTATTTTTTAGTATCTTTTTCTCGCCTTAAGTTTCCGGACGGGACTGCCTTCTTTCCCTGGTCCAGGCGCTGCCCGGGCGAGCACACACATTCCCATATCCCCGCTCTCCGCTGCGGCCGCGCCGCCGGGCTCAGTACAGCGGCGGCTTCACTCTCCGCCTGCGGTCCGCTTTTCTCCCTGCCCGCCGCCCTCCCTGCCCGCTGCCCGCGGCGCTGCCGCAGCCCCGGCGGACGCGCCCCCGTGCCC